>CAUYUJ010010469.1:50040-87540 GCA_963575745.1 Prorocentrum cordatum | reverse complement strand
CGCGCTCGACGCGACCGACGCCGAGGTCGCGCCCAGAGTCGCGCGCCCAGCGCAGCTCCTTCAAGCCACGCGCACCTGCATCACGACAGCTGGCCTTGGCCGCTTCCGCCGAGAACGTCAAGAGACCCCACCGCGGCGGTTTTAATGATCATGATGCCCAGCTCCTCGGCGCCCTCACGAAACCACGTGGCCGGCGCTTTGATGATGCCCACCTTGTGGCCGACCCACTGCAGCGCGACGTTGTCGACTAGGGCCCTCAGCACAACCCCCGCGAGCCTTGCCCGCTCGGGCAAGCTGGAGACGAGGACGGACGCCATCGCGCAGGCGCGGGCGCAGCCCGCTAGGACCCCCGGGTAGGAAATCATTTCGCACGAAATTAAGCAAGTGGCGTGCAACCTACGCGGCCGCCTGCACAGCTCGACGAGCATCCACAACAAGGGCAGGGGCACGTCCAGCGCGCGCGCGCCTCCTGCATGAGTGCCGCTTGGATGATGGCCCGAAAGAACATCCCAGCGTCCGCGGGGGCGGCGGGCACCTACTCACCCGGGCCGGTCGCGATTTCCGTCTACGTCGAGGTCGAAGGCCGCCCCGGGGGAAGACCGCCCCGCGCCGAGCCACTGCCTGGAGATGCTGACGCAGGCGGCATCCCCCGGATGCCTCCTGGACACGGCACGTCGCATGCCGGGCCTCTCCGTCAGGCCACGCCCCGAGGCGCTCGATGCACATAATGAGCTGCCAGCGCACGCGCGGCGGCACCCCCTGAGCTCGGCAGGCCCTATCGCAGCGGACGCGGCGCAGCTGCGCGCCGCATCCTCTGGCGCGGTCACCGCGAGCTCAGGGAGGGGGGGGCCTAGTCTTGGATGTCGGCGGGCTCGGGCAGCTGCGCGAGGCCGCGACAGTGCCATAACTAACTTATCCCATGGCCGCGTTTCGCGGTCGCAGACCAACCAGGCGCGGGCTGGCCCGCTGCCGCTGCCAGGGAATGACGAGGAGGAGAAGGGGGAGAGGAGGGGGAAGAGGAGGATGAGGAGGAGGAGCAGGGGCGCTCTTGCGAGGACTCTGTCGGGCTTCAGCCCCACGGCGCGAACGTGGCGGCCGCGATGGAGCAGCACTCGATGGCGACGATGGCCGACCTGTCGATGGCGTACAAGCGGATCACCCACGAGGGCCTGGTCGCTGCGGCCCGTCGACACGGACTCAGGCTCCGACACTTGAAGCTGACCCTCCGCAGTTATGGGGGGCCGAGGCGTCTCTGCCTCAGCCGATCGGAGCAGATGCGGCCCGGCAGTTCCATCGTGGCAGACTGTGGGCGCGCCGCGACTCCCCCGCGGGTCGCCCCCCCCACCGCGATGGACGGGGCGATGGCGCCGTGGCAGTCGGTGCGGGGCCACCTGGTTGTGGACGACATCTCGTTGACCGCCTTCGGCTCGACCAGAGGTCTTTGCCAGATGCTTGAGGCCCCGGGGTTCAAGGTCCCCCTGGCCGAAGGGAACGCGGTGGGCAGCGACGAACACGAAGGAAGGCGCACGGCCTACCGAGCGCGGAAGTGGAACTTCAGGTTGCGACGAGCTGCCCGGAACCTCGGGGTCGACTTCGGCGCGAAGCCCACGGCGCCGCGGTCAGTCATGCGCAGCCGAGTGGCGAGGCTGGTGGCCAGGTCATCGGGTTACATGGCGCTCCGACGCACGGGAGCCAGGCTGGGCAGCGTCTTCCGACGCGGAGACATGGCCCCCGCCCCCCACGGCGCCAGAGCGGTCGGCGCGCCGACGGCGGCGGCGGAGAAGGCGAGGGCTGTCAACGGCCAGGTGTTGGCAGGAGCCGCGGGCCGCAAGAGCAAAACGCTGCAGGCTGCGCTGCGGCCAGACCAGGGCTGGAAGCTGGAACCCGCCAGCTCGGCCAACAGCCTGCCGCTGGAGGCCTGGGCCAAGGTGGCGTTCTTGGGAATGCGCAGCGACGCGAGCCTGGAGATGGCTTCCAACGCGCCGCAGCCCGAGACTTGGGGCCAGGTGCGCGGGCCTGCGGACGCGGTCAAACTCAGACCCAGGAGGACCGGATGGGAGGCCGCTGACTGGAGGACCTGGGTCACCGACCAAGGGGGCCAGGTCGACCTCAAGACCCACAGCCCCATGCGTGCACGGCATTTCCTCGAGTCGGGGATCCAGCACGGGCCGCCGACACCCCGCGTCACCTGGCAGGCGCTCGCCGCGTTGCGCAAGGGAGGAGACTGCGAGCAGGTAGCCCCAGTCGAGTCGCTGTTCTGCGGAGGCCCGGTGGCCCAGGAGGATCTGCACCGCGAGGGGGCAGCGCCGAGCCCTCTGCGCGCGCCGTGCGGCGGGGGGCCTGGGACGGCGAAGTGCCGAAAGTTCGGCCGCGACGGCACCGCCGAAGTCGCGGCGAGGCTGGACCTGCAGGAGGTCAGGAGAGCAGGCGCGGCAATCGACGACAGCGACATAGGCATGGTCAGATGCCTGGTCAGCCCGGGGGTGGAGATGCCACCGAGGCCAGCGCAGCAGGGGGCGCGCCGACGAGGAGTGCTTCGAGACGACCTAGTCCACGGGACGGTCTGCATCGACGGCTCGGCGATGCCCCCAGAATTGGGCGAGCTCACGAAGAGCGGCTGAGCCCGCGTCACGGTGGACCCCGACGGGGCCCTGAGAGGAGGCATGCGTGGCAGCGTGTCAGGGGCAGCACAGGAGAGTGGCTATGCCGAGCTCTACGCATTGCTGAGGGCGCTGCAGGAGAAGGGGCCCCATGGTCGACGCGGTCACGGACTGCCTTCTGCTGGTGGAGGACTTCGAGCGAAGAGAAGAGCGGCGCGTTGCAGCGGGCTCGCTGCACGCGGACCTGTGGCGCGAGGTATGGGTACACGTCAAAGACCTGGGTATGGGCGCACGCTAAAGACCTCCGCTGGACGCGGGCCCACGCTAGCTTGGCTGCGGCGGAGGCGGCAGGTGTCCCGCTGGCTTGGCACCGTGGCAACCGACACGCGGATGCCAAGGCCAAGGAAGGTGGCCCAGCTGGCAGCAGCCACCCGCGCCGCTGAGTTAGTTGCTACTCACCACGGGGCTGTGCTGAAAGAGCTCGCGTCCTCAAATTGGCCTGATCAGAGCCCCCATGCCCACTCGTCCCTGCCTCCGAAATTCCGTCGTTCCTGTGTCTAGCGAGAATGAGCATTCGATCTTGCGTCTGGGAGGGGCCTGGGGATGTAACTTATGCGGGGATAGAAAAGGGCTCCGATCCAGGATAGTGTGCTCGCCCTGCCCGGGAATGCCCAGGCCTGCCTCGATCGCCCACTCCACCCATAAGCTGCGAGTGGTTCGTGGGGATCGGGGGCGGGGCGTCCTGGAAGAAGCTTATGAGAGGCGTAGAGCGATCGTGTTCTGTAAGATCTGCGGGGCCCACGCGCGTCGGCAGGTACACGGACTAGGCCGACCCTGCCGCCCACCTTCGTGTCGTCCGCGGTCGGCGGCCTGTCTGGCTCGATCGGCGTTGGGACGATTGCTGTCTGGTAGGGAGCCCCAGTCCATTGCGTTCTGGGGGCCCCCCTTCCCCCTCTCTCAGGACTCGTTCGGCAAAGCGCCCAACGGAGGGCCAGATGAGGGGGAAAATCCGTCGGGCCCCGGCCCCGAAGCCGAGGAGGCAAAGGTCTTCTGTTTCGAGGTCGGTCCTGTTTGTTAGTAGGTTCGGTTTGTTTGGTTTCGAACGGGACTTTCTCTTTGTAGGATCAGCGGATCAGAGGAGGAGGAGGAGCTGGAGGAGGAGGAGGAGGAGGAGGAGGAGGAGGAGGGGAGGACGATTCGGAGGAGATGGAGAGGGACGAGGAGGAGGAGGAGGAGGAGGAGGAGGAGAAGGAGGACGAGAAGGAGGAGGAGGAGGAGGGGGAGGGCAGTAGAAGGGGGGGGATGAGCAGGAGGAGAGGAGCAACACAGCAGGGCGAGCAGGGCAGGGAGGGAGGGCGACGGCGCGGCGGAGGGCGACGAGGGGCCCAGGCGGCGGATGGCGGCGATGCCCCACCCGAGGGACGAGGCGCCGCCGCCGCTGGTGCCCCAGCCCGCGTCCAGGAGCAGCACGGGCGCCCGCGACGAACGTCGTCGGCGTCGGCAACGACCACCACGACGGGCACATCGACGACCGACGACGACGACGACGACTACGACTGGAGGCCTCCGGGGGAGGCCTCGGGAGGCCCGCAAACGGCTGAAGACTTCGATTTTTGACGACCATGACGACGGTCATGACGACGACCACGTCGGCGACGACGATGCTTGCGGTGAAGACGACGACCACTATCACGAAGTTGGAGGCGGCGGCGGCGGCAACGGCAACAACAACAACAACAATCATTTTAATATTGTTCGCCCTTATTTGCTCGAGTGTCCAATAATGCGTACTTCCCAAACCCTCTTTTTGGGGTATACCTTTCTTCCCTGCAGGCCAGTCCCCGGCAAGCGGCGGGGCGGCCGCGGACCGTCGGCCTGGCCAGCGGCAGCGCTAATCAAAGGGGCGGCCGCGGACCGTCGACCCGACCCCACGAGGGACGGACAGGGGACCGACCACGACGACGACGACGACGACGACGACGACGACGTCGACGACGACGACGGCGACGGTGACGACGACGACGACGACGACGACGACGACGACGACGAGCGAAAGCGAGAGCGACAGAGAACGACAGCAGGGCCACAAGGACACGAAGTAGGTCACGAAGGGCGACAGCGGGGACACGAAGGGAATGCGTATGGGGCCACGAACAGCGCGAACGAGCGGGGGCCACGAAGGGCAGATAACGCGGGGCCACAGAAGGCAACGATGGGGCCACTGAGGGTAACAACTTGGCCATGTAGGACAGTGGGGGGGCCACAAACGGCGACAGCGGGGCCACGAAGGGCACGCACATGGGGCCACAACGGGCGAGAACGAGCGGGGGCCACGAAGGGCATCCGCATATTGGGCCGCGGAAGGCAAGGACGGGGCCACTGAGGGCAGCAACCGGGCCACGAAGGGCAGCGAGGGGGCCACGAAGGGCGACAGCGGGGCCACGAAGGGCATGCATGTGGGGCCACCTCGGGCGCGAACGAGCGGGGGCAACGAAGGGCATACATATATGGAGCCACGAATGGCAGCGAGGGGGCCACGAAGGGATGCAACAGGGCCACGAAAAGCAGCGAGGGGGCCACGAAGCGCTGCAACGGGGCCACGAAGGGCTGCGACGGGGCCACGATGGGCAGCGAGGGGGCCACGAAGGGCTGCAACGGGGTCACGAAACACAGCGCGGGGGCCACGAAGGGTTGCAACGCGGCCACGAAGTGCAGCGAGATCCCGGTTCCTATGTAATCTGTGAGGGAGTCCTACGCGTGAGCGCGACTCCTGGGCGCCTGGGTGTCAGGAGCGCGGCGCTTGAGTAAATAGTAGGAGATTCCAGCGCAAAGGCGTTATTCTTCAGTTAGTTGCAAGCAAGTCTCCAGCGAGAGCGCGAATCCAGAGCGCCGGGAGAGCGATTCCTGAATAAATTGTAAGGAAGTCCCGAGCGACAACGCGATTCCTGAATAAAATGCGAGGAAGTCTCGGGCAGGAACGGGGGTCATGGCAAAATTGTGAGGAAGTCTCAGGCGGGAGCCGTTGTTGTTGTAACCTGGGGGGCATGGGGCCCAGTTTGAGCTTCAAGACTATCCCTGATACAAACAGGGTGCGAGCGTCGAAGGGCACACTTCGATTGAGAAAAAGCTGTATGCACCTGTAGGGGGATCAACAAAAATATCTTCCATAAATGAAAGTTCAACAACAACAACTACAAAAAACAACAACAACAACAACAACAACAACAACAACAACAACAACAACAACAACAACACCAACAACAACAACAACAACAACAATAGTAACAACAATAACAACAACCACAACGACAACAATAATAACAACAACAACAACAACAACAACAACAATATGTTTACCCTCATGCGCGATGTTTCCACACGAAGCATGCGACCATCATGATAACCATCCACATCATTGGGGACTCTTGTTTTATAGCGGGGTCCGTTGCTCCCATTCCCAGATCTCCCGCCCAAGGAGGTCTTGCAAACACTTCCTCCGAGGAATTTCAACAGATCCCGCCTCGAAAACACATGCCCGCGCCTTGCTGCGCCGATGCGAGACCGCCAGTGGAACCCCAGCGAAGGGTGAACCACAAGGAAGTATCGAACGACAGGATTGCCTTGGTGGGGATGGGGGCTGTCGGCGAAGAGGCAAGGACCTGGCCCTGAATAGAAAGGGAGGAAGTCTCGAGCAGGGCTGCTGTTGTTGCTGGGAGCGGCGCCAATGCTGAAGAGAGTAGGGCGCCAGTCCAGCGTCAAACAAAACGAAGTCTCGAGCGGGAACGCTGGTTTTGTCGGGGCGGCGGCTTTCGGCGGCGAGGAGGAACACCGCCTTGAGTAAGAGAGGAGGAAGCATCGAGCGGGAACCGTGGTTTTGTCGGGACGGGGGCTGTCGGCGGCGAGGAACAGCACCGTCTTCAGGAAAAAGGGAGAAAGACTCGAGCGGGAGCGTTGTTCTTGCTGGTAGCGGCGCCAATTCAAAAGAGAGTTGGGCGCCAGTCCAGCGTAACACGGAAGGAAGTCTCGGGCGGGAGCGCTGGTTTTGTCGGGGCGGCGGCTTTCGGCGGCGAGGAGGAACACCGCCTTGAGTAAGAAGGGGGGAAGCATCGAGCGGGAGCCGTGGTTTTGTCGGGACGGGGGCTGTCGGCGGCGAGGAACAGCACCGTCTTCAGGAAAAAGGGAGGAAGCCTCGAGCGGGAGCGTTGTTCTTGCTGGGAGCGGCGCCAATTCAAAAGAGAGGTGGGCGCCAGTCCAGCGTAAAACGGAAGGAACTCGGACGGGAGCGCTGGTTTTGTCGGGGCGGCGGTTTTCGGCTGCGAGGGGGAGCACCACCTTGAGTCAAAAAGGGAGGAAGCCTTGAGCGGGAGCGTTGTTTTTGCTGGGGGCGGCGCCGATGAGAGAAAGACTAGCGCGCCAGTCATAGGTAAAACGGGAGGAAGTCTCGAGCGGGAGCGCTGGTTTTGTTAGGACGGCGGTTTTCGGCGGCGAGCAAGAGCATCAGCCCTGAGCAAAAAAGGAGGAAGTCTCGAGCGGGAGGGTTGTTGTTGTTGGGGGGCCCGCTTTGGCGGTCCCCCAAACCGCTTGAGCGTGAGCTTCATTTTCAATGAAAATGTAGCCGGCGCCTCGGCGAGAGCGCCAGGGTGCCTGTAAGGGGTCCAACTTGTTTAGTAATTAACATTCAACCACAACAACAACAACAACAACAACAACAACAACAACAACAACAACAGCATCAACAACGACGACGAGGACGAGGACGAGGACAGGGATGGCGCCGACGACGACCACGACGACCAAGACGACGACGGCGGCGGCAGCGTCCAGGAGCAACCTGGACGCCTTCGACGACGTCCCCGACGACTTCGAATTGCCGCCTGGGAGCGTCAAGAAGGGGGAGAAGTATCGACGACGCCTACGGCGAATCACCGCCGCCCCTTGCCTTTTGAAATCCCCCATGTGGCCGAGCGGTGTGGCAAGAGCTCTGCCAAGCTATCTGACCATGTGTTCCCCCAGCCGTTGTGGAAATCCTTCGGGAACACTTGGGGGAGGATGGCGGGGAAGATCAGGAGGAGGAGGAGGAGAACAAGAACGAGAACGAGAACGAGGAGGAGAAGGAAGAGGAGGCGGAGGAGGAGGGGTAGGAAGCTTGGGAGCCTCTGGGGGCATTCTTGGTGCCTCCTGGGAGCTTCCTGGGAGCTTCTTGGAGGCATCTTGGGGGCCTCCTTGGGCCTCTTGGGGACCTTAGGGGGCTTCTCGGGGGCCTCTTTGCCTGTCTTTGGGCGTTCCTGGCCCGTCTGAAACCGTCCGAGGCCGTCTTGGGGGCGGCCGACTTGGGGCCCTCTTGGGGTGCTCCAGGGCCGTCTTGGAGGCCATCATGGGCGTCTCGGAGGCCTCTTGGGCCGTTTTGGGAGCCTCTTGGGGCGATCTGAAGGGGCTCTTGGGCCATCTCGGGCCGTCTGAAGGCCGAAACGGAACAAATGCTAAGGCCGTCGGACGGAAGGCCGTCCTCTTCAGGCCTTCTTGGGGGCCCTCTTGGCCTCTTGGGCCGTCTTGGCGGCCTCTTGGGGCCTCTTGCGGACCATTTGGGCCCTCGGGGCCGAGGGCTCGAAACGTCCGTTCGGGTTACCCATCTGGGCCCCCTCTTGGGGCTGTCTTTGGGCCCTCTTGGGCCGTCTTCGGCGCCACTTGGGCCATCTCGGGGCCCTCCTGGGCCGTCTTCGGGTCCTCTTGGGGACCTCTGGGGCCGTCTTAGGGGCGATCTTGGGAGCCGCGTGGGCAGTCGTGGAGCGTCGGGAAGCCGAAAAGGCGAGGACGCCCAAATCCTTCAAAAACCTAAGGTCCATTAATGATGTCTGCCTCTTGGGGCCCTCACGGGAGGTCTCTTGGAGGCCTCTTCGCGAGTCTTGGAGGCCTCTTGGGCCGTCTTAGGGCCAGATTGGGCGTCTTGGACCGATTGTTCGGTGACTCGGGGCCCTCCTGGGCCGTCTTCGGGGCCTCTTGGAGCCCTCTAGGCCCGTCTTGGGGCCGTCTCGGCTCCGAAAAAGCAACGCGAGAAGCAGCAAGAAGCCCCAGGCGACACGGGGGAAGCCCCAAGAGATGTGGCAATTTCGGATCCGAGCCCCTAAAGACATCTCAGGGGTGAGGGTTGAGGCTTAGAGGATTGGGCCCAGGACCTAAGGACACGCCCACTCCGTGCCCAGCGGCACGGTTGCGGATTTCAAGAAGTATTGCTCCCAGTGCCATTCCATCTACCCCGACAACCGCCTCACGAGAGGAGGCAATCGAAAAAGCAAAGTTGCATAAAGATGAATTGCCGCAGGCCCGCGCGGATTTATGGGGTCGGCACGAGGCCCACTTGGCGGCGCCTTCTCCGCCACGCTTGGTTCGCTCTGCGCGCCAAGAAGGGGGCCCCAGCGCCCATCCGAGAAATCCGCGCTGACCTCCGAAGGCATATATGTATGCAGTTGTTTTTGTTCATAGGCCAGACCCAGATCGGCCCGACATTGTTTAACATCTACGGGCGGGCGAGCGGAATGGAGGAGATCCAGAACAAGTCCACCAACGAGCGCCTCGACGGAGTCGTGTGGCTGGCCGCCCCTCTCATGAACTACATGAAGAATCCGCGAGTCATGGCCCAGGGCCGCGTGCAGATGAACTTCCGGGGCATCCCCGACTGGCAGATCAGGGTGGACATCTAGAACAGCGAAAGCGATGTTTCGTAGTTTTCGGTATTGGGGGACGGTTTCGAGCTCTGGGCCCATCAGGACCGCTCAGGATGACGAGGTCGCCCTGGGGCAAGGGTCGAGAGTTCCAGGGACCCCGCATGGGAAAAAATTCAGACATCGGATGTCTGGAGACACAAAGGGTCCGAGCGGATGTCTTGGCGGCTCGTTTGGCGCCGCTCCCAGCGCGCTCCGCGTGGCGAGAATGGGTATGAGGAGGAGGATCCTGCGCCGACCCGTGGAAATCCGCATGGACCGCCGAAAGCCCATAATTGTGTCAGTTTTTGTTGTTCTAACATCGTGCACTACCTCATGACGCTGGACTGGAGCAATCAGGAGCTGGCGAACCCGCCGGACAGAACAGGGAGACGGAATCATGGGCGCCGGAGGGGGGTGGCTGAAGGGGAAGGCGGAGGAGGAGGAGGAGGAGGAGGAGGAGGAGGAGGAGGAGGAGGAGGGAGGAGGAGGGGAGGAGGAGGAGGAGGAGGAGGAGGAGGAGGAGGAGGGAGGAGGAGGAGGGCCCCCCTTTCGCGCCCGCCCCTCGTAGGCGGCGCTGCGGCGCAGAGCGGGGCGTGGCGCGAGGGGCGGGGCGCGAGGGGCGGGGCGAGGGGGGCGTGTCCCAGGGGCACTCCCGGGTCCTGGGAGGCCTTCTCGGGAGCCTCTGGGCCTTCCCGAGAAGCCCCCCCGCCACCTCAGAGGACCACCCGATCTGATTCACGGCGCCGGCCAGTGCGTGAGAGGGCCTTCGCCTTCTCCTCCTCCTCCGAGGCTCCTCCTCCTCCTCCTCCTCCTCCTCCTCCTCCTCCTCCTCCTCCTCCTCCTCCTACTACTTCTCTTCATCCTCCTCCTCTCCTTCTCATCCTCTCTTCCTCCTCCCCATCCCTTCCCCTATGGAACAACTCATCCCTGTCGCACCCGCAGACGTGTCAGTAGGGCCTGCCGGGCGTTTCGCTCGAGACTCTTTCATCATCTATGATCCCATCATCTATGATCTTGAACCTTGAAATTTGCAACGGCCCCCTGGATGGAGGGCTGGTCGATTTCAATATGTGGCTCTCGCCTTAAAGCCGCTCACATTCGTCATAAAAGCTTGCAAGAGTCTCAAGTATGGACGGCGGCTCTTTTTCAAAATGTGGCTCTCATCCGAGAGCCGCGTACATTCGTTGTAAAGTTTGGAACGGCTTCATGGATGGAGGACAGAGGGCAGTTATTTTGTGAAATGTGGTTCTCGCTTTGGCGCCATGCACATTCTTTTTCATATCACATGATCGCAACAGCGTCACAGATGCGGGTCGGTTCCTTGCCAAAACGTGGCTGTCGCTTCACAGTCGCGCACCTTCTTCTGAAAGTTCGAAAGTGTGTCAAGGGTTCATATGGTTGTAATCCAAGGAATTGCGTTCTGGGACGATTCAGACTTGTCAGGACACCACAGTACGGTTGTTCCGCGGTGCTGAAGTTCCTGGCATGGTGCTATGGCACGATCTAGGACTCTCAGGACGCA
The DNA here is from genome assembly GCA_963575745.1 of Prorocentrum cordatum. Taxonomy (NCBI): domain Eukaryota; class Dinophyceae; order Prorocentrales; family Prorocentraceae; genus Prorocentrum; species Prorocentrum cordatum. The sequence goes on along the minus strand of CAUYUJ010010469.1, from coordinate 76,717 downwards.
ACAGTCACGTGGATTCACGGCGCTGAAGTCCTGGTGACGTCGTTTGGGCAACGTTGAGGATTCTCAGACGGTCGATCTCCAGTGGGGCACTTCCCGCAGTGGTAACAAATTCTGGTAGGTACCTGGGGAGAGGGAATCTGGTGGAGGGCTTCTTGCAACATCGTCGCTGCGCATCGGGTTTACTCTCGTTCTCCCCTTCCCCGTTCCGCCCCCACCATGTCCCCCTTCTCTCCTCCCCCCTCTCCTCCCCCTCCCCCCCAGGAGAAGCCGTCCTCCTTCGCGCCGCTGCGGTGGTACGAGAAGATGAACGCGGATGCGGGCAGATGAGGCGTCCTCCTTCGCGCCGCTGCGGTGGTACGAGAAGATGAACGCGGATGCGGGCAGATGAGGGCGATCGCAGCGTCCGCACGGCACGCTCGAGTGCCACGCGGCCGCCCAGAGCGCGCGCGCGCGCGCGAGCGTGTGGAGCGGCTCCGCGCGAGCGCGCGCGGGACCAGCCGGGGCGCGCGCCGCGCGGTACCGGCTGAGGGCGCGCCGCTGCGCGCGGGCGCGCGCGCGCGGTGTCGCGCGCGCGCGGCGCCAGCCTTTTTCCCCTTCCAGGGCGCGCTCTCTCGTCTCTCTCTCTCTCTCTCTCTCTCTCTCGCTCTCTCGTGTTCCGTGTTCTGGCTGGCCTCCACACGATCTCTGAGCCTCGGAGCTCTCTCCCCGAGAGCGCGCCACGTGCCCCTTTTTCCCTTTTTCTCCATTTCTTGCTCGGGCCAGCCTGGCGGACGTCGGCCTGCCTTTGGCCTCCGCCGCGGCCTCTTGGCGGGAGCGGCCGCGCGCCATCCACAAAAGGAGGCCGCGCACAGCGGCGAGCGCACTTCGCCTCCACGAGCCGGCAGGGGGAGAGAGGCAGAGGGGGGGCCGCGGAGCCCCGGCGCGCTGCAGAGGAGCGGGGGGTGTGGGGGGGGGAGCTGCACCGCCCCGAGTCAAGGCAACCCAAGCCAGGTGCTGGAAGCACGGGGGAGGAGAGGAAGGAGGGGGGGAAGAGGAGGAGGGGAGGAGGAGGAGGAGGAGGAGGAGGAGGAGGACGACGAGGAGGACGAGGAGGAGGGAGCAGGAGGTGGACGGGGAGAACGGCGAGGAGCAAGGCTGTGCAACAAGCCCTTTCCAATGATAAGGGCCACCGTCCGTGAAACGGCAACTGCGCGACTACGGCTGGCTCGGCCAGAGTCAGGGAGACGGACATGTTAACGGTTCGTGGGCAGTGCTCGAGTCGAGAAATTTACGAGATATCAAGTGTTCCAGACGGAGGTCAACTAGCAGTCGCGCAGTTGCCGTTTCACGGATGGCAGCCCTGATGATTGGAAAGAGTTTGTTACAGATCGTCGTTCCTCGTCGTCCTCGTCCACCTCTTACTCTCACTCTGCCCCTGCTTCCACCAGCGCTTCCTCCTGGTACTCACCCCCATTGTTCTCCTTCTCGAGCTCCTCGACGCCCTCTGGAGGATCGCGCCGCATCGGCGATACATCGGGCAGTGCGGTTTGTTCGGTGTCGAGCCTGAGTCTCGCCCCCTTCTCTCACTGGAAAACGTTTGTTGCGGACCCCGTCACCCAGTCGTCATCCTCATCCTCCCCTTCCTACCCTTCCTCCTCCTTCCCCTCCTCCCTCCTGCTCCTCTGCCGCTTGCTCTCCTCCTCCTTCTCCTCCCTTCCTCCTCCTCCTCCTCCTCCTCCTCCTCCTCCTCCTCCTTCTCCTCCTCCTCCCCGTCCTCCTCCTCCTCCTCCTCCTCCTCCTCCTCCTCCTCCTCTTCCTCCTTCCCCTCCTCCTCCTCCTCCTCCCTCCTGCTCCTCTGCCGCTTGCTCTCCCCGCCGCCTCCGCCTGATCCTCACCATCCCCGCTCCACTTCTCGAGCCCCTCGACGCCCTCTGGGGGGGGGATTGCGTCGCATCGACGATGCATCGGTGATGCATCGGCAACGTCGGGCGGAGGGCACTGGTCGAGCTGGGGCAACCAAGCTGGGTGCTGGAAACATAGCGGTGGGGTAGGGAGACATGGGAAACGGTTTCGTTTTCAGGTTTTCGTTTCGCTCTCAGGTTTCGGTTTCGCCTTCAGGTTCCCGTTTCTAGGCTACAGGTTTCAGTTTCGAAGCTCTTGATTTCGGTTTCGTGGGCCTACTCTTTTCTCGCATTATCCCTCTCTCTCTTTCTCTCTCCTCTCCCTTCTCTCTCTCCTTCTCTCTCTCTCTCTCTCTCTCTCTTTCTCTTTCTCTCTCTCTCTCTCGTCTCTCTCTCTCTCTCTCTCTCTCTCTCTCTCTTACCTCCCCCCCAAAGACGCACAGCCGTGCGTTTGTCCACAGCAGCACGGATATGTAAATGAAAATTATTTACTTCCAGCGGGTGGGTGTCAAATTCTGTCGTCACCGGTTTCCGCATTAATTCTAATTCGGCGAGTTGGGCGGGGGAAGCAACCATGCTGTTCAGAGTAATTGAACTACTCCGGGTGACAGAAACCCGTTAGTGCCCGAATCCGTTTCATCCGGTCATTTTCCGTTTCGACACAGTGCTCTTTACACTTGGTACGGTCCTCCATGTATTTCTTGCCCAATATGAAATCGTTGGGCATTGATTTCAAGCCCGGCACCATCAGCTTCACGCATAGGTCCTTCTTTACAATATTGTGCAAGTACTTTATTGTATTCTTGCATATACTTCTGACACAAGCCCGTTATGGTTAAAAAACTGATGCATCGTATCAGCCGAGAATGTATCCCATGGTGCCGCGACTACCAAAAAAAAAGAAAAGGAATGGGAAATATGTAAACGTGTTGTACATTCTGAATAAGGGAAAGGGAAGGCTCACGGACCGGTAAGTACGCCAATGCATGAAGAATGTTTGATCGAAATGGCTACGGACACAGCAGCATCGTAGCCCGCCAGTCCGTTGGATGAATTACACGTCATTTGGTTCCTGTCCTTGCTTTTGTTACTCCTTCTCGTTGTCGTCCTCCTTCCTCCTCTCTTGCTCGTCCTCGTCGTCCTTCTTCTCCTCGTCGTTCTCTTCCCATCGATTTGCTCAAGTAAGCCCTTTTCCTTACTTTCACTTCAGATACCGCTTGCATGTGTATTCCCCCGGGCGAGGCGAGCACAGCATTCGTTGATAATCACGGTTTGGGAACAGAATTTTCCGGAACCGAAGCCAGGCCAACCGTATTTACCGGCAAATTCTGTTATTGTCGGGACGTGTGATGTGCACGTGGTTGTCAGACCCGTATTCGTATAATTTCGTATTTCGGGTTACCGCGGAATTTTCAATACCGAATGCTACAATATTATGAATTTCCCGTGCAATGGAAATCCGAATATTAAGCCAGCCCTCCATATACAAACTAAAGTACAAATGAAAATATTCATACATATACACACTCACACACACGCGCGCACGCACGTACGATAAACAAAGTCACTCTGAACGTTTTTCATCCCTTTTCGGTACCTAAAACCATTTTCAAAACGAACACCACAAAACCGAAGCCAATGACAATTGAATCGAAGAGTTTATAACGGAAGCGCAAATATCAAGCCAGCCTCCCCATATGCAACTGACAGTTTCTAGTACACCAATCAAGAATAGCAATACAATCACCTATACACAAACAGAGCCACCGCGTTTTGGCATACAAAACCATATCCAAAACGGGCACCACGAAACCAAAACCAATGACAATGAACCCGAAACTTGAAACGGCGAAACCGAAACCAATCATCAAACCTCACAACAAAACCGAAATTTGAAAGCGAAATCGGATCCCATATTGCCGGGTGAGGTACGTTCGGTGTTGAGTTTCGTTCCCCAGAATTCGGTTGAGTGGCATTCTGAGGAGTTGAGAATTATTCAAAGTTTTCGGCACCATTCCAAGGTGTGTGTGTGATTGGTAATGGTCATCGCGCAGTGTAACTTGGCATCCTTCATTCTTCCATCAATTTCATCACCATTATCCCGCACGTGCGACTTAGACGAATCAAACCCAACATATGTATCGATATGTCGCGTTTCAATATAGAACAATGCCTCCATGATCCATGTTGCGTTCGACGTCCGATTCCGTCTCATTAGCACATCTTGGTTTTAGCATTATTCCTATCGTCATGAGTGATTATTCCCCTCTTTACCGACTCGCAAATATTATGTGGCGCCAACTTGTCTTTCAGCCTAATAGTAGCTAGTTAGCTTGTCCGAGATGATTTGGTCGCCCAAGAGGATTCCTATCACCCCATTTCAAAATAGAATCGGCCTGCCTATACCCCCTTCAATATATATATATATATATATATATACCCCGGATCGCAGTTGCAAGTTAACATGTTCCATTGTTTTTGGTTTTGGGCTTGCAGAAAAACGCTTTGAAATGGGTCGGCATCTCATCCGGTATCCTATTTAGCGTGAGGCGTAAATTGTTCGAATTTTGGCATGCATCAGATATGAAATATGGCGAGTCTCCCAAACGCAAATTTTCCCGCCTGGGATAGCGTGATCGAGGAAGGCGTCTCAATCGCAGGCGAAGGAAGATGCCGTAGCTGCAAAACGCGTAGTACTTTGATATTTGTCCCCTTGGAAAGATAAATGACATCTTTGTCCGAATCGTTCTCCGCCCGCATAAAATTCCGAGGAGCCAAATTGCAAGTTTGATTCGAGGGCTCAAGGGCTCAAGGGCTCAACACCCCCTATTCTACCTCCCTTCCTGCACTTACCGCCTACATCCCATTTCATTCTCGCTTTGTTTCTCGCCCTCACCGCGTCCGTGCGCCGACGACCAATGACATGGTGGGACTTAGTGACCAGTGTGGACTGGGGTGGATGGGGGTTTGCTGTATGGTCCTGGGGATTTGCAGCCGCCCGTGGAACGACGAATACATGGCAACTCTCCCCAACGAGTGTTGGCTGTCCACCGTCCACACAAGCATGGTCTGCTTCGGCTTCACCCCAGAATACTATGCGATCCCTGGCTTTGGCCCGTTTGGCCTCGCCTGGGGCTGGTTGGTGGCGGGGGTCTTGGTGGGTGTGGTATAGATGATTATGCTCAAAAGAAGCAACATACCAGTATTGCCGGCGCCCCCACCGGTCCTGCTCCAGCCGCAGCTCACCGCGGAGGAGGCAGCCCAGCTCGAGGTCTTGCGCAATTTGGCAATACAGGGACCGGGTACATTAACGATCATGTCGTGGAACGCAGGATTCTCGGAATCAAATTTCTTACGTAGGTTGGCAGGTTTGCCCCCTGCACTGCCGGCGTTCCAACCACCCGTTGGGTTGCCAAGGGTTCGTCCCCGATTTGCGCCGTACTGAACATTACCCATATCAATGTGTATGCGCAGTGTGAAGACTATTGCATACATGATGGGTGTGACGGTTGCATATTTCATGTTATCCAGATGCAGTGTGTGTAGGGATGGGTGATACAACCACACAACAGCGATTCCGACATGTATGTCTACATTTATGTTGGTATTGACGCTATGTTTGACATCTCCAATGCGGGTTCGACGAGTGGCTCCAACCTCAGCGGCATTGCGACGGTGAAGACCATGGTGGACTACAGTTCGCAAGAGGACAGGGGAGGAAGGAGAAAAAGGAAGAAGGGAAGAGACCGTGAGCATTTGCACAGAAATCTAAGGGCGGTCTCCACCGACTCCCAGGCCAACGCCTACGTCGGAAACAATGTTTTTGCGCACGCCGGCACCAACGCCAGCACTGTCATTTGCGACGATTCCCAGGCGGGCGCTTACGTCGGCAGCAATGTTCGCGCCTCCGCCAGCACCATCACCAGTACCGACGCCTGCGACGATTCCCAGGCCGGCGCCTACGTCAGCAACAACGTTTGCGCTTACGCCGGCACTAACGCCAGCACCACCATTAGCGATAACTACACCATCAATGCCACCGATTCCCAGGCCAGTGCTTACGTCGGCAGCAACGTCTCCGCTTGCGCCAGCACCAACGTCAGCATGGGCGTTTGACGCGATTCCCAGGCTGCCGCCTACGTTGGCAGCAATGTTGGCGACTCCGCCGCCGGTACCAACGCCAGCACTGACGCTTGCGACGATACCTACGTGGGCGCCAAAGTTTGCGCTTACGCCGGCACCAATGCTAGCATTAATAGCTGCGACGATTACACCATCAACTTTTCCACTGACTTCCAGGCCTCACTCACCGTCGGCACGACGATATTCAGCAGTATTATGTGCACGACGGCAGACATCACGACGGACACGATTTCCAGCAAGTCGGGTATTCTGGACAAGGCACGGGGTATTATGACGGCAATACCAATTACACCGGATACCGATGGTATTACAATAACGGCAAACATTATGATTACGATCTTCCTAACGATGGTGATAGGGACAAATCCGACGACATGGCCTTCCAACGGACACATCGACACCAATATTATTACGACGATTATGTGGCCGGTACGGGATTCAATCCACACTTCGATGCCCCCGATCCTTCCGTCCTCCGGCCCGACTCCGGCTGAGATTTTCAAGCCTATCATTGCCGATCTGATTCCGACGCTCTCCCGAACCCGGTTGGATGTTAGCATATATTCAAATGCGATGGATGGATTTTGGCATGGACCACCTCAATTATTTCCAACTCCGGCTCGGACATCGGCCATTGTTTTGGAAAATACGACGGCTACGATATTACCTCTTTGTCCGATTGTGGTGCTTATCACGGTACGGGGAATAAAACTCTTAATTCATATTTTCGCGCATGCACCTCTATCTTCTCAGTCTTTTCCCACCCTTATTCCCTCGTCCGCCCTGCCCTCACCCGAGACGGAATCCGACAAGTCCCATAGAGGCCTTAAAATCAAATGATATCCCCACTGAGGCCTCTTATGGGATTTCTGCCAAAATTTCCGACGGCAAACCCTTGAGTTTTAGGCTCCACGATAATCGAGCCCAAACGCTGACAATCTGACCTTAGGGTCGACTACACTTCCGACTCTTATGTCCGATCTTCCAACTCTGGTTGAGCTTTCCGAGCCCATCGCTACCAATCCTTCGTTCTTCCGACCCCGGCTGAAGCATTCGGGCTTATCGATACCGATCTTCCTCCAATCATGCGTCCTTTGAGCCTACGAATTTGGACAAAAAGCTCGCATGTATTCAAATACGTTGGATGGATTTTGGCATCGGTTCCACTGGCGACAATAAACGACCCCTACATGTCGACTTCCGTTTCTTACTTCCGATCTTGGTTTTGGGGCCGGCGATCAGTCAAGGGTCAAAAATGGCTAAGACAAAACATTCTGGAGTAAAGCTCCAATCGATCATCGAATATTTAATCGGCATTGCTGCCGTACTTTGTGACAACATGCGATATGGGACCATACATTATGCAGTGCAGAGCACATCGCATGAGTTTGGGGTGCCATATTACATACAAGCATACAGGATATTACCATATGCTGGGAAAAGGGTTGGGGAAGTAAGACATCCAGGGCGGCAAATTTTGCCAAATATGATGGGGTTCTGCGTGGCACTACACCTACTTCCACACTCTGCAGTACCATGCTGGATCCAATGGAGAATATCAGTGTCAAAAGTGGCAACGACAACAACTACGACGCCAACATGGTCAACACTAATGCCAACAAGAACAATACCAATTACGACGCCACTATATTTCCGCTGTTCGGATACCTAGTGCTCTTCAAATGCGATGGGAACGGTATTTTCAAATATGTGTAAATGCTTATATTTGGCAAATGATGTAGGGTAGCTGAGGGTATGCATTCGTGCTGGGAGAAATACAATACACAATTATCTTTCTAATACGACTTGCCGTGCAAATTTTCCCCAACAACGAGCATTCGGATAGGAGAAGCAACGAATCCAAGACCGCCAAGACTCGACCGGGCACTGCGACTCTTGGGGCTAGAACCGCCAAGCGAAAGGCGCACGACGGAAGAACAGGATCCATCAAGAAAACCAGCTGAATCACTATCAACGACCGCGCGAAGGCGATTACGACAACGGCGTCCGGTCCGCCTCCCGACTTCCCTAACGTAACCCCTTACCCATTCACCCACCCTATGCAAACACTTCTTGTCCCCCCCCCCGGCACTCGGGTCCGAACCGTTATCGCCTGGAAGGGCTGAGTACGACCCGCCGCCTCAACGAGCCCTCCCTCCGAGCCCATACCCGAACGACCACCTCCTGAAGCTAGAGATCCCAAGGAATCCGAACGCACTCCTTCTCCTCCACCAGGGCTTTCCAAAACTGGCCACGTTCACCCTGAGCCTGCGCACGCCGAAGGGGCTGGCGAAACTATACTTTCCCCCAGACTTGCCCCTTCCACAGAATACCAACTTGAAGAGGCAATGCCCACCCCCGCGGCCCCTCCAACAACTGCTCTCACTACGCCGACTGGCCCGCCGGAAGATCGCCGACCTGACGGTGCACCAACGGCAACTAATGGACGGCTTGGTTTAGACCGAGCTCTCGATACTTTGGGGCTTGGGGCAACTTCAATTGGGCCGCCGCCTCAACAACTACATTACGATATGGGCGGGATGAGCGATTTGGACGACGAATCAGATGGTGAATTTGTGATCACTGGATGCCGAGAACAACCCGATGGAGGAAACAATGCCGGTACAATTGACGCCGGTACAGTCCGACCACCATCTGACGCCGATACAGTTCGACCACTGCCAGGTGCTGCGCAAGCTGCCCGCTCCCTACTGCAATACATCAACAGTATACCAGCGGGAACCCCGGATGATGATTTATCGGGGGACATCGAAAAATACCATTAGTCGGAATTTAATGTACCAATCTTTGGGCTAATGTACCAATCTTTGGGCAGCCGCAATCTGAAACGACAATTGCGCCGTGGTGGAATGGCTTACCCACTTCATCGATTTATTCGTTGGCCGATGGCCGAACTTCGATGCCATGGTCAATGAAAACTCCGCTCATACAGATACGATATGGCATGCGACAAATTGGGATTACGGATGGGGCCTCCCTCCGGGAGTGGCTAAACGCACATGACACTGCTGGACGACAGTACGATGTGCAGGGGTACTTTGGGAGGGAATTGCAAGAGCGCCTCATCGACAATGTATCTCAAATTGACGCTGCGGCCCGTTTCATCGAGACTGTGTGCTTTGCTGTTGCGATCGGGCTCTACAAAGACCAGGATGTTCGACACACCCTCGCGCATCTAGTACAACGGCATGCTCCACCTCGGCCAATTGGCGATTCACCGACGCACCCGCCCAGAGAAGACGAGGGCCCTCCAACCAGACAAGCAGAACTACGACGACCACAACCTACGTCGGGTGGAACACACAGGCAGGGACGTCCCGGAGTCGCTCGACTACCGAATGGGTGGGGCCTGGGGCCATATCGACGCAATGGATTTTCGGGAGGAGATCGATACTACAGTCCAGACGCTTCGATCAGTACCAAAATTCATTCGGGGGCCCTTTCTGCGTATATTGACACAGTGTCTTGTGGAGATCGAACGCACACATTTGTGTTGGGACCGCGATGACAATGCTGAAGGTGATTGCGTGCGCGCGTGGATCCTATTTTTTCTGCTCCCCCGTATGTTGTTACACCCGACGGCTCACGGGGGCGAAGCAGGGGAACGAGATTTACGCCAACGAGTGGCCTTGTTCGACGCTGGCGATTGGGGCCAACTTCTGAACCGGGCCCGGAACAGCATGGCAAAACGGAATGCTCGGTCGCCACGTGCACCCCGAAGAACCCCCGGAGAGAAAGAGAAGATCGACAAAGCGATGTTTTTAATCAAACAAGGCGAACTGAACCACGCTGCCCGAGTTCTTACATCCACGGGAATTGCGCCTGGCAATCAAGCCACACTGGACGAACTGACCAATCCGTCATTGCGGCCGGCATGCCCCGCAGAACCTTTCCTGGTTGGTCTGGACGACTTCGTGCCAGCCCAAGAAATGGACTTAGACAAAGACTTGTTTGCGATGGTACTCCGACAAACCAGGCGCGGATTGAGTGGAGGGATGTGGGGAAACAGATATGAATACTTCAAGCCGTGCCTCGAGGACGACATCGGTTTCGATTCCCTGCACGAAATAGCACAACGATTGGCGAAAGCACAGATTCCGGAAACTGTTCGGGATGGTCTTCTCTATTCCTCGCTTACCGCAATACTAAAACCAAATACGAGAGTACGCGGTATGTCTAGCGGAGACACATTCAGACGGCTGGTGGCGAAAACCCTTGCCAGACAATTCCAAAACAGCTTACGAGAAGCAGTGCGACCCCATAACTTTGGTATCAACGACCGCTCGGGCACGGACGCGGCGATCCATATGCTGAGGTACTTAACCGATGCCAATCCGAACAAAGTCCTTCTAAGTATTGATGGTGTTGGCGCCTTCGACCACGTCTCCCAGGCGCGCATGTTCGAACAGATCATGGGCAATGAACATCTGCAAGGTTTATTGCCTTTCGCACGGTTGTGGTATTCTGTCCCGTCACAATACAAATGGAAGGACGATGCTGGTAACAATCACACGATACTACAAGGTGACGGCGGAGAGCAGGGTGATGCATTGATGCCTGCATTATTTTGTTTGGCACTCCATGCCGCTATAAGTCATATCCACACACGTCTACCACGAGGTGCTTACATACTTGCATATTTGGACGACATTTACGTAGTGTGTGAACCCGACGACGTGGCCAACATCTACGACTTGGTTCAAACCACCCTCCGGGACACCTGCCACATAGACGTCAACATCGGCAAGCTGGCGGCATGGAGCAAACATCGCAACCCCTGCCCTCCTGGGTTGGCAACGCGTGGGCCAACGGCATGGGTGCACGATAAACCTGACTCGGAGCAAGGGTTACGGGTGTTAGGCGCACCACTTGGTACAGATGCATGTGTGGAGAGTTTTGGAAATGCGCGGGCTGAAGAAAAGGCGAAGCTGCTGAACATCATCCCTAAGCTCCCTTCTATTCAAATGGCGTGGCTCCTACTCTACTACTGTGCAGTACCACGACTCAACCATATCTTGCGAACGACGCCCCCAAACCAGTCCCAACCAGCCGCTACAATACACGATGCAAACGTTTTAACTTGCTTCCGACGGCTATTTGGGATTCAAGGGCCTACGGGATGGGATCGTGAATTGCATGGTGTATCTTACGACGACTGGGTGGCGCAAGCGACCCTCCCTCTCCGCTACGCGGGACTGGGGCTGAGAAACTCTTTACGATTAGCTCCAGCAGCTTACTGGGCAAGCTGGGCAGATGCACTTAGCGGTATTAGCAGAGATTTCCCGACCATCGGCCGAGAGATCATGGACCATTTTGATGCGCTATCTGCGGCTCGCGACGTCGGAACTATCGGTGCGCCCAATTGTTTGACCGCAGCGGAGCGTGCAGGAAAATCTGCGACCACGGTGGTTGGACGAACCGGTCAACCTGGCCACGAATGGCAGCGGGTGAGAGACCCCCCGCGCCGCCGGAGCAACCGCTCACCCTTGGAGAATGGACGCATGGCTGGCAATTCTTCGCCTCAGACGCTTTAGAGAACAAAGCGTACGAGAATGTACGGCAGGTTCGTGTCGTGTCGACCCCAGCGTTGGTTCCTGACACCGCGCTGGATCGTTCAACCTTGAACGATCGGCCGTCTCCGCAACGTCCGATCGTTCAACATCGATCGATTCTGGGCCGCCGGCGGCGTTCAACCTTGAACGCCCGCGCTGGGGTCGCCGCTGGTCGACACGACGCAAACCCACCGTAATTATTGCAACAGCTGGGAGGGGGATGCCACGCTCATACGAATGCCGCGACGGCAGGCAACACCAGAATCCAGTCGAGCAGGGGGCCCCACGCAGCAATACGGCCAACAACCTGCCCAACAACCGCGAACTTGGTACGGCAGGTTCGTGTCGTGCCGACCCCAGCGCTGGTTTTTGACACCGCAGGGATCGTTCAACCTTGAACGATCGGCCGCTGCCGCAACGTCCGATCGTTCAACATCGATCGATTCTGGGTCGCCGGCGGCGTTCAACCTTGAACGCCCGCGCTGGGGTCGCCGCTGGTCGACACGACGCAAACCTACCGTACTGGACAACGTACGTGTGTCGTGTGCGATACGCCGACGGCTAGGCATTGGAATTGTGTTTGAAGGACGTGACACACATGGACACGCTATGATGACTACCAATCAGAACGCCAGGCTGAACATACGACACACTCATATGGTCGGGGCGTGGCGGCAAGTCTTTACCGAAGCCGGTGGTTTGATACCCGATAGGAATGTGGAGAGGTTCTGCACCCCATCAGCGGCAATGGAGCCCCGAGGCCAGGGACCAGTAACCGCGGCGGACGACTTCTGGAAACAGCCGAACGCAGCAACAACAGGACGTACGACGATGTCACAACCACGGGCCTGGGATCGCTACAATGCCTGGGGGCAGAGTCTTACGGCAAATGGGGAAAGCAATCAATTGCCCTTGTGCCGGCTCTCGCTCGAGAACGGTGCCGTGCGATACCTGGTGCGATACGACGTGGTACGGCGTTCGGCCTATTGCACAGATGGTGGGACATCCTCGGTATTGCACTTCAACGATCTGTGGCGGACCAAATCCTCCAGACGTACAGCGACCTCCCCACTACCCACCTTGAGCCCGCTTGCCCGCTGGACGAACTGGAAGTAGTTTAGGGCGCGGACAGGCGTTCCTCCCCCCTCCCCTCCTCCTCCTCCTCCTCCTCCTCCTCCTCCTCCTCCTCCTCCTCCTTTTTCCCTGCTTAGCCACGCGCGCGCCGCGGCTGTGCAGGTTCCGTGTTTCACCCCATTCGGGTTTGGCGATGGGCACCTGGAGGTGTGTGTGGGCTGCGCTGCGGAAAAAAAACACCTTTCAGCATCAAATAATACAGACCTACGAAATAAAATGCAAAATGTATTATAATGTTTCTTTTCGAACATGTTCCATCCCCGTGAACGCCCGTTGTAATGTCGCATCGCGTTTTCTTAATGTTACAAAGGGGTACGGCCGGTGCTATCGATCGAGCCCTTCCCCCAGGACCTTGCTCGCGATTTCCCGGGACCCCGCCAGTGGGATTCAGGAACCAAGAATTTTAACCCTGCAACTGTCTCGCCCACCACCAACCTCCCACCATCCCACCCATCATCATTTCCCACCCCCATCATCATTCTAGTTTGCATAATGGCTGGCGCGTCCGACCATTTGCATCACTTAACGGGTTGGTTAAGAGTGTTTCCCGGAACTTTCTCGTGCCTTGGGCAAGGGTGAGCATTGATTGGTGCAGCACCCCACCGAGGTTGGGCTCGCCATATGACCGCTAAGATTGAAAATGCAGAGGTCTGCGTCGTCAGTGATGCTCTGGGATCAGGAAGCAATACATGAATCGTGGCAATATTCAAATAATATCGATCGATACTTGTCTTCGCATCTTATTGGTTGACATTACGTGCTTCTTTCTGCGTTGCCCAATCCCATACACATTCTAATTGTGTGCCGCATATCAGACGGCATGTTTTTGCAACGATATGGAGGGCGATTATTGGACGTCGTGGTCATCGTGCAAAATCGTTGCATATGCGCAATGTCCAGAAATTCGCCGGATAACGTTCGCAGGCCATTGTAACGGAATGACACCGACCATTGCGTCGTGTTGTGTCATTTCATGCGCGATTTAGGCCAAACATCGTACGACACATAGATATTTATAAAACGGACGGAATGAGTTATGTATCAGCTACACCCAACCACACCCTCACCCACACGCACACACGCCCACACGCACACACGCAAACACGCACGCACGCACACACGCACGTGCACACACTCACACTCACACTCACACATTCACACTTAAATTCAAATTCGCGCGCAGCACAAACACACACACACACAGACACCCACACCCACACCCATGCCCATTCCCACACTGACCCCCACACACGCATACGCACACGCACAGCAGGCAAAGGCCCAGGCACAGCAGGCAGGGGCTTTGGCACACAATTACTGGCACAGGCAAAGGCACAAGCAGACACAGGCGCACACCTCCCATACCCCGCACACACACACACACACACACTCACAGATACACACCTATACACACACACCAATACCCGCACCCACCCACCCACCCACCAACTAACCCACCCACCTACACACTTTTTGTGCCACCGGCTGGGCAGAAGGCGACTGATCTGGCGATGTGGCATCAGGGGGCGCACTGTGTGCAAATTCAGGCCGCGATGCACGAGGGAAGAGGAAGAGGCCTCAACGCGACAGGAATAGGGGCAGCTGGGTCCTCAGGCAAGTCATTGGCTGCGGCAGGGGGGGCGCCATGGAGGGGGGGGCAGCATCGGCGATGAGCAACAGCTGGGGGGGACGGCAGCCTGGCGTTGGCCGGGCGGGCCGGATGGGGGAGCAGCACATGCGAAGCGGAGACCACACCAATCGGGGAGCCTGCATGGCAGGCGGTCCCCCCCCCCCCCCCCCACACACACACACACATTCACACACATTCACACACATTCACACACACACACACACACACACTTACAGCAATTACGCGCAAATCTGGAATAACGTTCGCCCGCGCACACCGAAAAAAACCGAACCTTCAAAAACCATCGAAGACCTCGTAACAACCGTCGCTAGAAACACATGCCGTACCAACATATTATCCATATACACACACGTAAACGCAACATAATCAAACCTAAACACACACACACACACACACACACACACACACACACACAGACACACACACACACACACACACACACACACGCACGCACGCACGCACGCACGCACGCGCGCACGCGCACGCACGCGCACGCGCACGCGCACACGCGCACGCGCACGCGCACGCGCACGCGCGCGCACGCGCACGCGCACGCGCACGCGCACGCGCACGCGCACGCGCACGCGCACGCACGCGCACGCGCACGCGCACGCGCACGCGCACGCGCGCACACACACACATACACACACAACAAACAACAAACACACACACAAAACACACGCTCTTACATACACGCACTTAACCCACACACGCACTTAAACACACATAACAACATACATATACACACACACGGACACGGACACGCACACATACAGGCACATATCATTGAGTTCATCATGCGATGTATTTCCACTGGCGCGCCCCCATTGACGCGCCCATCCCGTTGCCGCCTCCCCCGCAGCCGCTTTGGCTCAACAAGGGTTTTCTGGGGGGGTACCCGTATAACCCCCCCAGGGCCGCGGCCCAGGCCATCCTATCGTGGCGCGGGATGGTGGCTCGCTGAACAAGGCCTGGGCTCGCGGCGGCTCCGCCGTGGCGCGCGCCGCCGTCGCGCCAGCCCGCCCCCTTTGATGTTCGGGGGTGGAGTTGCGCCAGGCGCGGGGGGCGCAGGTGCAGGCGGCGCGCCGGTGGGCCCCGCGGGCGGCCTCCTGGGCGTCGGGGCGGGCGGGGCCGCGGGCGGTTTCGCAGCCATGCCCCCTGGCGTAGAAGGGATGCTGCTCCCTCCTCCGCCCCGACTCGCCAGGGCCGCGGCGGCCGCGGGAGCTGGCGGCGCAAGCGGGGCCGCAGGCGCAGGAGGAGGCGGCGCCGCTCAGGCCGCCAAACCCGCGATGGGCGGCATGGGCAGGCCTGCCGCGGGGCGCGGCGCCGCCAAGAGAGGAGCTGCTGGCGCGGCCGCGGGGCGCGGAGCTGGCCGCGGCAAGGCGCGAGGGGCCCCCGCGGCCGCAGCTGGCGCCGTGGCTGCCGCAGAAGGCGCGGCATGCGTAGCCCCAGGGCTGCCTGGCCCTCCTGGTACCGCGGGAGGTGGCGCAGCTCCTCCTGCGGGCCCGTTGCCGCCTGCCCCCGTCACGGGGGGGGGGGCGCCGCCGTGGGGCGCCGCGGGCGGAGCTGGTCGGCCGGGCGTGCCCGGTGGCTTCCCCTGCGGGGCGGCGGCTGGAGGCCTGCTGGGGTGCCCGCAGACCTGCCCCCGTACGGCGGAGCCTTTGGCATGCCCGCGATGGCGGCACCTGCATGGCGCGGAGGTCTTGGCCCCTGGATTTACCTCCCATTGGCCCCTTACGCGCTGCAGCAGCTGCAGTTTCATCCTGGGGCCCTGCGGGAGGTCGCCATGCACGATGCGCGGGGCCAGCCCAACGGCGCCGCGGAGTTCTGAGCGACAGGAGCCCAGCCTGCAGACGCAACAGGCCAGTTCGTAGAGGCGACGGTGGAGCCCGTGCTGCAAGGGCTCTTCGCTATGGTCTCGTCGGTCTTGCACTTGTGCGCCCACGTGGGGACCTGCCACCTCGCCGCCAAGTGGCCCAACCGCAACGTGGTGCACTCGGACACGGCGAGAGTGACGGCGGCCACTGGTGCGGGGTTGGGCGCCCCCGCTGCTGCCGCCCTGTCCGACGGCGCCGCTGCTGGAGGCGGCGCCAGAGGACCTCCTGCAGGTGAGGGCGGCGCTGCGGCAGGCGCGGGCCCCGCACGAGGCGGCGCGGTTGGCGCAGCGGCGGCCGAGGGTGCTGACGGCGGAGGCAGCTCAGGAGGGCGATCCAAAACTTGCGCGAGAGGCTCAGGCGCAAGCGCTCCATGGGGGAGCCCCTCGCTGAGAGAGCTGAGGCTGCACTGGAGGGCCAGCGGACACGCCGCCGCGGAGACAAAAATCGGGACCGCGATGCCTCCGACGAGTCGCTTTTTGACGAGGCCCCACCCGCTGGTTCCAGCCGCCGAGTACAGCGCCTAGCCCGCTCCGGTCCAGGAGCTTTGATGGCGGCGGGTCTGAAGCAGATCCGCGAGCGCTTGGCGCAGCGGGGCGGGGCCGCAGACGACGACGAGCTGGACAGCCTGAGCGCCAGCGTGGCGCAGCGCATCACGAGCGCGCGGCACGGGGCCCATCCTCGGAGCGAGATGGGGGTCGCAACGTGCGGGAGATGAGGATGATAGGCGAGCGCCTGGACGCCTCACTCGCGGCGAGCTGCCGCGCCTCGGCGACATGCTGATGCAGAGGCTGAAGGCCATCGAGCAGGCGACCAAGGATGGGCGCTGGCAGGTGGCGCAGCATCTCGAGCTGGTGGGCCCCGCGGACGTCGGGCTGGCCTCGCAGACGGAGCCGGCGTCGGCCGTGGCGGCCTACTCGGAGGGGGCCAAGCTGAGGGGGCGCCTCGGCAAGGCGAGCGGAATTCCCTCTCCGGACTTGGCGGGGGAGAGGGCGAGAGCGCCAGGGCGCCCTCCCCCGGGGCGCCACCCCCTCCGAAGAAGCCTGGAGCTCAGGAAGTGAACGAATCGCCGAGGTCGACGGCGTCGCAGCGGAAGGCTCGCAAGAACCGCTGGTGCCTTTTGGAAGAGCGACCGCGAGCCGCGAGCTGACGGGCGGCACCCCCGCCCGCTCTTCGGACAAGGCGCCGCCCGACGCCAGCCGGAGTCACGCGCGTCGCGCGGCGCGCGGCGATGTCTGGGGCGCGCGCCAATGAGGACATGCATCTCGCGCAACGTCGGCATTTGTATAACGACGAATGGGCGCCGACCACGGCCGCCGCCCCGCGGGGCCTGCAGGCGCGCGCGCGCGGGCGGCTGGGCGCCGCGATGGCGCCGCGTCGTCCGGGGCACCGGCGCCGGCCCCCCATCGCGGCCCGGTTGCGACGCTGAGGGCCGCCCGCCCGCCGGGCGGGGAGGCGCGCGAACGCCCCCGGCAGGACCGCGCGCTTGCGCTCACGAAGCGTAGGAAGCGACGGGACTCGGCATCGATGCCGCGCGGCATCATCAGGCGCTGCGCCCTGGGGCGAGCGCGACGCTCGCGGGCTCCGCCCGGCAGAGTAACGCCTCCAATTGCACGTCGCGCGGTCGCGCGCTGGCCATAGCCGGCTGCAGTCGCCTGCCGTCACCTTCGCCTGCTGAGGAATCGCCTAAGTTTGCCCCCTGAAGAGGCCCTTTCCCGTTCTCATGCCCTCGAGGACAAAGAGGCTTTTGAAATGGCGGTGGCGGCGCCCGGCGACGTTTCGGCGGCGATCGATTGCATTGCCGCGCGCCCAGCGCGGCGGGCGCGCCGTGAGCGGCGCGCGATTCTCGAGCGCATTCGGACCAGAGACGCCGAGCTCCGCGCCTCTGGAGCGACGGCGGCCTGGTTCGCGGGCCCCGATGCTAGTGCGCACACCATCGCAGGGTCGATCAACGGCCCTCTTCTCGTCGAACTGCTTGACGAAATTGGTTGCGAGGACGCGGTTAACGCGAAGTTTCCCGGCGCGTCGCGCCCCTCGCGGGGCCGCCCCCGCGCGCGGGGAACGGGCGGGACGGGGCGCCCGCGCGCGCGGGGGGCGCCGGAACTGACCGCGGGCGCGGCGCGCAGCAATGCCGCGCCGCTCGGCGCGATCGCAAAGTTCAGCGACTCGGCCGAGATCATTTTGAAAACTGCTGCAGAAGCAGAGCTTGGCCGAATGGGCCATCCTGCACCAATCAGCGCGGTCGAGCTCGACGGCGCCGCGTCGGCGCCGCGGTCGGCGCCAGGCAATGAGAGAGGACGGGCCCGGAAAACTGTGGCTTGCAGACGATGCGGCGCCTAAGCCGAAGGAGCGCCTCGGCCATGAAGCTTCGGGCATGGGCTTGCTGATGCCATCGGCGCTCTGCTCGGCACGCGCGCAGCCTTTGCGGCGCGCGCGGGCGGAGCGCCCCGGCCCTGGAAGGCGGACATAGACGCCGCGTTCCAGCGAGCCCCGCTGATGCCAGAACATCGCGCCTTCGAGTGGATTGATTTCCTCGCGGGCGCACGCGTCGACGCGGCCCAGAATTTCGCCGCCCCGTTCGGAGCGACGTCCTCCGCAGCTGGGAACGCGTCGGCGCGAGGCTGACCGGGCTGGGCTGAAGGCCCGCGCTCGCCCCCGCCCTCCGGCATGCGGGCGACTTCTATTGCCTTGGCCGCGCGACGCAATGCGGCAGTTTGCCGAACGCGTAAGGATCATGATCGGTCCGTGCGCGGGCCGACGGTAAGCTGCGGTTCAGCAATCCGTCTGGCGTCTTGGGTCTGTCTGTGACGATTGACAAGGAAGGCCTTGCGCGTTGGCCGTTGCAGGACAAGCGCGCCCAGTGGCGCGCCGAGATCGCCGGCGCCCTTCGGGCGGGCACGCTCGACCGCGGGCGCGCGTCCAAGTTGGCGGGCCGCCTCTGTCGGGCCGCCTCGAACACCTTCGGGCGTTTTGGGCGGGCGCTGCCCCGGCCGCCACTGGAGCACGCAAGGGCGCGCCATCCGAGCATCCCGGCGCACTTGCAAGTCTGTCTGCAATTGTGGCACGAAGCGCCTTTAAAAATTTCACCACGACACGAGAACGGCAGGCTTCAGACACCACGTCTGCACAACTGCTCTGCGACGCGCGGGGCCACCCGGCCAGGGCGGCCGCGGTTTTTTGCATGACGGGCGCGATCTTCACCGATGTCGCCCCACTCGAGCCCTTGTTTCGGCTCTTCAAGGACAGGCGCGACAAACAAATCGGGCGTTTGGAGGTGCTCAGCATCGCGCTGGGCCCGGCCACCTTCGAGCTGCTCCTGTCGGGCCGATGCGTGGATATATTTTCAGACAATTCAGGCAGCGAGCGGGTCGTCCAGTCCGGCGCGGCGAAGAAGTTCGACCGCGCTTGCCTGGCCCATTCAATTTGGCACATGGTGCTGCCTACGACTTGCAATCTGCACGCTCATCGAGGGGCGTCGGCGGCCAACGTCGCCGACTTGCTCTCGCGCGAATCATGCTCACGGCTGCGTCGCATGGGGGGGGGCGGAGTGTTTTCTTTCGGCGCTTGACGATGCGCGATTCGGCCCGAGCGCGCGGCTTTCTTGCCGCCCGCCATGGTCGGCTCGGGCACTTGGCACGCGCGCAATGCATTGCGTCTTCCTTCGCGCACGTCACGGTCGCGCTTCGTGATGCGCGCGCGCATTTCGCCGCGCTGTCGGCGCGCCTTGAGGATTCTTCCAGCGAGAGATGGCGCAGTCTGGCTCGATCGCTCAGAGGCACGCCCGAATCCCGTTTTTGATGGTTGTGCGCTGCTTGCCGACTACGGCGAGCGGCTGGGCCCGCGTCGCCCCGACAGACTCCAGGGAGGCCGCGGCATTATCTAGCGACGCCCGCAGGGTGGTCCGCGCGGCTATCGCGACAGCCCAGAGCGGCGGCACGCCGGCTGCAGTAGGTGGGGGGAGGCGCGGGCGCTCCTCCTGCCCCCGCCTCCTCGCCCGAGATTGCCCCCAGGTCTCCTCGCGCGATCCGCGCTCGCCCGCGGGCGCTTCGCGCTGGCCTCGCGAGGCGGGCGCCCTCGAGCGAGTGAGCCTCGTCATCTTCCACGGCGCGCGCGCGAAACAGCGGCGCGTCGCTCGCGGAGCGTCGCGCGGGCGCCGGGACAGCGGCAGGGCGCGCGCAGCTCCCCCGGCGGACCTCGCGCCCGCAGTCCAGCGGGCGCCCTCGGCCGCTGGGCGCGAGGGCCGGGCCGAAGTCGCTGGGGCTGGAACCCCCATCGCATCTCCTGCGGCCGGAAGAGCGCGGGCGCGCAAAGCCCTGGTGAGCGCGCTCATGAGTGCGTGCTTAAGCTCGTTGCAGGCAGCGTGGGGCGACTCTTGGAGGCGCCGCCTGGATACTTGCGGATCCCGCCGGGATTGGTTGCGAGGCAAGCGTGATTTTGTCGACCGCGCATGCGCCGCCCTCGGACTCTTCGGACTGGACGTCAGCAGTGTTCGTTGTGCCGCGACTGTGTTTCTTGCCCCCGAGCCGGAGCTACAGGGAGACGAATTTACATTAAGAGATCTACCATCGCCTCTTGTCTTGCAGCGGGACAGGCTCTGGAGCTTGAACCCTGGCTGGAGTGAGCTTGACTTCGTCATGGATTCCCAAGTGCTGGTCGAACTCTTCAACCTGATTGTGCCATGCAGCAACCCAGTCATAGAGCCAATTGTCTCCAGAGTGCATGGCGCCCTGGCGACCTTGTACGGGGACGTCTTTGACTACAAGGGGAAACATTTGGCCTCGCACGATTGGAGACCAAGGAAGTTCAATAAAACCGCTGATGCATTGTGCAACGCTGCCATCAGAGCTAGGACAAACATATATTTCGATTGGGGCCCAGATCTTGTCACGGACCTGCTCGGGATCCCAGCCATACAGATCTACTCAGATGGTGGGCTGCAAGGCGATAGTGGCGCTGCGGCCTGGGTCGCTTTCGCTGTCCATCCACGCGGAAGAGCGCCCCCCAGAATCTGAGCTGCCGAAGCTGTGTTTCTTCCAGAGCAGGATTCGGCCTTCGTCTGTGAGGCCATCGCGGCGGACAGAGCAGTCCGAGCAATCACGCTTGTGGCATCGAGAGGTGAGGCCCTGGGCACGCAAGCGAGTCCGGTTCGAAGGGTAGGTTCAGCCGGGTGTTTTCTGTCTGTCTCCAAGTCTGAATTCACGAATTTATTTTGAGATTTGCCTTAGCGCAACACCGTCTTGAACTTTGCACGCCATGTACGTCCGATGCATTTGTAGATGTAGTCAGCTGTCTGTGTAATTGTTGAACTCGTTCTTACGTTAACCTGGATATCACAGTTGCTGCATGGGGGACCCGATCAGGGAACCGTCAGAGGAAAAAATACACGTATGGTGATATACTCCACTTCGTAATATCATTTTCGATTGGGCCCTTTTATGAACTCGAGAAGCCGCGACCAGAAAAATAGATGCATCAGCTTCAAGGATGTAGGGCTGCTCCTTTGCAACGTGGGGTTCTCGCTTGAGCCATCCTCGAAGTGCATGACAAGAACTTGCGCAACAGTTACACAGATTTCGGGGGCGCGCAAACATGGATTAGCGATCCATGGATTTGGCGCGCGGACACCAAATCCATGGATCGGGGGAGGTGCCCTCCCCAAAATGCGGCTGGTGCCGCCTCGTTCGGCGGCGGGAAGCCGCGATTTCCCATGGAAACGAAACCCGCCGGTAATCCACGCCCCCTTGATCCATGTTTGCGATCGTCTGAAGATGGTCTTTCTTCAAAACGATGATGTCGATGGACACATCGCTGAATTTCATTGCCGGGCAAACCAAGGCACTTCCTGCTCATGACGGTGCGCTCGCCTGAGTGACAGACCCATAGAGGCCTACCGGGTGCTAGTCTGTTGGCGCTTCCTTGCAGTAGTGGGGAAGGCTTGTAGAGATGCATGACGAGGGGATCTGGGGCGAGAGGGTGTATTGTATCATTATTGATGCATCTTGGATCTACTCTGGTTCCTCCTCCTCCTCCTCCTCGTCCTCCTCCTCATCATCCATCCTCCATCCTCCATCCTCCTCTGGGGTGCGCTCAGGTCAGAACTTTGAAGCGAATCCAGCCGTGGCTACAGGACGTCCCAAAAGGCCAAAAAGCCCCATGAGACTTCCCAAAACCTGGTAAGGGGCTCCGCCTCACAAAACCCTTAGACTCGACGATGGCCCGCTAATGAAAGCATGCTCAGCTACTCATGGATTTCGTATGTGTGCTAACGGCCCCGCCTCACAAAAACTTTAGACCTGGCCTATAGCGCGCTAATGGCCAACTGATCGCGCACGAATGATCTCTGTATTTGCGACAACGCGACAGAAATATTAGAAGCGAGCTATTCGAAGATCATTAGCAAGCCATCAGTAGGCCCAACGTCATTAGCAGGTCACTGATGGGTCATATGCGTGGTGCCATTCATAAATCATTGGAGAAGCATTAGCGACACATTAGCGGGGCACTAGTGGGACAGAAGTGGGGCGAGAACAAAGACAGGGCATCCCATTACACATGTGAGGAAACAACAACAAATTTGCAGACTCGGGACATGCACCCTCTTTGAAAAACTAGCGGGCCGAATCTTTTGCTGCTCTGGAGAAATACCATTCCTGAAGAAACTTCCCCCGACCACCGAGCACAACTGCGCGCCGCGACAAGGTCCGTGGCGATCGAAGAACGGAGGGCCACCCCGATTTCCGGCGGCCTCTCTTTTTCCCACTGCGGGCGTCTCTCGGCGCCCGTCTGTGTGGAGAGGGCAGGAGACGGCGGATCGCTTCAAAGGTGCATGTCGCGGCGCGAAATGCCACCTCCTCGACGCCAAGCCGCGGAGGGCAAGAAGGACAAGGACGAGGAGGAAGAGGAGGTTTGCCAGAAAGCCCAGGGAGAAAGAGGTCCTCAAGTCATTCTCCTCGGCCTTTTCGACGTCCGTTCCCTGGCCCTGGGGCCGTCAAGAAACCACCCGTCGACGAGAAAGGCCCCAGGCCCCCGCTGGCGAATGGTAAGAGGAGAGGGTGGTGCAGGCGGAGGCGGGTCCCCAGTGGTGCATCGCGAGGTGACAGCCTGCCTTGTCCACGCCGCCTGTCTCGGGACAGGGCCTCTGATCCGATCAAGGGTGGTGGCTGGCTGACGAGCCCCTCCCCCCCCCAGCGAGACGGCGAACACCTTGGCGGCGCGCAGTGGGGTGGGGGGTGGGGGGGGAAGGCCTATTAGAAGGAGGCTGCTTCTGATGAGGCCACGGGCCTTCCATCTACAGATAAGGCCCGCGCCTTCTGAGAAGCAGGGATGCTTCTAAGAAGCCTTCCCTCCTCCCGCTACTACCCCCCTCTGCGCGCCGCCAAACGTTTTGGGGGGGAGGGGAAACGCTTAGGGGAAGGACTGGCTCCAGGGGAAACATCGAGCTGGAATCGGCGATACGTCGCCGATAGGTCAGCCACAGGCCCTCGATACCAGAGCCGCACGTTTCCAGGCATGTCGTGGCTAGCGGGCCCCTGTCGGCAACACAATTGCGATTTGGGGGTCGATGCGTCCCCCCGCGCCGATCCCCCCCCCACAACGTTGCTCACCCCCATCCCCCTCCAAAGACCTGTGGCGGACTCACTGCTTCAATCCGGAGCTGTTCCAGTGTAGTCGTGGTCGTCGTCGCAATTATGATTAGTACTATTAGTACTATTAGTACTATTAGTACTATTAGTAGTAGTAGTAGTAGTAGTAATAGTAGTAGTAGTAGTAGTAGTAGTAGTAGTAGTAGTAGTAGTAGTAGTAGTAGTAGAAGTAGTCGTGGTGGTAGTAGTAGTAGTAGTAGCTGTAGTAGTAGTAGTAGTAGTAGCTGTAGTAGTAGTAGTAGTCGTAGTAGTAGTAGTTGTTGTTGTCGTAGTCGTAGTCGTAGTCGTAGTAGTAGTCGTAGTGGTAGTAGTAGTAGTAGTAGTAGTAGTAGTAGTAGTAGCAGTAGCAGTAGTAGTAGTAATAGTAGTAGTACTAGTACTAGGACTAGTAGTAGTAGTAGCAGTAGTAGTAGTAGTAGTAGTGGTAGTAGTGGTAGTAGTGGTAGTAGTAGTAATAGTAATAGCAGTAGCAGTAGTAGCAGTAATAGTAGTAGTAGTCGTAGTAGTAGTAGTAGTAGTAGTAGTAGTGGTAGTAGTAGTAGTAGTACTAGTCGTAGTAGTCGTAGTAGTCGTAGTAGTCGTAATAGGTGTAGTAGTAGTCGTATTAGTAATAACCATAGTCGTAGTAGTAGTAGTAGTAGTAGTAGTAGTAGTAGTAGTAGTAGTAGTAGTCGTAGTAGTAGTAGTAGTAGTAGTAGTAGTAGTAGAAATAGTAGTGGCAGTAGTAGTAATAGTAGCCGTATTAGTAGTAGTAGTAGTAGTAGTAGTAGTAGTCGTAGTAGTAGTAGTAGTAGTAGTAGTCGTAGTAGTAATAATAATTGTAATAGTAGTAGTAGGCGTCGTTGAAGAAGTAAGTGTAGTAGTAGTAGTAGTAATAATAGTAATAGTCGTAGTCGTCGTAACAATGGTAGTCGTGGGAATAGTAGAAGTAGTGGTATTAGTAGTCTTAGTGGTAGTAGTAGTAGTAGTAGTAGTAGTAGTAGTCGTCGTCGTAGGAGTAGTAGAAGTAGTAGTAGAAATAGTAGTGGCAGTAGTAGTAATAGTAGCCGTATTAGTAGTAGTAGTAGTCGTAGTAGTAGTAGTAGTAGCCGTGGTAGTAGTAATAATTGTAATAGTAGTAGTAGGCGTCGTTGAAGAAGTAAGTGTAGTAGTGGTAGTAATAATAGTAATAGTAGTAGTCGTCGTAACAATGGTAGTCGTGGGAGTAGTAGAAGTAGTGGTATTAGTAGTCTTAGTGGTAGTAGTAGTAGTAATAGTAATAATAATAGTATTAGTAGTAGAAGTGGTAGTAGTAGTAGTAGTAGTAGTAGTAGTAGTGGTAGTAGTAGTAGTAGTAGTAGTAGTAGTAGCAGTAGTCGTAGACAGAGTAATAGTAGTAGGAATAATAGAAGTATTAGGGGTGGTAGTAGCACTAGTAGTCGTCCTAGTAGCACTAGTAGTCGTAGTAGTAGTAGTAGTAGTAGTAGTAGTAGTAGTAGTAGTAGTAGGAGGAGTAGTAGTAGCAGGAGGAGTAGGAGTAGGAGTAGTAGTAGTAGTAGGAGTCATACTAATAATAACAAGAATAGTGTCAGTAGTAATGGGACAAGTAGCAGTGGTAGTCGTTGCAGTAGACGGACTGGTAACGATGATGATAGAAGTAGTTGTAGTGGTAGTAGTAGTAGTTGTTGTTGCTGCTGTTGTAGTAGGTGCAGGTGGCATGGGGACTCAATGACCGGGCGGGCTACAACAAGAAGACCATGAACAGGAAGAAGCGCGATAATACCGACGAGGCTAACGCCGCCGTGCTGAACTACGAGCAGCGCCACAAGCTGGCCGTCGGCAACCTTGTTGGCGGGTGGAGCGCAGGGACAGCCCCGAGCGCTCCCTCCGCTAGCGGGCCGAAGAAAGACCTGAGCATGGATGCTGCAGGGGAAGATGGCCCGCCGCAGCCAACCACACCTGCGGCGCTAATCGACGCGATGGTGCCGCCGCCGCCGCCTGTGGTGCCGCCGCTAAACATAGAGTCGGAGTTGTTTGGCCCCGCGGCGGAGGGCAGCGAACGGGGCGGGATGGTTCGCGCGCCCCCTTCCGAGGTCCCCTCAGGCAAGACCGAGTTTCTCCGAAACCCCAGGGGCTCAAGGCCCGATATGGATGAATTGCCGCATGCCTGCTCAGGCTGCGCGCGCCACTTCAGCGTCGCGCCAACTCTAGCAATCACCATGGCGTACCAGCTCGTGGCTGGCGGCGGCTCTACAGTTGACTACCTTGCGTGCCCCCGCGCTACTCCGCGGCGCTAGGGTCGCCCCGAGGGCAGCGGGCTTTTGGCCTCGCGCCCGCGTTGCCCTCGGCATTTCAAGTCCTGTTTCTGGATGTAGGCTCTTGCCACCTGGGGCCTCCAGAGCTACAGGGGTTGGGCGGTGCTGGGGTAGCCCCGCGTGCTGCGCGTCCTGTGGTTGCTTTGGGCCAGGTATGTCGCGGCGCGCCCTGGCTGCCACGCTGCAGCTTCGTCAGTCCGCGGCGCGCGCTCCGCCTTGCCGTGCACCCCACCTGGCGCATGCTTCACTGCACGGTAATGAGGCAGCCAGGGCACTCGCCCTAACGTGGTCGAGCCGCGGTGATGCGGCGCACGTGACCACAAGTAGTTGTAGTAGAAGTAGTAGTAGTAGAAGTAGTAGTAGTAGTAGTAGTAGTAGTAGTAGTAGTAGTAGTAGCAGTAGTAGTAGTAGTAGCAGTAGTAGTAGTAGTAGTAGTCGTAGTAGTAGTCGTCGTCGTCGTCGTCGTCGTCGTCGTCGTCGTCGTC
>CAUYUJ010010469.1:42500-49940 GCA_963575745.1 Prorocentrum cordatum | reverse complement strand
TAGTAGTAATAGTAGTCGTAGTAGTAGTAGTAGTAGTAGTAGTCGTAGTAGTTGTAGTACTCGTAGTAGTAGTAGTTGTCGTCGTCGTCGCAGCAGTAGTAGGAGTGGTGATAGTAGCAGTAGTAGTAGTAGTAGTAGTAGTAGTAGTAGTAGTAGTAGTAGTAGTCGTAGTCGTAGTCGTAGTGGTCGTAGTAGTCGTAGTCGTAGTCGTAGTCGTAGTCGTAGTAGTAGTAGTAGTAGTAGTAGTAGTAGTAGTAGTAGTACTACTAGTAGTGGTAGTGCGAGTACGAGTACTAGTACTAGTGCTACTAGACGGACTAGTAGTAGTAGTAGTAGTAGTAGTAGTAGTAGTAGCAGTCGTAGTCGTAGTCGTAGTCGTAGTAATAAAGGCAGTAGTAATAGTCGTCGTTGTAGACGTAGTCGTAGAAGTGATAGTAATAGTAATAGTGGTAGTAGTAGTAATAGTAGTAGTAGTAGTAGTAGTAGTAGTACAGGTCGTAGTCGTAGTAGTATAAAGGGTTAGTAGTAGTAGTAGTAGTAGTAGTAGTAGTAGTAGCAGTCGTCGTAGTTAGTAGTAGTTTCGTTTCGTCCCCCGCGTCGTCGTAGTAGTTAGTCGTGAGTCATAGTTAGTGGAGTAGTGTAGTAGTAGCAGTAGTAGTAGTAGTAGTATAATTAATAGCAGTAGTGTAGCAGTCGTAGTAAATAGTAGTAATAGTAGTAACACTAGTAGTAGTAGTAGTCGTAGTAGTAGTAGTAGTAGTAGTAGTAGTAGTAGTAGTAGTAGTAGTAGTAGTAGTAGTAGTAGTAGCAGTAGTAGTCGTAGTAGTAGTAGTAGTAGTAGTAGTAGTAGTAGTAGTAGTAGTAGTAGTAGTAGTAGTAGTAGTAGTAGTAGTAGTAGTAGTAGTAGTAGTAGTAGTAGTAGTAGCAGTAGCAGTAGCAGTAGTTAGTAGCAGTAGTAGTAGTAGTAGTAGTAGTAGTAGTAGTAGTAGTAGTAGTAGTAGTAGTAGTAGTAGTAGTAGTAGTAGTAGTACCCCTCCGAGGCTCTGGGGAGCCTGCGGGTGTGTGTGGGGGGGTACTACTGCTGCCACTACCCTCAAACCGCGGGCGGCAGGCACCCTATGTCCACGTTGTCCCCATGATATATGCACACCTTTTCTCGCCACTGAGGGGGGGCCCTGGGGTACGGCGGCGGCCGCCGGCGGCGCTGCGGACGCAGGCGCAGGTGAACGCGTGGCCAGGAGTAACTATGCGGCAACGCCGGAGCGGGCACGCGCTGCTGCCACCGTGGCCAACGTCGGGAGCGCCGGGGTAGCCCCGCGTGCTCTCGACGAAGGCGCTGCGGCGGGCGCGGCAGCCGACGTGGCCACGCGCGACGCCGAGGGCCAGCCCGCGCGGCGGCGCCGACGCACAACTGAAGGCAAGACCACCAGCTGGCTCGTTGGCATTCAGCCTGCCCGCGGAAAGCAGGCCCACTGCTCGCAATGCCTGGCGGGGTTTGACGCAGGGGCATGGCGGGCCGCGGCGGCTGTCACCCGCCCCGTGGGCTAAACGCCCCACGCGGGCAACGAGCGACCCCACCTGGCATGTGCGGATGGCCCTTTGCCTCCAGCCTCGGGCATTGAGGCATGCACGCAGCTCACGGATGGCGAGCGCGAGAACCTCGAGGCCGCCCTCGAGGCGCGCGCAGGCCTCATCCTCCCGATCCAGGAGTCGGTGGCGGACCAGGCCCCGCAAGTGGGCGGGGCGGGAGGGGGGCCCAGAGAAGCCCCGAGGCCCCCTCCCGCCCTCCCCCTGGCGGCGCCCACGCACGCCTGCGGCCCGAGGCAGCCCCGCGACCCGCTTCGGGTCGCTGAGGCTGACCCGCCGCCCCCAGCGGCTATCCCACAGCCCCCCCTGGATACGCAACCTGGGGGGCCTGGGGAACAGGGGGATGGCGGGCAGTGCGATGACTACCTCGATGAGAACCTGAACGCGGAAGACGCTTACCACGAGATCGGGGTCGCGAGCCTGGAACGGTGGGATACTGCGAGCTGGGAACGCATCTTGCTCCTGGGGGCGCCCACGACGGCCATGATCCCCGACGGCCTGGCTGTGCCGGTCAGCCACGTTAAGGGAAGGCATGTCTAGCCCTGGAGCAGGCCAACGCGAGCTGGGATGGCGCGCCGCCAGCCACGCCAGAGCGCCTCTGGAAGGCGTTCGTAGCGAAGGCTCGGCGCCTGCGCCGAGCACGCGGCGCGAGCGGCTCCGGGGGCGCCCGAGGTGGATCCTTGCAGGCCAATGGGACGCGGCCTGGTTGTCTGCGGAGGTCCAGACACGGCAGGGCCCTGCGACGAGCCGGGCCGTAGCCGAAAAGACATGCTCGAAGCCCGAGTATGCCGGGTCACAGAGCTTGCGCGGGCAGGTGAAATGCCCCGAGCTGCGGCGGCAATTTGGCCGCAAAGTGGCACGGCAGATGCAGCGGCTGTGGTCCGTAAGTTTCGCGCTGCACAGATGCCTGACCCACCCCAGCCTGCCGCTGGGGGCCCCCCGCCAGGCGCCGGGGCAGCCCCGCGCATGCCTGGCGGGAGGCCCCCTTGGGGAGGGAGACGCGGCCATGGCCCCCGCGGAAGGCGGCGAGGTCCGCCTCGCAACTGGAGAGCGGCCAGGGGCCGCCGAGCGGCCGCGCACCTGCAGAACCAAGTTGGGCGCCACCCCGGGCGAGGTGGCGCAGGGCCAGGGGGCGGACGCCACGAGCGCTGGGCCCCCCTCAAGATGGACGGAGGGAGCGGCAGCAGTAGCTGACACGCTCGCTAGGCTCGCCACTGGTGACCTCCCCCAAGGGGTTCTCGCAGCACTCGTTGACGCCCGTCTTGCGGGCATCCCGAATGCCACTCCTGGAGACGCGTGCGTCTTGGGACGTGGGAATGTCACAATGCGGTTGGTGGGGCGCAGTGTGGCTAAGATCTTCCATGCTGATATACGCGCAGCAGTGGGGGCCGGCAGTTCGGCCTCGCCAAGGACGGACGCGGTGCGCTACACCGTCGCCCGTGTACGATGACCAACGCCCAACCTGGCCGATGGGCCGCGGCGGTGGGCCTGGGGGGCGCCCTCAGCAATATCCCACCACGCGGCGGGAGGCGGGGCACAACCAGCCCAGTGGGTCGCCCAGATCCGTGGGCTGGGCCAGGGGCGCCCCATGAGCCCCGGCTTCTACGCGGCGGGCACCGCGGACGACGTGAGCCTGAGGAGGGCCTCGGTGCGGACCGTTGATCCGCAGGGGGGCGGCTTGGCGCACCTGGATGACACGTACTTCGCGGGATCGGCGGAAGCGGTGCGTCACGGCCTGGAGGCCTGGCAGGCACGCGTCGAGACCCACGGCATGAAGTTGAAGATGCCCAAGACGCAGATCTGGCCCCCAGATCCCCAAGCGGCACTACCGCACCAGTACGCTCACTATGGGCAGTACCGCGCAGACAAGCTCAAGGCGGCTGGCTCGACGCTGGCCTAGGCTGATGATGACGCGAACGCAGACTGGCAGAACGTCCCAATCACGGACTTCGCGGTGCCGGAGGGCCTCGCCGAGGAGACGGCGGCCGTCTGTGCCGAGGCAGCCCCGGGCGCCGGCGCGCCGCCGTCGCGCGGACAAGCATTCCTAGGCAAGCGGGACCGCTACTTCCGCGAGATACTCATGCTCCACAAACATGGCCTGTCTGCCTTTGACGCTTTCCAGCTAGGGCGGATCTGGTCACGGGGGGACTGCGCCCAGATGCAGCGCGCTCTGCCGCTCACTGAAGCTTGGGCCAACCGAGTGCATGACAGCGTAGTCGCCTTCCAATGTGGACTGCCGGGCGCGACTACGGCCCCGCGGGCCCAAGTCTTCACGAAGGTCAACGAAGGCGGGTTCGGCTTTGGGAGCGCGGCGGCACGAGGCCAGGGGCTCTTCTCGCTGCCTGTGAGTCGGGTATCCGCGCAGCAGCGACAGAGCTGCAGGAAACGACTGCGGTTGGCCTCTGGCGCCGCTGGCCAGGCTTGGGGCGAGCTCTCGCGACGGCTGAGGCCACGCAAGCTCGCCTGACTGGGGGGCGTGCACCCCGGGCGGATCGGTGGCAGGGGCTCCTGGGGGGGCGGGCCAGCACGGGCCAAAAGACGTTCACTGGCAGGGTACGCGACCACATCGCCAAGAACTACCTGACTACCTTGCCCCCGGCGGCGGCGGCGGCGGCGCGCGGTGCCACTGGCCCCTCTGCGGGCGCTCGGTTGGAGAATATCGAAGGGGCCTCGCCCCATGCCGACCGCGCTTTCTGCGTCGCGGCCAGGCGGCGCATGCAACTGCCCCTGCTGCCGGCGACGGGCACGCGTCAGAACAGACGGGGCGCCCACCCGTGCATTGGCGCGGGCGGGCCCAGTCTGCGGGCACGAAGTGGACGTCCACTGTGCGCGCGCATTGAGCTGCCCCAGGGGCGGCGGCCCAGCGCGGCGCCACAATGCCGCGCGTGGCGCCGCGGCGCTCTGGCTACGCGAGATGGGGCACCGGGCGCAGGTGGAGCAGGTCATCCAGGAGTGGCACACGGAGGCGGACGGCGCGGCGACACTCGACGTCGTGTACCACCGTGGTTTGCACGGACGTGCATGCCTCGACAGTCTGGTGGGCTCTGCGGCGGTCGCACAATCCGGCAGAGCCCATGAAGCGGCCCTCCAGCGCAAGGAAAAAGTGAAGCATCGCAGATACCCATTCCAGGGACTCGCGCCTTACGTCCTGGACATCCATGGCAAATGGGGTGCTGAGGCGGCGACTTGGCTGAGGCGGATGATTCGCGAGCCCCCTGAGGGGGAGCGCCACGCCGCTAGGTGCCCTCTCCGCTCCTCGGTTGCCAGGGCCCCACAGGGCCAGGTGGCCGAACAAATCGGTCTCGCCACAGAGGACGTCGCGCCGAGCGCCGGGGCAGCCGGGGCAGGCTCCGCATCCATCCCCACTCCCAGTCCCTGCCCTCTGCCCCATCTGTCCCATCCGCCGTTGTCTCCTTTTTCCTTGCATCCTGATTGTCTGAGTTTGGTTCGCATGAGGGCGCGAGAATTGCCAGCGTGCCCCAGGTCTTTCAGACATGCGATGTTGTCTCAAGTGTGTCTGGCCCATCGGGGGCACAGCGGACCAGCGACCCGCTCAGTCAGTGTCAAGTGGCAGGGATTGGCGACCAGCGCGCTTGAGGAGACGATGCGTGCCTGCGACGCGGGCGCCTCCCTCCTCTCTATCCTGCCTCCAGCGGTCGCTCTGAACCAGGGTGGGCCCATGCTTTTTGCGTCCTCGGCCTTGCCCTTTGTCGAGGCGGGCCGATCCAACCTCTGTAGTTATGCCCGCATTTGAAATCACCTGTGGGGAATCGGCCTCCCTCTGTCAGCATGGCGCATAGCCTTTGTTGTCTCCCCCATCTCAACCACAACTGTTTGGGTCGCGCGGCTCACGCGGCACAGCGACACCTCGGCACCGAAGCTCTCGAAGCCCGCAGCGACGCCCTGGCCAGCAACTACTCGCCTGCCTCAGCGAGCCACGACCCCGCGCCGCCACGCGAGGCTCTCAGCGCTAAGGTCAAAGCCAAAGCGGAGGCCAAAGCCAGACCTAAAGCTCAAGCTCAACCTGAAGCCCCTGGGATGCAGATGGAGCCGCAGTTGGAGATCGAGGCGGCGGCGGCCACGAGGGCAGAAGCCACCGAGGGAGCGAGCGCGGGAACTGACCCGTCCAGCACGGGGGCACCGCCAGCCACGGAGGAGGTCGCCACGGAGGTGGGGAGGTGGGACGCCCGATGGTGGCGGCTGAGGTATCGGGGAAGCCCCGAGCGCCTCGCTCCGACCGGAAGGTGGACCTCTCCGAGAGCGACGCGATCCCGAGGGACCTCACCGACATCTCAGAGGAGGAGTTCGCGCATGTTCCCGAAGCCGAGGGGCGGGAAGGCACGGGGTTAGCCCGCAGCGCCTCGGGGGCAGGTGGGCAGAGGGGCCGCATCGGGGGCCCGCGGCGATCCAGGCGAGGCTGCCAACGATGCGGATGGCAGTAAGACGCGCAGCAGTCAGCAGTGCGCCAATGACCGACAGGGCCGGGCGGGGCTTCAAACGGACCCGCCGCCAAAGCAACAGAGCAGCACATGGACAGGTACAACCGCGGGCGGAGACGGACGCCGACGCCCCCATGAGCGCGGAGGAGATGACGCAGGAGCATTACGAGTCTATGGGCAAAGAGTTCTGCATGGGGGCCTAATGGGTACGACCACAACGGTTGGGCTGGCGCCGTCACTGCTTGGCAGTCCTGAAGATAGAGCGGGTCGAGGAGTTGTCGGACGCCGAACTGGCCCGCGACGGGCAAGCGTTGGACGCGAACCCCAGGTGCCCGAGGCTGCGGTGCGGCGAGCAGAACAGCCTGCGTGCCTACTCAAGCTCCAGATGCGTAGCCAGGCATGAAAACATAGATGAACGGGAGGCTGTCACAAAGGCTGCGAGAACTAACAGGGGCGCAGGTCCAATCCAGCACTCGCGGGACCGCGTGGCCAAGTTCCAAAAGTCCTTCAACGTGCCCAAAGAGAGCCTGGACGCGCTGGCGGGCTACGCGCCCACTGAGGACGGAGAGC
The DNA here is from genome assembly GCA_963575745.1 of Prorocentrum cordatum. Lineage (NCBI taxonomy): Eukaryota > Dinophyceae > Prorocentrales > Prorocentraceae > Prorocentrum > Prorocentrum cordatum. The sequence goes on along the minus strand of CAUYUJ010010469.1, from coordinate 43,344 downwards.
TGGCCCTGCGGCGCGCCGCGAAGGGCGTGCGCATAGGCGTCGACAGGTCCAGCAAAGGGGCGCCTCCTGCCACGGAGGCGGTCGCAGAAGAGGTCGGTCGTCCGATGGCGGCGGCGGAAGCGCCGGGGGGGGCCCGCGCGCCCCCGTCACCAGCCGAGGACAGCACGGCCGACTGGGAGATGACGGCGACGCCGTGCTCCGAAGCGTCAGAGGAGCCCGACGGCCGCGACGGGAAGCTGGTGGAGGAAGTTGCAGACGTACACCCTCTCTTCAACATGGGCTACTCCAGAAGGCGCTCAAGCGGATGGCGAAGTGCTGCGCCACGGCGCGGCACGAGACCCCGCGGGCCCACGCGCAGGGGGCCCTCGGGGCCACTCTCGAGAAGAAGGGTGACATGATACGGGCCGTGGGCTGTGCGAAGAGCATGGAGACCCGGTTCGAGAAGCTGGGCGCCTGCGCAGAGGACGGCCGCAAGTTGCAAGCTGGAGCCGAAGGGGGGCAAGCCGCGCGCACGGCCGATGGGGGGGGGAAAGGGCCGCTGGAAGCGCGCGAGCGGGCGGCCGCGTACCAAGGCAACCAGAGGGCCTTCAGGGAGGAGTCGGGCGGCGACGCAGACGCGCAAGAGGCCCGCCGCAGGGTGGCTGACTACTCCGTCCAGTTCCTCACAGACGACCAGTTCACGATGAACATATACTACAACTACAAGTGCAATACAAACAAGACCTGGGACAACCCAGGAACATGCAAGTCCTTAGTCCGCGCGGACCGCTGGACACAGCTTCTCTCCCTGGAAGGCGGGGGGGCGAAGTGGCCAGCGGTGGCGCTGCCACTGCGGAGCTCGGTT
>CAUYUJ010010469.1:0-37500 GCA_963575745.1 Prorocentrum cordatum | reverse complement strand
GGGTTTTTGTCTTCCCCCCCACTTCCCATATTTTCCCATATTTTCTGGGAATCTACGATTAATTGTGTCTGTGTGTTTTTTCCCCTCCTGACATCTGGCGGCGCGCACAGAGGGGGCAGGGAGAGGGGGGGAGGCCTCCTGGAAGGAGGCTGCACCTTGGAGGGCGCCGGCCCTGCGCCTGCAGACCAGGCCCGCCCACGCCTTCCAAGAAGCAGCCTCCTGCTAAGAAGCCTTCCCCCCCCCTCCCCCCTCCTCCCTCCTCCCTCCTCCCTCCTCCCTCCTCCCTCCTCCCTCCTGGCCGACACCCGGAATTCTGGGCGCCCGCAGGCGACTTCCGAGCCGGCGCCTGGCGGTGCCCTCTCTGCGCGTCCTGGGGGGGGGGGGGCGCCGAGGGGTGCCGCCCACAGGGGTGCGGGGAGGGGGGGGGCGTGGCTGCCACCAGCCCGCCCTCCTCCTTTTCCTCCCTCCTCCTTTTCCTCCCTCCTCCTCCTCCTTTGGTGGAAAAGGGAGGGAGGGAGGAGGAGGAGGAGGAGGGAGGAGGGAGGAAAAGGAGGAGGGTGCAGGGGGGCCGGGCGCCACCAGAGGAGCCGCACGCGGCCGTCGGAGCGTCGGCGCTGGCGTGGCTGTCTGCTCCTCTGCTGCAGAGTGCCGGCGAGGGCACCGCGGACGCGTGCGATGTACAGAGATCACCCCGCCGTCCTATCAGAGGCATGCGTGCAAGCTGGGTAGCGCGACTCGCGAACAAATGTGTCGGCCCAGAGAGGCCACCAGATTTCCGCCACCGTGCGGCGAGGCACGAAGGAGTGGCGTGTGCACAGGACCCTTCGGAGTCTCTGCCTTGAGTAAATGGAAGGATTCCTAAATGGGGTCCAAGTAGATGGGGTCGGAGGATCGGACCGCATCGCCGATGCATCGGCGACGTCGGCGATGCATCGGCATCGTCGGCGTGGAGGGTCTCATCGAGCCACATCGGCGATGCATCAGCGATGCGGTGCGATCCTCCGACCCCATCCGCTCGGACCGCTTGGGAGGTCTGGATATATATATATATATATATATATATATATATATATACATACATACATACATACATACACATATACATACATACATACATACATACATACATCATACATACATACATACATACATAATGCATACATGCATGCATGCATGCATGCATGCATGCATGCATGCATGCATACATACATACATACATACATACATACATACATACATACATACATACATACATACATACATACATACATACATACATACATACACACACACTCTTTAAGCGCCCCCGTCCTTGCAGCTTCTGAGCTCTTCTGTGGCCGCGTGGGTGGGAGTCCCTACACTGCTCACGTGTCATATATGGCCCCATGGGTCACATCGGCATTTCCTGGGGATCTCTTCGGTCGTCTTGGAGGACCTGGGGGCCGGCTCAAGAGGCCCAGATCCCCAGGCCGCACAGGCTGCTCCCCGAGCAGTGCTTGCCCTTCGGGCGTCTTGCTTGTGCTACCTCACGACATCGGGCGGGCGTGCCGAACTCTCGCCGCCTGGCCGCCCGTGCGCACCTCGTGGGCGCTTCGTGTGCTGGATGGGTGTGCCGAGGTTTCGCCACGCCGCCGCCAACGCCCAGCTGTGGGCGCCTCGTGGGCGCATGAGCACCGCGTAGCTTGCCCTTCGCAGGCTGCACCACGTGCTTTGCACAACACAGCTTGCGCCACGTGGCCACATGGCCTGCAGCACGTAGCTTGCGCCACATCGCTCACACCAGGTAGCTCGCACCACCAAGAGTGCACAACATAGCTTCCACGTGGGGTCCGCGCTGGTGAATTGGAGACACTCGGGGACCTCCCGAGATTGCATGGGGGCCTCACACCTCCGACGGACTGATTTGCTAATCCTCAGGACCTGAAACTCCCGACATGAAATACATCCAGACTCTCCGACGTCTCTCTGTTTCGACCCCGAGGGGTCCGAGACGGCCCGAAGATGGCCCAAAAAGGCCCCAAGAGGACGATCAGGCAGCTCAAACCAGCGACCAGTTTTACTGAACAGCTTGGCTCCCACACGAAAATGAGGAACAGGGACAGGAACGTGAAGCGAACGAGGAGGAGCACGGGGAGAAAACAAGAGCAGAAATGGGAAGAAAGAGGGAGGGCGAGAGGGAGAAGGAGGAGGAGGAGGAGGAGGAGGAGGAGAGGACAGATCACATGCCCGGACGTGCACCACGCGAAGCGCGAGGAATCACTCGATTCGCTCGCCCATATCGAGTGGAAAGGTAACCTACGCTCCTGAGCAGCACGTTGCCGAAAGCTGGAGTGGCGTGACTGCCAGACCTCCAAAGAACCTCATGTCGGCCATCCGGAAAGAGGACAAAGGGAGGGAAGGAGGAAAGAGACCGGGATAGAACAGAGTGATGACGGGAATGAAGGGAGAGTATTTTTAGAGCAGAGGAAACAAGAAAGGAGGAGAGGAGACGAGCGGAAGAGGACAGGAGGACAGCGAGGGAGAGAAGGAGGGAGGCGGGAGGGAGGAGAGAACGAGGAAGGAGAGGGCGGAGGAGGGGGGAGGGAGGGGACAGGGAGGAGGGAGAGGAGGACGATAAGGTAAAGGAAGACCCTGTGGAAGCGGCTCCAGGTGAACACATCGAGCACGGATCGGTCAGCTTGGAGATTCGACTCTCCTGATCGCCCTGTCAAGAGTCGGCCCGGCGGCCTCGGGACCCCCGGCATAAGACGACGGGCCCACCGCAAGACGGCTCCAGAGAGAAGGGAGGGGACAGAGGAAGACAGCGCAGCTGCATGCCTTCAGGCGGTGCAATTACAGTTGTCTGGAACAGAACGCTTTGTAGTGGTTGCCGTAGTCAGAGCAGCGTCTGCATCTCTGGGCAGATCGCTCTGCTGATTCAACGTAGGTCAAGCAACTGCCGTCGCATCGAACCAACCAGCATAAACCAATATGGCCCAAAGCCATTCACTCAGACGACCAATCCGCACGTTTGACTGATCACGTATGCTCAGCGGGCAGGATGCACAATCCCCAGATAAGCCGTGGCCTGAGACGATTGAACATGGCATCCAAATTAAAATACATCCCCCGCCTGACACCGTATCCGCGTGGCCTCGGCCAAGGCAGCGCCAATCTTGAGATCGGATCGCATAGCAACCGCAGACAGCTCCAGCACGCGCTGTGGGATAGTCTGGCTCTGGCCGACCGCGGCGGCCTTCGATGCTGATATCCGCCATCATGCGGGAGTATGGGTGCAATGGCGGCGCAGCAGATTTACTTCAGCGGAGCAGTCACCAACAGACTCTGCGTTTGGCCAGGGCCTTCGCCTAAGCACGCAGGAGAGAACCCCCAGGCCAGCGGGGCCAAAGCGGTCGGTGGGCGCTGCCAAAACTGTGTCCTGGCAGCATGGCCGATATTCGGCCGCAGCCTGGGCCTCTCACGCAAGTGCCCATCGGTCGGAAGAAGTAGGTAGAACCATGAAGTAGGACGGCGGTGAAAGTGATTGGGCTTCACCCACCTCCTCAAGAGGACGGGAACGGTGAAACCACTTGATCACTGAAGTATAAGGCGCTTAGAATATATTGGAATCAGGATCTCCAAAAATACCAACTTTCAACGACCGATGGGTATGGGCCTGGACCAGCAAAAACAATCCCCAATCCCACCAGGAAGATCCTGCCTTGCTGGCCAACCCCCCCCCCAACAGTTGGGGACAGATGTCGTTTCCTTCGGGCTTCGCAGCACAGGCCCTCACCACGAGGGGGTCATCTGGGAAAGCTACCTTGCCCAATACAGGTCGGGGTTGGGATGCCTCTGAAGATGCTGAATAATATGGCCAAGCAATAAAAGACACGACTCACCACACGCATCCAGCCCCATGTGTTGCACTGCTCCGCCATGCCCGCATACTTCTGGCAACATGCGGGGACGCGCTGTGAAATAGCAAATGACTGATAAACGCCTAGTTTCGTGCCGCGTTGACTACATCAATTTGCTCAGATTGCCAGTGCGTCGCTGCCAGGTCGCGGCTCGTGTCTACTCCTTGGCTGGCCAGCGCCCCCCGTTGCATCTAACGCTGCCACGTGCCATATTTGAGCCAGCCGCTGCTTACCGCAACAAGGTCTGCCACTTGTGCACTGCCTTTTTCAGGTAGAGCGATGGTGAACATGTGGATTGCCGCGGTTTGTTGGGGCATGTAACCAGCATGGTCTGAACGTTGCTCGCTGACGAGGATCGGAAGGAAATTGCACAACGGTGAAAATCTTGCGACCGCGACGCAGAAGGACTTCCTCAGGAGCAGAGGCAGTAAAGCGCGTTGTGCATGTGAAAACCTCAGTCCGCACTCAAAGGCCCGATGAGCTCGAACCTGATGTCTCCAGGGCGCTGGCCCCAAGGGGCCAACAGACCCGAAGGAGAGAGAACCCGGCACAGCCACAAGAAGACCTGGCCACTAGGGGCCCCGCCCGCCGTTTCACACCGCCACGCCACAGACTTGCTGCGGCCCTCACCTCTGCGTCTCTTCTTCCAGAGGATAGGATATGATGATGAGAGAGAGCGTGATCCACCGCCGCTTTACTATGGAAAATTGCCAGCCTTTTCTCCGGAACCCAGGGGTCGCCCCCCCCTCCGAAATCCCCCCTGGACCCCCCCCCCCCCTCCCCCCCCCCCCCCTTCCCCTGGCAAAACCCCCCCTCCCCTACTAAAAAATTCCCCCTAGAAAACCGGGGGGTTCGAACCTTCCCCCCCCCGGATCTGGAAAACGGGGGGGGTCACTACCGGTTCGAACCCCCCCCCCTCGAAAACCGGGGGGGTCACTACCGGTTCGAACCCCCCCCCCCCTCTCACCGCCAGCAAACGACTCCCGGTCCCTACCACCGTCCGCATCACATCCCCCACTGTTGTTCCCAGCACCACTGTCCTCACCACCACTGTCCCCACTGGTTCCACCACCGTCCCTACTGTCCCCACCAGTGCCCCCACCACTGTCGCACTGTCCCCACTGTTCCCACCACTGTTCCCACCACGGTTCCACTCTCCCCACTGTCTCCACGGACCCAACCACTGCCCGACTATCCCCACTGTCCCCACTGTCCCACTGACTCCTCCGCTGTCCCACTGAGCTGTCCCACTGTTCCCACCACTGTCCCCACTGTCCCCACCACTGTCCCCACTGTACCTCTGTCCCATTGTCCCACCGCCGTCCTCGCCACCGCCTTCACCACTGTCCCCACCACCATTGTACCCTCCACTGTCCCACTTTTTCCACCTCATTCCCACTGTCCCCACACCACTGTCCCCACCACCACCGTCCCACCACTGTCCACTGTCCCCCCTGTTCCCACCATTGTCCCCACCACTGTCCCCACCACTACCGTCCCCACCACTGTCCCACTGTCCCACTGTCCCCACCACTGTCCCGCTGTCCCCTCACCACTGTCCCCACCAACACCGTCCCCACCACTGTCCGCACCCCCACTCGGTTTTCGAGGGGGGGGGGGGTTCGAACCGGTAGTGACCCCCCCCGGTTTTCGAGGGGGGGGGGGTTCGAACCGGTAGTGACCCCCCCCCTTTTCATGATGAACTGGGGGGGGGGGGAGGGGTTCGAACCGGTAGTGACCCCCCCCGGTTTTCCGGAGGGGGGGGGGGGAGGGGTTCGAACCGGTAGTGACCCCCCCCGTTTTTCCGCCAGCAGCGGTAGAACACGCTCTTTCGATGATGATGATGATGATGATGATGATGTGATGATGATGATGATGATGATGATGATGATGATGATGATGATGATGATGATGATGATGATGATGATGATGATGATGATGATGATGATGATGATGATGATGATGATGATGATGATGATGATGATGATGATGATGATGATGATGATGATGATGGTTCTGTCTCTTCTCCTCCCTCCCTCCTCTTCTGCGGGGCCCATACCCCTAATCCTGTCTTTGGGAATCCCCCAGGGGGGCCCAACTGGGCCTCCCTTGGGGAAAGCGGCAGCGTTCGAAGAACACCAGTGCCAGCAGCGTCTCAGCGTCTCTCACGGGGGCACGGGAGGAGGCGGGGGAGGACCAAGGCGGATCAGGAGGGTCGGCAAGGTGCAACGGCCACGCAAGCGGCCTGCGGGTCCCTCCGCGGCAGGAGGCAGGAAGACGCGAACTACCCACCTGCACGACCAGCCCTCTGGGCTCTGGCTGGACTGGACAAGCGCGTTCCACTACTCTCAGAGCAACTACTCGCAATTGGCCTGGATCTGCAGCGGGGGATTCACAATCCAATACAACGAGGGAAACATGTGCGTTTTTTCTGACGTCTGCAAGGCGGCACTCTGCGAGTAGTGGAACGCGCTCGCTGATGGACGCACACGGGCGGCTGGTGAAGGGGTGGTTGGCCAATTGTAACACGAGGCCAGGACGTGAACACAGTCGGGTGAGGACAAGACGGTAATCTCTGAGATCCAGCGGCTCCAGAAAGTGTATCGGGCGCCGCGGCCTTCTCAGAGCGTTCCGGAACGTTCTGATAGCGTCCCAGAACGCTCTGGACCGGATTTATCCTCGTCCTGGATGTCGGGCATGTCCTCCTACAGGCTCATGTTGCAGGAAAACTTTGAAATAGTCAAGAGTAATCAAAAACAGTCGAAACAACGCTCCTGGATCATATTTTACCTGTTTTCGAATAGTCCTCCTGCATAGGGACAGGCCCGATTTCGTCCTAGCCCCTTCCGAATTAGCCCCGTGGCGGACTCTCCCCGCGCCCCCGGGCGCCCAAGACACACTTTCCGTCAGCGGCGAGTCGGCGAAATCCGCACCAGCGCAACAGCTAGGTAGGGGCACTAACTAGCGAATTGGCCGGCGTGCAAGGAGGGAGGGGGCAGGCCGACGAGGAAGGAAGGACGCTCAGACGCCGAAGAATTCGACGATGAGCAGCCGGCGGGCAGCAGCAGCCAGGCGCGCAGGGCCAGAGCGCGTGGGGCGGCCGTGGCGAACCCAAGACACACACGCGCGCGCCGAGGAGAGGTGACCCCGGAGCAGAGCCACTCCCAGCGGTGGGGCCGAGACCAGCTGCATGTGCGGCAGATTCCGGCCTGGGCTTAGGTCGGCATGTCCACCTACAGGCGGATTTTGGACGAAAAAAAATAGATACCCAGAAAATGCCAACAACAAAAAATCAAAAATGGTCAAAACATCGTCCCTAGACTACTTTTTGACTATTGTTCAATATCCCGCCTGTAGAGGGACAGGCCCGACTTAAGCCTGGGCCCGTCGCAGGGAACTGAAATTCCATTATCACATCGAGGCTTCTGTTGTTCCCATCGTACTCGAGGACCACATCTCCCGAATTATGTCGAGCACCCAAGCAGGTGTCGAAACGGTGTCGGACGAGTATCGCCTCAGCCAGGGCCCAACACGTGAAAGCCCTCCAGTCTCGGTACTTGCTGGGTGCTCGAAATTCTTTCTGGTGATCACGGCCAAAGCAGGTTGGAACATCATCAGCATTGAAGGGGCCCTGGGACACACAAATAAAGACACACAAATAAAAAGATTCCCCATATTTGCTCATATTTTCTGGGTTTTTGTCTTCCCCCCCACTTTCCATATTTTCCGGTATTTTCTGAGGAATCGCCGATTAATTGTGTCTGTGTGTTTCTTTCCCTCTTGAAGCATGGATCCGTCGCGGGGAACTGAAATTCCATGATCACATCGAGGCAGGCATGCATTTTTCGAACGTCTGCGAGTAGGCACTCTGCGCGCAGTGCAACGCGCTCGGCGAGTCCTGCCCCATCCCAACCCCCTCTTCGTCCGAGCCAACGGGGCCGCGGAACAAACGGGACGGGGCAAGGACAGGGACGCCATCGGACAGGGACAATTCTAAGATCTCTGAGATCCCGCGACTCTGGAAGACGCCTCGGACGCCGCGGGCTTCGCAGACCGTCCTGGGACCGCTCTGAGCGCGTTGCGGAACGCCCCGGAACGGATCCGTCCGCGTCCTGGCCCCGTCCGACGCTCGCGCAGCAGAGAGGACAGGCCCCGACGACCTGGACTCCCAACTTCGCGCTTCGCGCTCCGCGAAGCGCGAAGCGCGAATAACTTCGCGCTCTCGCGCCGCCCCCCCAAAGGGAGAAAAGGAGGACGAGGAGGAGGGGGAGGAGAAACGAGGACCGCGAAGCGCGAAGCGCGAATAACTTCGCGCCCTCGTGGGAGCCCTTGACTCATCACCTGCTGGGCCTGCATCTGCTGGCCGCCAGGCCCGCTCTCCCCGGACACGCTCTGGAACCAGCGATCCCTGCACTGGTGACCAGGAGGCCACATGCCAACCCTGCCCCACCACCCCACGAGCTCGGGGGGGGAGGTAGGCCTCACCTCGCTCGGGACCTCCCGAACGAGGTGAACCCCGCCTCCCCACTTGGAAATCGTGAAGCGGTGGGGTAGGGTTCGCACGCGGCCTCCTCGTCACCAGTCCCGGCCCGGCCCGAAGGAAGCCTCCCCGACGAATCTCCGGAAGGGCCCATCCACTGGTCCAGGCCCCAGGACCGGCCCCTCGCCGGCATGCCGGCGCGCAACACGAAACAGCAGTCAAAACGAAGACGGCCCCGAGGTTGCTGTACGCCGTGTTTTGGTCGATCCCTGGGAAGATAATATGATTTCGTCCTTGTTTGCAAATGGTTTGTGGGTCTGTCCCTGCTCAGGGCAACGGACCCACCAATAACTTCTGAAACGGTTGGCTAGCACAGTGGTGCTGCAAGCCGTGGGAGAAACATGATGGACCCACGAACCCGGAAAGGGATATAGACATGTGGAGCATGGACACGTTTTCATGATACCCAACTGGGCAACACCTCACGAAACATCCCACGAGACACCTCACGAAACAGCCCACGAGACACCTCACGAAACATTCCACGAGACACCTCACGAAACATTTCACGAGACACCCCGCGAAACATTCCACGAGACACCCCACGAAACATTCCACGACGACAGGCAACCACTCAACCAAGGCGGTGTGGTCGTGCTGGGGAGTGGTCGTGCTGGGGTGTGGTCGTGCTGGGGGGTGGTCGTGCTGGGGGGTGGTCGTGCTGGGGGGGTGGTCGTGCTGGGGGGTGGTCGTGCTGGGGCGTGGTCGTGCTGGGGCGTGGTCGTGCTGGGGCGTGGTCGTGCTGGGGCGTGGTCGTGCTGGGGCGTGGTCGTGCTGGGGTGTGGTCGTGCTGTGGTAAGGTCGTGCTGGGGTGTGGTCGTGCTGGGGTGTGGTCTTGCTGGGGTGGGGTCGTGCTGGGGTGTGGTCATGCTGGGGTGGGGTCGTGCTGGGGTGTGGTCGTGCTGGGGTGTGGTCGTGCTAGGGTGGGGTCGTGCTGGGGTGGGGTCGTGCTGGGGAGTGGTCGTGCTGGGGTGTGGTCGTGCTGGGGTGTGGTCGTGCGGGGGCGTGGTCGTGCTGGGGTGGGGTCGTGCTGGGGTGGGGTCGTGCTGGGGTGGGTTCGTGCTGGGGTGCTCCGCACCCTGTGATTTATCGATCGGGTCGTGCTGGGGTGTGGTCGTGCTGGGGTGTGGTCGTGCTGGGGTGTGGTCGTGCTGGGGTGTGGTCGTGCTGGGGTGTGGTCGTGCTGGGGCGTGGTCGTGCTGGGGCGTGGTCGTGCTGGGGTGTGGTCGTGCTGGGGTGTGGTCGTGCTGAGGTGTCCCGCACCCTGTGATTTATCGATCGGGATTTCAAAAACAAGCGTTTCGCCTGAGACATCCTCAAATTTTAATCCGCCGGCCTCCTTCGACCTCGATATTTATCAGGGAAAGAATCCGCCGGCCTCCTTCAAGTTGGGCACGGGGGGATATGTTTACATAGGAAAAGAGAACCCTGGGCCTATGCCCTTTCCGGGGAGCACAGTGGTGCTGCAAGCCGTGGGAGAAACATGATCGACCCACGAACCCGGAAAGGAATATAGAGATGTAAGGCAGTGCAACATTTCAAAGACACCTGATTGGGCGACGGGCACATGCAATGCTGAATGTATCGATGATGATGTACTGTGCCGAGGGCTGTGCTGTGCTACGCCGTGCTGAACTGCGATGTGCCATGCCGCGATTGTGCTCTATATAGCGTTGTGGATCGAGTCCTCCCTGGCATCCGAGTCCTCACCGAACTGATCTGGAGCGTAAGCTCGAGCTGCCTGAGCAGATGGTAGCTGCCCCAGAACTAATCGACAGAGGGAACATGCCAGGAGGACGCGCCGCGGAACGTCCCAAGGGACGCGCCAGGCGACGTGCCAGGGGACGTGCCATGGGGACGCACCGCGGGACGTGCCAAGGGGACGCGCTACGGAACGTGCCAATGGACGTGCCGAGGGACGTGCCAGGGGACGCGCCGCGCGACGTGCCAGGCGGACTCGCCACGGAAGGCGCCAAGGAACGCGCCAAGGTGCATAGTTGAGTGTATCGATCTTGATGTACCGTGCCGACGGCTGTGCCGTGCTGGGCCGTGCTGAACTGCGATGTGCCATGCCGCGATTGTGCTCTATATAGCGTTGTGGATCGAGTCCTCCCTGGAATCCGAGTCCTCACCGAACTGATCTGGAGCGTAACCTCGAGCTGCCTGAGCAGATGGTAGCTGCCCCATAACTAATCGACAGAGGGAACATGCCAAGAGGACGCGCCGCGGAACGTCCCAAGGGACGCGCCAGGCGACGTGCCAGGGGACGTGCCATGGGGACGCCCCGCGGGACGTGCAAAGGGGACGCGCTACGGAACGTGCCAATGGACGTGCCGAGGGACGTGCCAGGGGACGCGCCGCGCGACGTGCCAGGTGGACTCGCCACGGAAGGCGCCAAGGAACGCGCCAAGGTGCATAGTTGAGTGTATCGATCTTGATGTACCGTGCCGACGGCTGTGCCGTGCTGGGCCGTGCTGAACTGCGATGTGCCATGCCGCGATTGTGCTCTATATAGCGTTGTGGATCGAGTCCTCCCTGGCAATCCGAGTCCTCACCGAACTGATCTGGATCGTAAGCTCGAGCTGCCTGAGCAGATGGTAGCTGCCCCAGAACTAATCGACAGAGGGAACATGCCAAGAGGACGCGCCGCGGAACGTCCCAAGGGACGCGCCAGGCGACGTGCCAGGGGACGTGCCATGGGGACGCCCCGCGGGACGTGCAAAGGGGACGCGCTACGGAACGTGCCAATGGACGTGCCGAGGGACGTGCCAGGGGACGCGCCGCGCGACGTGCCAGGCGGACTCGCCACGGAAGGCGCCAAGGAACGCGCCAAGGTGCATAGTTGAGTGTATCGATCTTGATGTACCGTGCCGACGGCTGTGCCGTGCTGGGCCGTGCTGAACTGCGATGTGCCATGCCGCGATTGTGCTCTATATAGCGTTGTGGATCGAGTCCTCCCTGGCATCCGAGTCCTCACCGACCGCCACGGGACGCTCCGTGGAACGTGCCAGGCAACATGCCAGGCTGCAATGCTAAGGGTATCGATATTGATGTACCGTGCCGAAGGCTAAGCTGTGCCTGGGCGACCTGGACACGTGAAAACCCGCGTTTCGCTCAAGACGTTGTCAGAACATCCTCATGCTAGACATCCGCCTGGGCAACCTGGACACGTGCAAACAAGCGTCTCGCTCGAGACATCCTCAACAAATGCTCATGCTAGACATCCGCCTGGGCGACCTGGACACGTGAAAACAAGCCTCTGGTTCGAGACATCCTCAACAAATCCTCATGCTAGACATCTGTCTGGGCCACCTGGAGGCGTGAAACCAAGCGTCTCGCTCGAGACATCCTCAAGACCTGGGCACGGTAAAACAAGCAATCCACTTGAGAGATCCTCTGAATTCAGGTCCCCAGGAGAGGACAATCCGTAACACAAAACAAGCGTTTCGCTCGAGACATCCTCAACAAATTCTGAAAAACAAGCGTTTCGCTAGGGACATCCTGAAATTTAATTCGCCGGCCCTACTCCCGCACGTAATTTATCGCAGAATAATTTCGCCGGCCCTACAGCCGTCGAAACCGGGGGGAACCAACTAAAAGAGAACCCTGGGCTTGAGCCCTTTCCGGGAACAAGCGCTTCGCTCGAGACATCCTCAAATTTTAATTCGCCGGCCCTACGCGACCTCGATATTTATCGCAGAATAATTTCGCCGGCCCTACAGCCGTCAGATCCGGGGGAACCAACTAAAAGAGAACCCTGGGCTCGAGCCCTTTCCGGGAAAAAAAACATGATGGACCCACGAACCCGGAAAGGGATAAAGACATGTGCAGCATGGTCACGTTTTCACGATACCCAACTGGGCGACATCTCACGAAACATCCCACGAGACACCCCGCGAAACATCCCACGAGACACCTCACGAAACATTCCACGAGACACCTCACGAAACATTCCACGAGACACCCTTTGAAACATTCCACGAGACACCCCACGAACAGGCAACCACTCAACCAGACACGCCACGAAACATTCCACGGGGGTGCGACTGGGTGTGGTCGTGCTGGGGTGTGGTCGTGCTGGGGGTGTGGTCGTGCTGGGGATTGGTCGTGCTGGGGTGTGGTCGTTGCTGGGGTGTGGTCGTGCTGGGGGGTGGTCGTGCTGGGGGTGGTCGTGCTGGGGGGTGGTCGTGCTGGGGGGTGGTCGTGCTGGGGCGTGGTCGTGCCACCCCGCGAAACATCCCACGAGACACCTCACGAAACATTCCACGAGACACCTCACGAAACATTCCACGAGACACCCTTTGAAACATTCCACGAGACACCCCACGAACAGGCAACCACTCAACCAGACACGCCACGAAACATTCCACGGGGGTGCGACTGGGTGTGGTCGTGCTGGGGTGTGGTCGAGCTGGGGTGTGGTCGTGCTGGGGAGTGGTCGTGCTGGGGTGTGGTCGTGCTGGGGTGTGGTCGTGCTGGGGGGTGGTCGTGCTGGGGGGGTGGTCGTGCTGGGGGGTGGTCGTGCTGGGGCGTGGTCGTGCTGGGGCGGGGTCGTGCTGGGGCGTGGTCGTGCTGGGGCGTGGTCGTGCTGTGGTGAGGTCGTGCTGGGGTGTGGTCGTGCTGGGGTGTGGTCTTGCTGGGGTAGGGTCGTGCTGGGGTCGGGTCGTGCTGGGGTGTGGTCGTGCTGGGGTATGGTCGTGCTGGGGTGGGGTCGTGCTGGGGTGGGTCGTGCTGGGGTCTGGTCGTGCTGGGGTGTGGTCGTGCTGGGGTATGGTCGTGCTAGGGTGGGGTCGTGCATTTCGCTCGAGACATCCTGCCAAAATTCCAGGAAATCGTGCAAAAACAAACAAATTAGTCGAAACATCATCGAAATTCCTTCGCGCGGGGCGCTTTTCCGCGTCGCGGTCGGCTCTGCAAAACAAGCGTTTCGCTCGTGACATCCTCGGCAAACTCTGCGGAGCAAGCGTTTCGCTCGAGACATCCTCAACACACGAAAAAGTGGCCCGCACCCTGTGATTTATCGATCGGGATTTCTAAAACAAGCGTTTCGCTCGAGACATCCTCAAATTTTAATTCGCCGGCCTCCGTCGACCTCGTTATTTATCAGGGAAAAAGATTTCGCGGCTCTTCAAGTGGCAACGGGGACAGGTTTACCAAACTACAAGAGAACCCGTGAGCCCTTTTCCTGGATCCAATTTATAAATGATGCGACCCAGAGGAAAAGGGATATAGACGTGCGCAGCATGGTCACGTTTTCACGATATCCAACTGGGCGACACCTCACGAAACATCCCACGAGACACCCCGCGAAACATCCCAGGGGACACCTCACGAAACAACCCACGAGACACCTCACGAAACATTCCACGAGACACCCCGTGAAACATTCCACGAGACACCCCACGAACAGGCAACCACTCAACCAGACACCCCACGAAACATTCCACGGGGGTGCGACTGGGTGTGGTCGTGCTGGGGTGAGGTCGTGCTGGAGTATGGTCGTGTTGGGGTGTGGTCGTGCTGGGGTGTGGTCGTGCTGGGGTGTGGTCGTGCTGGGGTGTGGTCGTGCTAGGGGGGTGGTCGTGCTGGGGGGTGGTCGTGCTGGGGCGTGGTCGTGCTGGGGCGTGGTCGTGCTGGGGCGTGGTCGTGCTGGGGTGTGGTCGTGCTTGGGTAGGGTCGTGCTTGGGTGTGGTCGTGCTGGGGTGTGGTCTTGCTGGGGTAGGGTCGTGCTGGGGTCGGGTCGTGCTGGGGTGTGGTCGTGCTGGGGTATGGTCGTGCTGTGGTGGGGTCGTGCTGGGGTGGGGTCGTGCTGGGGTCTGGTCGTGCTGGGGTGTGGTCGTGCTGGGGTGTGTTGTGTTCGTGCTGGAGTGGGGTCGTGCTGGGTGGGTCGTGCTGGGGTGTGGTCGTTGCTGGGGGTTTTGTGGTGTGCTGGGTTGTGTGCTGCTGGGGTGTGGTCGTGCTGGGGCGTGGTCGTGCTAGGGTGGGGTCGTGCTGGGGTGGGGTCGTGCTGGGGTGTGGTCGTGCTGGGGTGGTCCGCACCTGTGATTTATCGATCGGGTCGTGCTGGGGTGTGGTCGTGCTGGTGCTGGGGTGTGGTCGTGCTGGGGTGTGGTCGTGCTGGGGTGTGGTCGTGCTGGGGTGTGGTCGTGCTGGGGCGTGGTCGTGCTGGGGTGTGGTCGTGCTGGGGTGTGGTCGTGCTGGGGTGTGGTCGTGCTGGGGTGGCCCGCACCCTGTGATTTATCGATCGGGATTTCAAAAACATGATGGACCCACGAACCCGGAAAGGGATATAGACATGTGCAGTATGGTCACGTTTTCACGATATCCAACTGGGCGACACCTCACGAAACATCCCACGAGACACCCCGCGAAACATCCCAGGAGACACCTCACGAAACAACCCAGGAGACACCTCACGAAACATTCCACGAGACACCCCGTGAAACATTCCACGAGACACCCCACGAACAGGCAACCACTCAACCAGACACCCCACGAAACATTCCACGGGGGTGCGACTGAGTGTGGTCGTGCTGGGGTGTGGTCGTGCTGGAGTATGGTCGTGTTGGGGTGTGGTCGTGCTGGGGTGTGGTCGTGCTGGGGTGTGGTCGTGCTGGGGTGTGGTCGTGCTTGGGGGGTGGTCGTGCTGGGGGGTGGTCGTGCTGGGGCGTGGTCGTGCTGGGGCGTGGTCGTGCTGGGGCGTGTTCGTGCTGGGGCGTGGTCGTGCTGGGGCGTGGTCGTGCTGGGGTGTGGTCGTGCTGTGGTAAGGTCGTGCTGGGGTGCGGTCGTGCTGGGGTGTGGTCTTGCTGGGGTGGGGTCGTGCTGGGGTGTGGTCGTGCTGGGGTGTGGTCGTGCTGGGGTGTGGTCGTGCTGTGGTGGGGTCGTGCTGGGGTGGGGTCGTGCTGGGGTGTGGTCGTGCTGGGGTGTGGTCGTGCTGGGGTGTGGTCGTGCTGGGGTGTGGTCGTGCTGGGGTGTGGTCGTGCTGGGGCGTGGTCGTGCTGGGGCGTGGTCGTGCTGGGGTGTGTCGAGTGCTGGGGTGTGGTCTTCGTGCTGGGCCGTGGTCGTGCTTTGGGGTGGGGTCGTGCTGGGGTGGGGTCGTGCTGGGGTGGGTCGTTGCTGGGGTGGTCGGCACCCTGTGATTTATCGATCGGGGTAGTTGCTGGGGTGTGGTGTGCTGGGGTGGGTCGTGCTGGGGTATGGACTGTGTGGTCGTAGCTGGGGTGTGGTCGTGCTGGGGTGTGGTCGTGTGGGGAGTGGTGGGGTGGTCGTTGCTGGGGCGTGTCGTGCTGGGGGTGTGGTGTGTTTCTGGACATTTTTTAGGATGTGTTGTGCTGAGGGATTGTCCCGCACCCTGTGATTTATCGATCGGGATTTCAAGAACAAGCGTTTCGCTCGAGACATCCTCAAATTTTAATTCGCCGGCCTCCTTCGACCTCGTTATTTATCAGGGAAAAAATTCGCCGGCCTCCTTCAAGCAGGCACCGGGGGATTAAGTTTACAAACTAAAAGAGAACCCTGGGCCCGAGCCCTTTCCGGGAACAAGCGTTTCGCCTGAGACATCCTCAAATTTTAATCCGCCGGCCTCCTTCGACCTCGATATTTATCAGGGAAAAATCCGCCGGCCTCCTTCAAGTTGGCACCGGGGGACAGGTTTACCAACTAAAAGAGAACCCTGGGCCGGCGCCCTTTCCGGGAACATGATGGACCCACGAACCCGGAAAGGGATAAAGACATGTGCAGCATGGTCACGTTTTCACGATACCCAACTGGGCGACATCCCACGAAACATCCCACGAGACACCCCGCGAAACATCCCACGAGACACCTCTCGAAACATTCCACGAGACACCTCACGAAACATTCCACGAGACACCCCGTGAAACATTCCACGAGACACCCCGTGAAACAGTCCACAGACACCCACGAAACAGGCAACCACTAACAGAACGCCACGAACATTCCACGGGGGTTGCGATATGGGTGTGGCCGTGCTGGGGTGTGGTCGTGCTGGGGAGTGGTCGTGCTGGGGAGTAGTCGTGCTGGGGGGTGGTCGTGTTGGGGGGTAGTCGTGCTGGGGGTGTGGTCGTGCTGGGGGGTGGTCGTGCTGGGGCGTGGTCGTGCTGGGGCGTGGTCGTGCTGGGGCGTGGTCGTGCTGGGGCGTGGTCGTGCTGGGGTGTGGTCGTGCTGTGGTGTGGTCGTGCTGGGGTGTGGTCGTGCTGGGGTGTGGTCTTGCTGGGGTAGGGTCGTGCTGGGGTCGGGTCGTGCTGGGGTGTGGTCGTGCTGGGTTATGGTCGTGCTGGGGTGGGGTCGTGCTGGGGTGGGGTCGTGCTGGGGTCTGGTCGTGCTGGGGTGTGGTCGTGCTGGGGTATGGTCGTGCTAGGGTGGGGTCGTGCATTTCGCTCGAGACATCCTGCCAAAATTCAAGGAAATCGTACAAAATCAAACGAATTAGTCGAGACATCCTCGGAATTCCTGCGCGAGGAGCGCTTTTCCGTGTCGCGGTCGGCTCTGCAAAACCAGCGTTTCGCTCGAGACATCCTCAACAAATTCTGAAACCATGCGTTTCGCTCGAGACATCCCCAACTCTGCAAAACCAGCGTTTCGCTCGAGACATCCTCAACAAATTCTGAAAAACAAGCGTTTCGCTCGAGACATCCTCAAAATTTAGTTCGCCGGCCCTACGCGACCTCGTTATTTATCGGAAAAAAATTCGCCGGCTCTACAGCAGGCATCGGGGGACAGGTTTACCTACTAAAAATGAGAACCCTGGGCTCTGAGCCCTTTCCGGTGAAAAACAAGCGTTTCCCCGAACCCGGAAAGGGATAAAGACATGTGCAGCATGGTCACGTTTTCACGATACCCAACTGGGCGACATCTCACGAAACATCCCACGAGACACCCCGCGAAACATCCCACGAGACACCTCACGAAACATTCACGAGACACCTCACGAAACATTCCACGAGACACCCCGTGAAACATTCCACGAGACACCCCACGAACAGGCAACCACTCAACCAGACTCGCCACGAAACATTCCACGGGGGTGCGACTGGGTGTGGTCGTGCTGGGGTGTGGTCGTGCTGGTCGTGCTGGGGAGTGGTCGTGCTGGTGTGTGGTCGTGCTGGGGGGTGGTCGTGCTGGGGGGTGGTCGTGCTGGGGGGGTGGTCGTGCTGGGGTGTGGTCGTGCTGGGGCGTGGTCGTGCTGGGGCGTGGTCGTGCGGGGGTGTGGTCGTGCTGTGGTGAGGTCGTGCTGGGGCGTGGTCGTGCTGGGGCGTGGTCGTGCTGGGGCGTGGTCGTGCTGGGGTGTGGTCGTGCTGTGGTGAGGTCGTGCTGGGGTGTGGTCGTGCTGGGGTGTGGTCTTGCTGCGGTAGGGTCGTGCTGGGGTCGGGTCGTGCTGGGGTGTGGTCGTGCTGGGGTATGGTCGTGCTAGGTGGGGTCGTGCATTGCGCTCGAGACATCCTGCCAAAATTCAAGGAAATCGTACAAAAAAACAAACGATTAGACCAAACATCATCGGAATTCCTGCGCGCGGGGCGCTTTTCCGCGTCGCGGTCGGCTCTGCAAAACCAGCGTGTCGCTCGAGACATCCTCAACAAATTCTGAAACCAAGCGTTTCGCTCGAGACATCCCCAACTCTGCAAAACCAGCGTCTCGCTCGAGACATCCTCAACAAATTCTGAAAAACAAGCGTTTCGCCTGAGACATCCTCAAAAATAATTTCGCTGGCCTCCTTCGACCTCGATATTGATAACGGAAAAATTTCGCCGGCCTCCTTCAAGTTGGGCACCGGGGACATGTTTACATAGATTACATAGAAAAAAAAAACCCTGGGCCCGCGCCCTTTCCGGGAACCTGACATGACAAGACCGGGAAGCGTCGCTTTTGTCTTTGAAACTTTACCAAGAAGATCCTCTTGACAACGTCAAAAAGCTCGGAAGCGAAACACAAACGACGAACATGACTGCTGGCGTTTCATTGTGTCGGGCTGCCGCGTTCCTGTAATATGCCGTGTTCCTGTGATCTGCCGTGCTCACGTGGCCTGCCGTGCTCTTAGGCTCTGCCGTGCTATCATGGCATGCCGTCCTGGTTTGCCGTGCTACTATGGTATCCCGCGCTGGATGCTGCGTTCCCGCGGCACGCCGTGCTGGATTGCAGTGCTGGTTCGTCGTGCTGCTGTGGACGCCCGTGCTGGTCAGACGTGGTGCTGTGGACTGCCGTGCTGGTGTGCCCTCCTCCTGAGGTCTTCCGTGATGGTCAGCCGTGCAGATGTGGTTTGCCATGCTGTTGGGTTCTGCCGTGCTCCTGTAGTCTGCCAAACTGGTTTTTCGCGCAGCTGTGGTCTGCCGTGCTGTGGCATGGCATGGTGGCGCCTTGCAGGCAACCAAACGGGGCGGCCATTTAGGGACAGGGAACGGCGGAGGCAGGCCAGCCGAAAGGCATGCCTATGGGCCCCACTCCAAAGACGCCGCACCCACCACACCCCAACCCTCAGACATGACATACGCAAGAGCCCCCAGAACTCGCGAACGGGCACTGCCAAAAGCCTGGACAGGACATCGGTCCTTGCCGCACCCCTTGCACGCAAACTCGAACCCCGCGCAACATTTGAAACCATGAAGGCCAAAACGTGTCGAGGACATATGAGGGGAATACATGTTGCTGATTCCCGCACGCGCCACCCTGATGGGCGCCCCCCCAGAACTCGAACGCCCCTCGAGTTCGCACTGGCCTGCTGCTGCTGACTCACGCCCTGCAACGGCCGCTGCCAAGGTCCAGTTCGCGAAGCCCCGCCTGCCTCCAAGGTGCCTCCAAGGCGCCATCCTCGCTGACCTGATAGATCGCCCATCCAGCCCCGCGCGTCGCAGCATGCGTCGGCTCGAGCGCAGACCCGCCCAGGAACAGCCGCCCACGCAGAAATCCATCATCAGGCCTGTGAAACCAGCGAACCGCCATGCCACTGCCTAGACCACGTGGGCGAAGCATGGCGGCAGGCAGCCAGCAGCGAGCGAAGTCCTCCGCGGCCGCCCCCCCCAAAGCTGCCTCGCCCGCTGAGAACAACGCCCCAAACGCGCAGAGCAGCTACCCCCCTGACCGCCTCCACCGCCAGGCACTCGAACAAGCGATGGAAAAGCGCGCCGTTCTCCGCACCGCAGAGGAAGCAGCACCCGCGATCGCGCTCCTTGGCCGCCCTGAGGCGCTGCCAGGGCCAGCGGGCACTCGGGAAGACCAAAACAAAGGCCGCCTTCTCTGTGGGACCTAGGGAGCCGCTGGGCCCGATCAGCTCGCAGATGGCGCCCCAGAAGAGCGGGTGGCAATGCCGTCCGCCCTTGGCCAAGCGGCCGAGCTCCCGCCAGTCAGAGGCCCTCGGCGCTCCTCTGCCTCGGCCACGCGGCCCTTGGGCCCGAGAGAGGTCAAGCCCAGGACGTCTCCGCGACCAGGTCCGACCCGCGCGCCCCAGCCGACGCGCCCGAGCGCGAGAACGAAGGCGTCGACGGGCGAGCGGCGTTGCACCCGAGGGACAGTCGCCGCACACTGGCGGATGGCCGCACGAGTCACCTCCGCCACGAACGCGGGCTGCGAGACCGCGCCGCTCTGCAGGACCGCCGCCGCCATCGAAACGGCCCTGCCCACCGCCCTCGCCTCTGGGCCCAGATCCCTGCCACGCAGCGCCTCCGCCGCGCGCGGCCGCTGTCCCAGGGGCGCGCCGTTGGGCAGGCGCTCCGCGCCCCTGCGCGCAGCAATGAGCACGCTGCGCACGTCGCCGTCGGGGGGGATGCCGACGGCCGCCCTCCCCCAGAGGAAACTGGATGAGGACCCAGCCCTGGAGACAGCGTCGACACGAACCCCTGCTGCCCTCATGCTCTGCACCCGGCGACCACGTCTGAGGGCTTGCCGAGCCCTGGCCTCGCCCCCGGCAACTCCTCCGCGCGCCATGCAGGCGCCAGCACCGAGGCTCCTGGCCTGCAACTTCTGGCTGAAGGACCACCCGCGGAGCTGCCACGTCTCATTCAGCCCTCTCGCCCGGCGGGGGCGCTGGCCAGAAAGTGGGTCTTGGCCGCGTTGACGGGCAGGTGCTGCGCCATGAGCACGATGATCAGCTGGGCCCTCGCTTCGCTGAGCCGCTGCTACACCGGGCGCTCGGCGCCGATGGCCTGCAGGGACGCGTCGTCGACCGCATTCCTGGGGCAGATGAGGGGGCGGCCAACCGCCACCGCCAGGAGAGGGTCCAGCATGGGCAACTTGGCCAGGGCAGTGGCAGCCAGCCAGGATCGCGCCGCTGGTGGTGAACGCCGCCGCGCGCAGCCCTGCCATGGCCACGCAGCGCGGGCTCTGGTAGCTGACCAGTAGCCTCCATCGACAGCTTCAGGTTGAAAGCGTGATTCACTGCCGCCCCCCAGAGCACGCCATGCCGCACATGCTCATAGAACTTCGAGATGACGGCGAGCAGGGACGCGCTGCCGTCTCCTGCCCGCGGGCGCGCGATGCGGCCACGCTGCGCGTCCGGCCTGCACATCCACGGTTTCCGCGCCCCCAACAGAAGGAGAAGTTGTGGGCCCCTTCCCGCCGGCTGCACACAGGCTGGCGCAGGCGGCTCCACGAACGAAGCATCAGCGGCAGCAGCGCGATCGGCCTGACGCCGCCTAGGGGCTTCGGAATGAACACCATCGCGGTGGCAGTCGACCAGACCATGCAGGGGGGCGCCCTCGAAACCTGCATGAGGTCCAGCAGCCGCTCCTGCAGCGCCGTCCGCAAGAAGAAAGCCTGGCGCGGGTGGAACTGGTCCGCGCCCAGCCTGCGCTGGGGGGAGTAGCGGCGGCAGCACTTCCTCAAGACCTCCAACGACAGGGGGGGCAGGACAGCCCCTCGCACGCCCCGCGCCCCGACGCCTCTGCCGCCGAGGAAACCGTTCTGGAGCTAAAGGCGCCGCCACTCCTGCCTGCGCTGCAGCGCGGAGGCCACCCCTGCCCGCGGCCGCCCAGAGCCAGGGTCGTGGACGGCAGGAGGGGCGGCGGCGCGGGCGAAGCGGCGCGCCAGACGCCTGCCTCACTGGGCCGCCACCTCAGCCCACTCCCCCCACTCCGCCTGCGACCTGCTGGCAGCGCGGCGACGCGCCGCTGCAAGCCGCCCACGCAACGCGATGACTGCGACGGCGACGCCCTTCACGCACGAGTCGTGGATCAGCTCCTCCCAGTCGCCACCGGTGTCGAAGCCGTGCCCGCTGCTGGCCGCAGCCTCCAGCTCGATGACCAGGCGCTTGCAGCGCCTGTGGGCTTCGGTGCTGCACCATTCCTCGTGCGACTCATGGCACTTCTCCGTCACCTCCGCCTTGATACGCTGCTGCGCGAAGTCGTTCAAGCAGCGCAGCTCGCGAGCGACCGCGGCATGGAGCACCCGACGTCTGCGTCTCGTCAGGGCGCGCATCGGTTTGGTGACCAGGGCGGGCCCGCCTCCTCGGAGGCAGTGCTGGCCCCACTGCTGCTCGTCGATGTCGTGGATACCGATCAGCGCCCCTTCAGCTGCTGCCACCCACTGCCGCGGGCCAAGCTCGAAGCTGCGAGGCCGCCCCCCCTGGCTGCCAGCACCGCTCGGGGAGGCCTCGCTGCCATTGCCCCGCTCGGCCGACGCGACGGCATCTTCCTGGGCCACGCATGCCTTGATGTCCCGATGCGCGAAAGGCCGAGGCATCTTCTGGACCTGGACCGAAGCATCTGGACTCACGTCCTGGAGGGAGAGCTCCACAGGCTCGTTGGAGTGAAGCCCCAGGCCTGGCACAGGACGACAGACACTCGCCGTGCCTGCGACGCCACGAACCAGTCGAAGGTCTTCGTCTGCTTCTCCCGCAAAGCACGTCGGGACCCAAGGCCTGATGGCCACTCCCTGGTGACAGTCTGGCCAGCTGAGCTCCTGCACGGTCGCCGGTTCCATGTTGAAGTCCGCCTGCGGGGGCCACGGCATGCACCAAGCTGCCATGGTGAGCTGCGCCGCCGCTCGCAGCAGGTCGAGGTTGCCTGCCGTCGGACCGATGGCGTGCTCGGAGTAGGCCGAGGCGACCACGAGCTCCAGGTCCGACGGCGCCATCACCTCCACTCCCAGCAATCGGTGAGAGAGGCCTACTGGCACCGTCCAAGGCACCCCCCTCGCCCTCGCTGTCAAATCCTTGCGCACCGGGGCGGGGACCCCCCGCGAGGTGCAGCTGGCCCCGGTGCCCACCGTGGCCTTGGATGCGCGGTGGAAGGCCGTGTAGCCAGGGGTGCCAAGCGCGGAGGCCAACTTGCTGGGCGCCGAGAGCCTGGTCTCCCGGAGGGTCACGACATGCGGCCAGGCACCAAACAGGCGCGCGTGGCCCTCCAGCACCTCCGAGGAGCGGCGCCATCCGCTGCCGTTGCAGCCCAGCACGACGAGGCCGCTCGCGAGGGCCTCGGCGAAAGCGGCCGTTGGCGCCTCCGCCGTCGGGTCGAGGTCGCACACCCTGCCCCCGATGATGGCGTCGGCAGCTGCCGCTCGCCGCGCCCCTCTTGCCTGCTGGCCCGGCCCGCCCTGCTTCGCCCCCCTGCCGCCGCCGAGGGCAAGTGCTGCGAGGACGCGGGGCTGAATCCCGCAGCGCCCACCCTCTTCCTGGCCGCCAAATGGCCGCATCTGCACCAGTCGGCTTATACAGGGCTGCGCGCAGTCGGCCAGGGCGCACTCGCCTCGCGGGTCCGACTGTTCCGCGCCCCCTCAGCCCTGTGGGGGGCCCTCCTGGCCGCCTCTCCTCGGGCTGCGGCTGCCGACCAGGGCGCTGCTGCCTCGCGGGTCTGGCTGGCCTCGGGGCGGGCCCACCTGGCCCGAGCCTCTCGGCCCTGCGGGGGGGTGGCCCGCCTGGCCAAACCAAGTCGTGCTATCCAGGTCGGCCAGGGCGCCGTCGCATCGTGGGCCCGACTGGCCGAGGGGCAGGCCAACCTGGCCGCCGCGCCTCGGCACTGGGAGGGGGCACACATGGCAGACCTCGAGGTCAGAAGCCTGACTGCCCCACTGCCGCGGATCCTGCTGCACTGCCGCCGCCGCACTCGCCTACGGGAGCAGGCCGCAAAGGGGCCCTCTCAGCATCCGACGCAGGGCGCCATGCCGCCTCCGAGACGCATGGCCACAGCCCCGCGGCTGCCCCGAACCGCCCACCCTGGTCTCGCAGCATGGCCGCAGGCTGGGCTGGCCAAACCCGTCGGATCTCGGCCTTGTCGGCGGTCGAGGCGAGGAAGACATCGTGGTCACTGGCGCCCAGTTCGTCATCGATCGGGCCAGAGCGAGCTGCGCCGCCACTGCCGACATCTGCTTCTCGATCTCCGACCACGCGCACTCGAAGTTGCCGGCGCGATGCGCTGCCTGCAGGCCTCGGAGCTGCGCGAGCAGCCCAGGTGCATGGCTGCGCTCGGCGAGCTCCGCCGCCGGGCGCAGCCGCTCGGCCCCCGCCGCTGGATCTCGGCCTCCAGGCGGAGGAAAGCCTCCTCGCCCCCCCCCCCAGCTCGACGCCGAGGGCGGCAAGCTGCTCGAAGAGCTCCTCGCGCGCCCCCCGCTTGGCCTCAAGGGCCTCGCGGGCCCTGCCGAGGCGCTTCTCCGCCTTGCCCGCAGCGCTGGCATCCCTGAGCATGCGCGCGGAGCGCGGCAGCCCAGCTGCCTTGGCCACCTCCGCCGCGGCGGGGGCCTCCTCCAGCTCGCCTCGCCCGCGGACCAGCTGGGCCTCGATCTCCGCGACGACGCTGCCAGAAACCCCCAGCGGGGGGTGCTCGCGCAGGTCCTCGAGGCGCGCGATGGAATCCAGGATGCCCTGGACCTCGCCGGCTGGCCCGCTGCCGCCGCTCTCCGGGATCTGGACAGCGCTGCGGCCGCTGTTGCCCGATGCCGCACGCGTAGCCCTCCGCGCCTGGCGCTGAGCCTGGCGCCCTCGGGGCCGCGCGATCCAGCCGCCGAGCGCCCTCCGCCTCGGGCCCATCCTTGGCCGCAGGCGCTGGCGACCGCGAGCGCATCCTGGACCGCGGGGGGGCCTTCGCACCACAACCGTCGCACTGGCCCATCGACGCCCAGGCCCAGGTTCGGCACGAGCTCGAGCTGCACCACCAGCAGCCCCCACTCGGCGGCGCAGGCGGCGCCCCAGGGGAGCGCGCCATGGCCGCGCCTCCAAGCTAGGACAAGGAGCGCCCCGCTGCTCTCGGTGAACCTCTGGGCCCCAGCAGCGCGCAACTCGACTGGGATTGCAGGAATCGGATGCTAGCCTCGGGCCAGAGGCATCCACTGTCTGTCCGCGGGACAGAAACTTCCTGAGCCAAAACGGCTACGGACTCGGCGTCCGCCGTGCTTGTGGCATGCCGTGCTGGTCTGCCGTTGGTACGCCGTGCTAGTCCGCCGTGTCCCTATGGTCTGCCGCGTGCTCTTGACGTCTGCAGCGAAGGTCTGCTGCACTGCTGCGGTCTGCCATGCTGGTCTGACATGTTCCTGTGGCTTGCTGTGCCCAGGTGGTCTGCCGTGCTGTTATTTTCTGTCGCGCTCCCACTGTCTCCCGCGCTGGTCTGCCGTGCTGCTATGGTCCGCCGCGCTGGTCTGCCCTGCTCCTGCCGTCCGCTGTGCTGATTTACACTTTTTGTGGTCTGCCGTGCTGGTCTGCCGTGCTGCGGTGGTTTGCCCCGTGCTCGCGTGGTCTGCGGGGCTGGTGGGGTTCTGCCGCGCTGGTCTGCCGTGGCCCTGTTGTCTGCCATGGTGGTCTGACGCACTCATGTGGTCTGCCGTGTTGTTGAAGTCTGCCACGCTCCTGGTCTGCAGCGTTCTCGTGGAATGGGATGGAACGTCGGCTGCCTACAGCTGGCAACATGATGGACCCACGAACCCGGAAAGGGATATAGACATGTGCAGCATGGTCACGTTTTCACGATATCCAAGTGGGCGACACCTCACGAAACATCCCACGAGACACCCCGCGAAACATCCCAGGAGACACCTCACGAAACAACCCACGAAACACATCATTCCACGAGACACCCCACGAACACGCAACCACTCAACCAGACACCCCACGAAACATTCCACGGGGGTGCGACTGGGTGTGGTCGTGCTGGGGTGTGGTCGTGCTGGAGAATGGTCGTGTTGGGGTGTGGTCGTGCTGGGGTGTGGTCGTGCTGGGGGGTGGTCGTGCTGGGGTGTGGTCGTGCTAGGGGGGTGGTCGTGCTGGGGGGTGGTCGTGCTGGGGCGTGGTCGTGCTGGGGCGTGGTCGTGCTGGGGCGTGGTCGTGCTGGGTGTGGTCGTGCTGTGGTGAGGTCGTGCTGGGGTGTGGTCGTGCTGGGGTGTGGTTTTGCTGGGGTGGGGTCGTGCTGGGGTGTGGTCGTGCTGGGGTGTGGTCGTGCTGGGGTGGGGTCGTGCTGGGGGGTCGGCTGGGGTGTGGTCGTGCTGGGGTGTGGGTCGTGCTGGGTGGTCGTGCTGCTGGGTGTGGGTCGTGCTGGGGTGTCGTGCTCGTGCTGGTCGTGCTGGGGTGGGGTCGTGCTGGGGTGGGTCGTGGGGTGTGGTCGTGCTGGGGTGTCTCGTCGGGTCGTGCTGGGGTGTGGTCGTGCTGGGGTGTGGTCGTGCTGGGGTGTGGTCGTGCTGAGGTGTGTTCGTGCTGGGGTGTGGTCGTGCTGGGGCGTGGTCGTGCTGGGCGTGGTCGTGCTGATGTGTGGTCATGCTGAAGGTGTGGTCGTGCTGAGGTGTCCCGCACCCTGTGATTTATCGATCGGGATTTCAAAAACAAGCGTTTCGCTCGAGACATCCTCAAATTTTAATTCGCCGGCCTCCTTCGACCTCGTTATTTATCAGGGAAAAAATTCGCCGGCCTCCTTCAAGCAGGCACCGGGGGATTAAGTTTACAAACTAAAAGAGAACCCTGGGCCCGAGCCCTTTCCGGGAAAAAAAAGGGGGGGAGAAAAACAAATGAAAACGGGGAGCCCCGCAGGGCGGCGCCCGACCTCGGGCGGCCAGCCGAAGGGCTTCGCGATCGGGGCCCACGAGGAAACCCAGCGAGCGCCGACTGCATTGCACACGTACAAAAATACGTTCAAAGACAAGAGCCACTCGCACGATGTTGGCACGAGCATGAGCTCCCCTCAGCACACACACAACCAGCTACAGAAGACTGCAAAGAATCGCGCGTGGGTAGTTTCCTGAGGTAGGCGCTCGCTAACAGCCGCTGAAGGAGTCCAACATCGCCTGACATTCCCACCGCCTTCGAATCCTCACGCCCTGCCCCATGGGCCCAGCAGCCTCAACGCGCTCAGAGAACAACGCCCGCATGGATGGCCGCGCGACGATGGGGGCCAGGCCGAACGCCTCGGCCACCAGACTGCCCCCCACGTCCTCGGCCCCCGCAAGGCGAGAGAGGCCCCAGACATCGTCGGCGTAGCAGTGGGATCTGCTGGCCTTGAGGCAACCCACGTCATAGACGACTGCGTCTCCGAGGCGGACCTGCCTGGGCACGCACTCGAGGCCCCCCGGCTCCTCATCCTGAAACTCCTCGTCGACCGCCATCGCGCCGTCGTCCGAAGCCGAATGTAAAAGCGGCACCTTCGCAGCGCCCGCGTCGACAGGCCCCGAGACGCAGAGCTCGCCACCGACGAACGCGGGCACCTCGGACACCTGGGCCTTGGACACAGGCGGCGGCGGCGCGATCGCGCTTGCAGCGCCGCTGTCCAGCGGCCCCCTTCGGGCCGCGCCTGGCCCAACAGCCCGCGCGCCACGAGCGTCCGATGGCGGGCAGCCATCCCTTGGGCATCCACGCGCACTGCAACGCCAACCGCTTGGGCAACGCCGCCCCGCCTGAGCCCCGCCTCCTCGAGCTCCTCCGCGCGCTTGCGGCCGTCCGCCTGCGAGCCCGCAAGCGCGCCCAACAACGCGCCCACGCCCGCCGGCCCCACCCGGCAGCCCAGGGGCCGGCATGGCCAGAAAGGGGCCGCCTCCTTGCGCAGCCTGCCCCTGGCCGCGCTTACGGGCGCGGCGAGGCAGACCCCCACCTCGCACACCGCGCCCGCGGCGGGCCGCTGCAGGCCGAGGCGGGGCCCGCGCCTCGCAACGCGCAGCTGGCCGGCGTCAGCGGTCGCTACGTCGACGCCCTCCGCCGCCGCGCGCAGCGCCACGCCCCCGGGGAGCTCGCCCGAAGGAATGGGCTTCACTCCGGCCAGAAGGGCGGCAAGGGCGGGGGCAACAGCAACCAGCCGCTTGCCCACCTCGCCGTCGCTCACCGCCCGTGCCAGCGCTGCGCGCAGCGCCCGGGCCTTCTCCAACTCTGCGCGTAGCCCTGCCACGTCCGCAAGAGCCGAAGCCAGCCTGCGGTCCACGGCGGCAAGGGCCAGACGCCTCGCGGTCGACCGCTCCGCGCGTGAGCGCCGCCACACCTGTTTGCACCAGGAATCGCCAGGAGGCACCTCCGCCCGCGCCATCTCCCGGAGCCAGCTCGCACGCGCCCAAGACTGGCTTGAGCCAACATGGTTACGGATGCCATGCTTTTGTGGTCTTCCAACTGGGGAGCTGCAGGAGGGGAAAAGCTCCATGTTCTTCCTTGCTCCCCGCCTGGCGGATGACGGGAAGAGCGCTTAGAAACCGCAGGGCCGAAGTGATGCGTTCTGTCGTACACTGTGCCTTAGTGGGTCGCAAGTCCCACTCGCCCTTCCCTTGTTGCAGCCACTCACTCACACATTCGTGTAACGAACTTTTGGCTTGTGTGCCTGCGATGATGTCTTGTTCTGGGTGATTTGGTGCGGAGGCGAGCGTTGGGGGACGGCACGATCCTCCTGGAGCCTCATGCTGAAGGGGAATCCGAATGGCCGAGGCGAGCGAGCGCACAGCATACGAAGCGTCCAAGACGCCTGCTGCGCCATCCTCGCCAGAAGGCGAGTGTGGTACAAGGCCGACCTCTTCGAGGGTTTGGACATCGTGATTAAGCTACGCAATGTGGCTACTCTTCACGGCGGAACATCACACTTACGGCTGCTACAGGCGAGATGCACACGGCAACCACTGTTAATGGGCCTGGTCGCTATTTCATGCTGTGGTTCTCGTGCGCCTGACCCGGGGTTGGCGCCGGTGCTCTTGAGCAGCCCAACCGTGCGGCCCACTTCGCCGGGGCAATGTCCACAGCGCGTTCTTCACGATCCAGGTGCAGTGGGAGTGCGAGTATCCGTACTTCACAATTACGTGCAGTCTGCAGTCTACTCCGTCCTCTGTGACTATGCTTCCACCGATACGCCTCTTGTCTGGTCTCCCACACTCGCACCTCAGGATGCGTTCAAGACACAGGCCACGGCCGAGGGGAACCAGTTCCGACGGTGAGTGCGGGTAGTTGCCTGTTATCAGTTTTGTGATTTTCTACGCACTTGCGCGCACATAGCTACTCTTTGCCTTCTCCCTCAGGGCCCTGTGCTGCCGTGATGACTCTGAGTTTGGGTCGGCCTCCGCAGCGCCGTTGCGGTGGTGACTTTGAGTTTGGCTCGGCCCTGTAATCCGCAGGTAGATTGTCATATTGACTCCCTGCTCGCCCGCGTACCCTGCGTCAACCAGGAGTGTTGCCGACTGTTGCGCGAGCTGGTAAGGGCGGATCCTGTGTGACCTACTCTGTCATTGTCTAGGCTCGCTTGAAGTGCTCGCTGTTTAGAGTCCCACAGCTTACCACCAGTTCCTCGGTCAGAGGACCGAGCACTGACGTGCGAAGCTTCCCACCAGAAGGTGGTCGCCTCGCGTGTGGTGTCCTCGCACGCACACGCGCGCGGGTTGGCCTCGCGGCTGGCCTCGTGAAGGCTCGCAAGACCTCTTGATCTTGGGGTAGCGTCGTCAAATGGACTCGAAGAGTCGCGCGATGGACGCATGTCGACCAGAGGGATAGATTTATCAGTTGGGGGGGGTCCAGGGGGGGATGGTAGACCACAGGAGCACGGCAGGCTTGCATGGCAGACCACAGCAGCACATCCCTCTGGGTCCATAGCAACGTCCATCGCGCGACTCTTCGACTTTGAGCGTGCTTCCAGTCATCTGCTGACGTCCGAACCCGTGGGATCCCGAACGATACGTACGTTCATACTTTCTACAAGGTTACAGATTCAGCCAGAACGTCCAGCTCGATTCTCGTTCCTCGGAGACGCTTCCCGTCATCCGTTAACGTCCGACCCCGTGTGCACACGAACGGCAATTATGTGTGCGAATGCTTTGTGTAGGGCCACAGATTCACCCCAGAACGTCCAGCTCGCTTCTCGTTCCTCGTGACGCTTCCCGTCATCCGCCACCGTCAATTACCTGGCACGTTGAGGCGTGCTAGACTGCTAAGTGCTGCATGGAAGGGTTTCTGAAGTCTTCTAGGGTCACTCAATCCCCCCTCTCCCCACACTGCCGCGCGCGAATCGTCCCCTCTCCCGAAGCCACGAGGGCGGAGGGAGAAAGAGGAAGGAGGAAAAGGACGACGACGACGGAACAGGGAAAAGGAGGAGCGACAAGGATGAGGCGACCGCACCAGGTTACACAACCAAATCGTGAAAGTATCGTGCCGCATCGGATCGCCCGAAAATCTACACCGAACCCGATCGAACCAGGCAAGACCGGTCTCGAGTTGGATCGATCGAATCGATACGGGCCCCGGCCTGGTGATCCGACCCACTGAAGATCACTTCTGCTGGAAGGTGGAGACTGAGACTGCCAGCGGCTGCTCAGAAATCAGGCGTGGCGAGTCGGCAACGCACCAGATGTCAGACGTTTTGCCCCTGAGATCCGACGTCGCGACAGAAGATCCAACCGCCTTGAACATACTGACGCCTGGAGCACCAGATGCTCCTCTGGGTTTCTAATAAGCGTGGGGGGGGTAATCTTCCGAGGGGGTCAACCTCGCCTCGTCGTCGCGCCGCGACGGGGGTCGGAACGCCTTCGGCGCGCGGCGGCTGACCGCGACGGGGATCGATGTGGGGCTGCCCGCGGGGGTGACGCCCCCCCGACGCTTGTTGAGAAACTCGGAGTATCTTACTGTGGCCATTCGCGCGCCGACTCGATATGTGACGGCCCTGGGACCCGAAACAGGCTGAAACCGTCGGGCGCGACAGAAACCAGCGACACCCAGATCTCAAGGACTATGCAAGCGCTTCAGTTCTAGCGCGCTCACGGCGCCCCAAGGGTGCAACACAGCTGCGGGCAGAGATGGGCAAAAACAGCTGACAGAGAGCGAGAGGACACTGAGTCAGAATACTTGAAGTAGCTCGTGAGTGCTGCTGCCAGTCATCTCGCATCCATGTCCTCCTCCTCCTCCTCCTGCTCCTTTCCCTCTTCCTCCTCCTCCTCCCCCTCCTCCTCCTCCTCCTCCTCCTCCTCCTCCTCCTCCTCCTCCTCTCATTTCTCTCCCTCCTCAATGCATCAGGTTCTTTGTAGAGGTCACTACAAGACGATCGGAAGAGGGAAGTACAAGCATTACACAGGAAGGCGGATAAAGCCCGCCCAGGTACGAGGATGCCCAAAACTATGAATTGGGTCGGGTTTGGGGCGGGCGAAGTAAGATATCCTCGATGATTGGCGTGGGAAGAATGTTGCAGCAGATTGGGAACTGGGCACAAGCAACGCCTTCCAACCGACGGCCTCAATCGGGTTCTAGCACTGAAGGTAAGGGGCTTGCCTTTTGACCAGGAGGGGCGAGCTCAAATTTTTGACAACGAACCCAAAGAGATCGCCAGCCCCGTGGCCCCCACAACAGCGTGCCAAGGAGCTCGGCCCACGGAGGCATCCACGGAGGGCGGCCCCTCCGGATCGACTCTCCCACAGGACTTCCGGAGGAGGCCCGGGGCGGCCCGAGGGCTGCCTTCGGAGCGGCGGGGAGGGGGCCGGTCGGACCGGTCGACGGCGCGCCCTGCCCCCCATGGCGCGGGCGCCCTGCAGTTCTGGGCGGACGAGGACCGACGAGCGAGAGCGACAGCGAAGACAACGGCGGCCTGGGTGGCAGGAGGGGGGGGGGGTCGCGGGCGTCCCGCAGTGCTGGGGTGGCGACCGACGGCGACGAGGACGACGGAAGCAGGCTGCGGAAGGCAGAAGGAAGAAAGCGCGTTTCGCGGGCGCCTTCCTGGAAAAATGCCCACCCAACCCCCCAGGGACCCTGGGGGGAGGAGCCACCCTCCTCGGGACCGGGGGGGGAGGGGGAGCAAAAGCCCTGCCCTCCCCTGAGCTCGAACCCAGGGGGGCGAAAAGTTCACGACGACGACGACGACGACGCCGATGACGAGGACGACAACGACGACGACGACGACGACGACGACGACGACGACGAACGACGACGACGACGACGACGACGAACGACGACGACGAACGACGACGACGACGACGACGACGACGAGGACGACGACGACGACGACGACGACGACGACGACGACGACGACGACGACGACGACGACGGGTCCAGATAATAACTGGCATGGGGGTAGAGGGTCCTCACCACTATGGAACAGATTGGCTTCTAGGTCCAGCAATTACGGCAATTACAATAATTTACACACAAGTCCCACCATTGTGGCACATTATTAAAGACACCGTTCAAACAACCAAACATGATGGACCCACGAACCCGGAAAGGGATATAGACATGTGGAGCATGGACACGTTTTCATGATACCCAACTGGGCAACACCTCACGAAACATCCCACGAGACACCTCACGAAACAGCCCACGAGACACCTCACGAAACATTCCACGAGACACCTCACGAAACATTTCACGAGACACCCCGCGAAACATTCCACGAGACACCCCACGAAACATTCCACGACGACAGGCAACCACTCAACCAAGGCGGTGTGGTCGTGCTGGGGAGTGGTCGTGCTGGGGTGTGGTCGTGCTGGGGGGTGGTCGTGCTGGGGGGTGGTCTGGGGGGTGGTCGTGCTGGGGGGGTGGTCGTGGGGGTGTCGTGCTGGGGCGTGGTCGTGCTGGGGCGTGGTCGTGCTGGGGCGTGGTCGTGCTGGGGCGTGGTCGTGCTGGGGCGTGGTCGTGCTGGGGTGTGGTCGTGCTGTGGTAAGGTCGTGCTGGGGTGCGGTCGTGCTGGGGTGTGGTCTTGCTGGGGTGGGGTCGTGCTGGGGTGTGATCGTGCTGGGGTGGGGTCGTGCTGGGGTGTGGTCGTGCTGGGGTGTGGTCGTGCTAGGGTGTGTGTGCTGGGGTCGTGCTGGGGAGTGGTCGTGCTGGGGTGTGGTCGTGCTGGGGTGTGGTCATGCTGGGGCGTGGTCGTGCTGGGGTGGGGTCGTGCTGGGGTGGGGTCGTGCGTGCTGGGGTGGGTTCGTGCTGGGGTGCTCCGCACCCTGTGATTTATCGATCGGGTCGTGCTGGGGTGTGGTCGTGTGGTCGTGCTGGGGTGTGGTTGCTGGGTGTGGTCGAGCTGGGAGTGGTCGTGCTGGGGGTGGTCGTGCTGGGGCGTGCGTGCTGGGGGGGTGGTCGTGTGGGTGCTGGTGGTCGTGCTGGGGCGTGGTCGTGCTGGGGCGTGGTCGTGCTGGGGTGTGGTCGTGCTGTGGTGAGGTCGTGCTGGGGTGTGGTCGTGCTGGGGTGTGGTCTTGCTGGGGTAGGGTCGTGCTGGGGTCGGGTCGTGCTGGGGTGTGGTCGTGCTGGGGTATGGTCGTGCTGGGGTGGGGTCGTGCTGGGGTGGGGTCGTGCTGGGGTCTGGTCGTGCTGGGGTGTGGTCGTGCTGGGGTATGGTCGTGCTAGGGTGGGGTCGTGCATTTCGCTCGAGACATCCTGCCAAAATTCCAGGAAATCGTACAAAAACAAACGAATTAGTCGAGACATCATCGAAATTCCTTCGCGCGGGGCGCTTTTCCGCGTCGCGGTCGGCTCTGCAAAACAAGCGTTTCGCTCGAGACATCCTCGGCAAACTCTGCGGAGCAAGCGTTTCGCTCGAGACATCCTCAACACACGAAAAAGTGGCCCGCACCCTGTGATTTATCGATCGGGATTTCAAAAACAAGCGTTTCGCTCGAGACATCCTCAAATTTTAATTCGCCGGCCTCCTTCGACCTCGTTATTTATCAGGGAAAAAATTCGCCGGCCTCCTTCAAGCAGGCACCGGGGGACAGGTTTACCTACTAAAAGAGAACCCTGGGCTCGAGCCCTTTCCGGGAAAAACGTAATGACAGATGCGTACCATCATTGAGTTTGGACGTCAGCACTTTCTCCGACACATTTTCTGGCACCAGCAAGTTTCTCCAACTCGTTTTGTCATATTGAGCCTGTTCTGCAACCTCCCTGCAGATCAACAACGGTGTTCCAAACTGTCCAGCGGGCATCTGCTGATGCCGCAACGCGTTGGCCAAAATGTCCTACAACATGTCCTACCACCTATCGACACAACACCACAGGTCCAACATCCACAGTTTGACCTAGCCATTTTTGAGATCGCAGTTCTTCGGGGTGAGAGGTACTTGCCCCTCCCAAAACCCTCCTCTTCCTCCTCCCCACCCGCTCCTCCTCCTCCTCCTCCTTCTCCTCCTCCTCCCCCTCGTCTTCCTCCTCCTCCTCCTCCTCATCCTCCTCCTCCTCCTCCTCATGCTCCTCATGTTCCTGCTCCTCCTCCGCCTCCTCCTCCTCCTCCTCCTCCTCCTCCTCCTCCGCCTCCTCCTCCTCCTCCTCCTCTGCCTCCTCCGCCTCCTCCTCCTCCTCCGCCTCCTCCTCCTCCTCCGCCTCCTCCTCCTCCTCCTCCCCATGTTCATCCCACCCCCGCGAGAGCGCGAAAGGGGCGGAGGAAAAAGTCTCATTCGGACCCCCACTTGACAAAAGATGGGCGCCCACCCGCACGGGGCCGCGAACCGCACGGGCGTGCCGCCTCAGCCGTTCTCCTGCATGGGCTGCATCATCATGTTCTGCGGAGGGGGGAGGAAGGAGGAGGGAGGGAGGGAGGGAGGAGGGAAGGGGGGGGGAAGAAGGAAGGGAGGGGGGGAGGGGAGAGAGGAAGAGGTAGGGAGGGAGGGAGGAAGAAAAGGAGGGAGGGAGGGAGGAGGGAGGGGGGGGGAAGAAGGAAGGGAGGGGGGGAGGGAGGAGGGAGGGAGGGAGGCAGGAGGGAGGGCGAGAGGAGGGAAGAAGGAAGGAGGGAGTGAGGGAGGGAGGGACCCATGTTAAAGGACCTCCTCACGTCGAGGACAACAGAAAAGTCGATGGGCACCCTCTGGCCGTTTCCTTGACCTCTGGGGGCCCGCGCTGGGCCCTTGGGACCGTCAAGAGGCGGTCAGGGGCCTCCTAGATGGGGTCCGAGTAGATGGGGTCGGCGGATCGTGCCGCGGCTATGCATCGCGACGTCGGCGACGCCTCGGCGACGCCTCGGCGTGGAGAAAATTGGGCTCCGCATCGAACCGCATCGTCGATGCATCGGTGATGCGGCGCAATCCGCCAACTACATCTACTCCGACCCCATCTAGGAGGCCTGGACCAAAGGAGGCTCAGCCAGTTGCTTCCGCAGCCAGCAGCGAGCTCACAAGCCTGAGGTTGCGAGTTCCGGGCAGCCAGCAGCTCCTTTTTGCCACGATTGCTCGAATCGACCTTTCAGCGGTGCAGTTGAACATGTCATCATTCACCATCAAGGATAGGCTGGGGATGCAAAGTGAGCCCCAGGGAGGTGGTCCAGACCTCCAAGAGGGGTCCACGGTGTGAAGCAGAAACGCTCGAAACGAAAACAGTGAGCTGGCTTCCGGCGTGGACATCGACTCGACGGCCACCCTCTGGCCGCTTTCGACCTCCAGGGGGCCCTCACAGATCCCTGGGGCCCCCAGAGAAGTGGTCCGGACCTCCTGGAGGGGTCCGCGGTATGAAACAGAAACACTCGAGACGAAGTCAGTGGGTTGATTACCAGACCTGTTCGCAGGCACTCCGCGCCTGTCCTCTATATCTCTTTCTTTCTGTCTCTCGTTATCTGTTTGGTATTATCTGTCTCTCTCTCTCTCTCTCACTCTGAACTCGATTATCTAATATCTCATTAAAGGTAGCTGTCCGGTGATCTTGCTTATGGATCTATGGATCTATGCATATATATATATATACAGACATACATACATACATCCATCCATCCATCCATCCATCCATCCATCCATCCATCCATCCATCCATCCATACATACATACATACATACATACATACATACATACATACATACATACATATACTAGAACCACGCGCCCGCTTCGCGCGCGCTTAGGTTCTAGTCGACTCCGAAGACGTTGTCAGTGGGCATCGTGTGCATCCCAGAATGCAGCTGCGCCACGGCTCCCTTTCCTGCTTGGTTGATGGCCTCCGGGCCTCTAGGGTCCCTCTCCCGAAGCCGTCTCCTGGGTTGCTTTCTCCCCGTCCTCCTGCTCCGTCCGTGGAAGCTTTCTGACGGGCCTTTTCATGCTTCGTGAAGTGTCAGGGCGACAGACATCATCAGCAGCAGCATAATCATCATAATCATGGTGGCCATCATGGTGATATTCATCGTTATGACCATTAGTACCATCAACAACAAAATCATCCCCTAACCTACATAATGATATAAGAATAAAAACAATAATAATACGAGTAATGAAAATCATCAGCATGTTCAGCTTCAGCATCACCATCGCCACCATGATCATCATGAGCATCGTAGCGAACATCATCAGCATCATTTTCATCATCGTCGTCATCATCATCATCACCATCGTCGTCATCATCAACATCATTATCATGGTCATCATCATCACCATCACCATAATCATCATCAGCATCGACATCACCACCATGCTCAGAATCACCATCATCGTCATCTCCATAATAATTAGCATTATCGTCATCATCATCTGGACCACCCGTGCCAGAGTGGCGTTTCCGAGCGAGGCCTTTCGGAAGCATTGTTTCGGGGTGGGGCAGAAGCCTGATGAATCATGTTCCGGGAAAGCCTCCTGGGAACATGAGTGGTTTGGGGTCTCTCGGGGGACCTTTTCGGGTTTCCCTGGGAGCTTCTTGGGGACCTCTTTGGGCTTCCTGAGGTCCTCTTGGGTGCCTCACGGGGCTTCTGGGGAGCCTCTGAATGACCTTCGGGGGCTTCCTGGGGGCCTCTGAAGCCGGAGACCGCGAAATGTTGGTTCGCATGGCACATGTGTTCCCTCTCGTAGGCGTTTTTGGAGCCCTCTTGGGAGATCTGGGGAGCCTCCAGGGCCGTCTCGGGGCCGTCTTCGGAGCCTCTTGGGCCGTCTTGGAGCGAACTCAAGGGTCTCCTACGCCGTCCGGGAGCGTCGGGAAGCGGAGAAGTCGAAAACGTAAACGTCCGTCAGAAACAAACGGAGAAGCAACTTCCTCCATCGATTTTTCGTCGAACGTTGAGGGCTGACCTCCTCGGGCAGCCACGTGGCCACGGTTGGAGTCCCCTCGAAAGTATGGCCCAAACACATTCCACAAAAGGTCCTGGGGTTGATGTTGTACTCCCGGGGCCCAAAAACGGGCCCCTTGGGGCCGAAAACTGCGAAAAACCTTCTCGAACTCCGAACCCCGAATCTCTACCAAAAAGCTACGAACAGTTTCAAGAAGACCCGACGACGACGACGACGACGACGCCCACGATGACGACGACGCCGACGACGGCAAGGGGCAAGGCGTGGATCCTCGCCCCCCCGAAGCAGATGTTCCCGGAAGCCCCTCTGGGAACATCTCTCAGAACCGCCCAGGCCCGAGAGGTTTGCGCGACGGCGTCTGCGTAGCGCGGCGTGAACGCAACTTGACGGAGGGGGCGGGGGTGGCGCTCATGTTGGGGCCTCTTGGGGTCTTTGGGGAGCCTCTTGGGGACCTACTCGGGGCCTCTTGGGGGCCTCCTTGGCGCGTTTTGGGGCTCTCTCGGGGCCTCCTGGGAAGCTTTCAGGGCGGAAAAATCAAACTTTTGACTTTTTGTTCCACCTCGTGGGCCCCTCTGGAAGCCTTCGCGGGGCCCTCTTGGGCTTTCTGGGGCCCTCTGGGGCGCCTCTTGGGCTGTCTTGGGGCTGTCCAGGGCCGTCTTCAGGCCGTCTCGGGGGCCTTCCGGGCAGTCTTGGGGCGCGCTTGAGGACCTGTTGAAACTTGTTGGAGCGTCGGAA
>CAUYUJ010010468.1:0-28296 GCA_963575745.1 Prorocentrum cordatum | reverse complement strand
GGGCCTCTAGGGGGCCTCTTGGGGGCCTCTTGGGGCCGCTTGGGGGCCTCTGGGGAGCCTCTTGGATGCCTCTTGGGAACCTCCTGGGGGCCTCTTGGGGTCATCTTGGGGCTTCTTGCGACCTCCGCAGCAGCGCAAAGGAGAGCTGCCCCCTGAGAAGGACAAAATGAGCCCAAAACCTTCGTAAAATCAATGATTTTGCTATGAGGGAAGATGAGCGCTGCCCCCTCAGAAGGCCAAAATGGGGCCAAAACCATCGTAAAATGAATGATTTCTGCTTCAAAGACGAGCTGAGGCGCCAAACTTCCCCCCCCCCCCGGGGCCAGAATCCTCGTGAGGGTCGTCGTTTTTTGGCCCTCCCAGGAGTCAAAAAAAGACCCCCCCGGCGACGCCCCGGAATCCCTGTCCAGGTCCAGGGGGAGGGGGTAGGGGGAGGGGTAAACCCCTCCCCGAAGGGGAAGAAGGGGGGGTGAGGACAGAGAGGGCTCCCTAAACCACTCACGCCCAAAGGGCTGGTGGGATTTTGGGCCTCTGGGGGCCCTCGCCGGGCCCCATGGGACCGTCCAAAACGACTCTCAGGATTAAAGACCGGCCCCGGGGAATGGGTCGGGACTTCTGTGGGGACCCCGTATTGTCGGAGGTGGATAGATCTCCTCGATTAAGGAATTGGCTGTTTTCGGTTCGCGAGAGGGCGTCGCGGCAACAATTGTTGCGGGTCCAGGTCCGTCGGTTTCGGTCCCAGGCCGTTTTCACGAAGGGGAGGTCTACTGAAGGGAGGTTTGTCCACCGCCGATATTGGAAAAAGTCACGACGTCGGATCTCTGGGTCTGGATCCCAGAGATCCGGCGTCGTGATTCTTCCATGCGGGGACCCCGGAAGTCTCGACCCATTCCCCAGGACCTGCTTTTCATCCCGAGTCGTTGTTTGACGGTCCCGGGGGGCCCGGCGAGGGCCCCCAGGAGCCAAACATTGCGAACAGCCTCCGTCTTGATTGTTTAGTGCGTTGGATCTCTGGGATGTTTGAGAGCCGGGCGTTGTCGTCAACTTTCGGGGCCCAGGAACCTCACAGATCGATGCGGCCTGAAGAAGGGCGCATAAAGATGGGGTCTGGGCCTCCCCGCGGTGGCCGCCCCTTGCACGGGCGATCGCTCCTGCCCGAGCTCGGTCGTGCGGCGAACGCGTGCGCCACTCCGCCTGGCCGGCCTCCGCCCGTCGGCCGTGGCCGGTCGGCCCCGGCCGCAGGCCCCCCGCCGCAAGCCGTAAGTCGGGCTTGTCCCTCTCTACAGGAGGGATATTCAAAAATAGTCAAAAAATAGTATGGGGACAATTTTTTTATTTGTATACAATCAGAAAAAAGATAATCCACAATAATCAACAGTACCCCACAATAATCAAAACATGTTTTTTAATAGAAAAAACATGGTGGAGCATTTTTTGGGGTATGTTTTTATTATTTGTCGAAAATCCCCTTGTAGGGGGGACACGCCCGACTTAACGCAAGCCCCTCCGCGCAGATCCCCTCGCGTGCACTGGAGACAGAAGCCAAGAGATCCGACGCATTGCAAAAGTCGAGGCGGAGGTTTTCCGCGCTTTGTTCGCGTTTTTGTGCTTCTGGGGGCCCTCGCCGGGCCCCGGGGCCGTCAAAAAAATATTCAGGATGAAAAACTGGCCCGGCGGGACTTCCGGGGACCCCGTATTGAAAAAAGTCGGAAATTGGAACGTATACATTACCAGTGGCGGGCTGTTTTTCAATCCCAGGATTTTTGGAGGGTCG
Source organism: Prorocentrum cordatum (assembly GCA_963575745.1). Classification (NCBI taxonomy): domain Eukaryota; class Dinophyceae; order Prorocentrales; family Prorocentraceae; genus Prorocentrum; species Prorocentrum cordatum. The sequence goes on along the minus strand of CAUYUJ010010468.1, from coordinate 26,522 downwards.
GGGACGACGTCGGGGTGGTGTGGTGTATACCCGTTTCCCCGCTTTCCCGGGAAACAGCGCAAAATGTATACACCAGGATGTCGTTTACACCAGAATCCGCGTTCTTATGCGATGTCAGTGCGGGGCCGGAAAAAGCGTCGGTGTATTCAGTTTGGCTCCTCAAAAAGCCAAGAGATCCAACGCATTGAAAAAATCAAGACGACAGTTTTTCTAAGTTTTTGGCCTCTCGCTTCCTCGCCGGGGCCCCGGGACAGCCAACAAACGATTCGGAACGAAAAGCTGGTCCCAGGGAATGGTTCGAGACTTCCGGGGGCCCCGCAACAATCACGGCATCGGATCTCTGGGAAAGTGCCACTACCACCAGCTGGAGGGATGGCTGTCCCCCTCCCGAGCTGGTGGCACCTCGTTCCGTGCATGCCTCCAGGGAGTGCCCGGAAGGAGGTGCCACCAGCTCGAGGGCAGGAGGCGGCCACCTCCCAGCAGGTGGTATAGTGGTACTCCGATGAGTAGATAGGGTCGGAGTAGATGGGGTCGGAGGATCGCGCTGCATCGCCGATGCATCGCCGACGCTGCTCGATATGCAGCCCGATTTGCTTCACGTCGGCGTCGCCGATGCATCGCAGACGAGGGGGGTGATGACTAGGGACTAGGGGGGGATATCATGGCGGGGGGCATGATGTCTCCCCAGGTTTCATGCTGCCTCTTATTTCACTACATCTCTGCAGGCCCCCCCCTGGGCCGCGCACATGTCGCTGGCCATGATTTGCGCTCCGCCCTCTTGGACGCCCCCCTCTTGGCCGCCCCCGAGCCCCCTGGGGGGACATGCCCGACCTGAGACGGGTTTCCTTTCAAACAGCCGAAGCCCTCCGAGAATCTTCCGGGAGGGGTTCCGGGAGGCGACTTTCGGGTTTCGGGATGGTGTTGGATGGGCTTTCGCAGCTTTGCGAGGTGGAAACCAGTTTCTAGCGAACCCTGGGTTTCCTAAATGTAGACACGCGCATCTACGCACACGAAGGACAACATACTGCACGAGCATAATTTCTCTTGAGCTCCGTGCGGACTTCTGGGGTCGGCGCCAGGGCCCCCGTTCTTCCGCCAGGAAGGGGGTTTCAGCTCCAATCCAAGAAGTCCGCGCGGACCTCCGAAGCATCATTGTTGGTATGCCTATGTTTGTTTTTGTTTTTTTTGATCTCTGGTTAATTCAAGCTTCGCGCGGCCCGCTTAGCTTCGACCGGAAGGGGTGCGCTCCCGACCCGGAAATCAAAACATTGGTTTTGTTACTTTCTTTTCGTACGCGTCCGGTGGTAGAGACCCGAGCATTTTTTTGGGTGGAGGGCAAAGGGTGAAATCTGAAAGGCCGTTTCGATAGATTGTCAAGGCTTGGATCTGCAAAAGGCGAATCACAAAGCGGACTGATTTTCGAGGTGCGAAAGCCCATTGGTATTTCACCCTGGACCCTCCACCCAAAGAGCATACCCAGTAGACATGTTCGACATCAGAGAGCGTCCCATGCTGGCTATCGAGCGTCGCGCCCCGATCCTCCTCCTCCCTCCCCATTATCCTTGCCATCCTCCTCCTCCTTGCCATCCTCCCTCCTCATCCCTCTCCCTTCTCCTCCTTCTTGCCATCCTCAACCTCCTCGCCATCCTCATCCTCCTCCCTCCTCATCCTCATCCTCCTTGCCATCCTTCCCCTCCTCCCGCCTCATCCTCCTTGCCGTCCTCCTCCCCCCACCGCAAGCCATGCCCGCTGAAGCGAGCCTGGTCTGCGGGAGGCCCTCGCGTCGGCGCGCGCCCCTCTGCGGCCGCCAGAGGGCCGACAAGTGCGAAGGCCCGCTTCGGGCCTTTCGTCGCTCGATGGGCGTCCGTTACCATGGGAGCTGATGCTCGACGTCCGCCCACGCCCCAATAAAGATTCCCCCCCCCTCCCTCCCCGCTCCTCCCCTCCTCCCCTCCTGCCCCCCCCGAGGACGACGACGACGACCACGGCGACGACCACGACGACGACCACTGAGACGACGACGACGACGACGACGACGACGACGACGACGGCGACGACGACGGCGGCGACGACGACGACGACGGCGACGACGACGACGACGACGACGACGACGACGACGGCGGCGGCGGCGGCGACGGCGACGGCGACGGCGACGACGGCGACGGCGACGGCGACGACGACGACGACGACGGCGACGACGAGGCGCGCCCCGCTTGCGCGCGCCTCTCCGGCAGGTGCTGCCGCTCGTCCCCGCCATGGTGGGCCCGACCACGTTCATGGAGTCCCCGCCCTGCGCCGTCCCTCCTCCTCCTCCTCCTCCTCCTTCTCCTCTCCCCCTCCTCCTCCTCCTCCTCCTCCTCCTCCTCCCTCCTCCTCCTCCCTCCTCCCTCCTCCAGGCGGCTCCCGAGCGGGGCCCCGCGCAGCTGTTTCGCCCACGGCCGCGGACGGGCCCGCAACAATGGGGGCCCCCAGCGCAGAAGGCGCGACTCCCTGCGTCGACGCGTGACGATGATGTGGCCGGCCGCGCCGTGGTGTGGGCCCCTCAGTGGAGAGCGGCCCCCAGCGACTACGGCCAGCCGCACCAGATGACGCGCTGAACGCAGGCTACGCCTAGCCACCTGTCGCCAGGCGGCTCTGGACTGGGAGGCCCAGCTCCATCCGGCATGGCAGCCATGGTGGGGTCTCCAGTGGTCGGCGGCCTATGCGGTAGAGCAGTGGCAGCCCGACATGTTCAGCTGCAGCGCTGGAGCCATGGCGTGCGAGAAGGGTGAGGCGAAGCAGGAGCCAGACACCCTCAATCACGACCCCGAGAGCAGTGTGAGCGAGCAGCGGGATGCCGCGATGCGCGAGAAAGGGCGCGTGGCGTGCGTGCGAGAAGGGCGAGCAGCGGCTGCAGCTGGAGATGAGGCGAAGCTGGGGCCCACCGTCGCTAGACATTCCCCGTCGCGCCTCGTCGCCACGGCTGGATCTGCGAACGCAGTTTGCGAGAAAGCTGGCGAGGCGAAGATAGGACCCAACGTGACCAGCTTCAGCTCAGATATCGGGGCATGCGTGAGACGGCGAGAGGCGTGCGTGCGAGAGGGGCGAGCAGAGGCTGCTCCTGTAGTGGAGGCGAAGCTGGAACCCACCATCGCTAGACATTCCCCGTCGTTCCTCGTCGCCACGGCTGGATATGTGAAAACAATTTGCGGGATAGCTAGAGAGGCGAAGACAGAGCCCAACGTGACCAGGTACAACGCAGAGATCAGGGCACGTGGGAAACGGCGAGAGGTGTGCGTGCGAGAAGGGCGAACAGAGGCTGCTCCTGCAGCGGAGACGAAGCTGGAGCCCAACATCGCTAAACGTTCCCCGCCGCTCCTCGTCGCCACGGCTGGATCTGAGAACACATATTGCGAGAACGCTGGAAAGGCGAAGATAGAGCCCAACGTGAACAACTACAACGCTGGGATCAGGGCGTGCGAGAAGGGAAAGGAGAAACTGGAACCCGACGGCTGCGGCATCGAGGAGTGGTGGTTGCAGCTGGAGGTCAAGAGGATCCGTGAGGCCAAGGCGGCGCAGGCGGTTGCGCGTGCAGCGCAGGAGTCGGCGGCGGCCGCTGTCGCAGCTCACGGTCGCGGTGGATATTTCCCTGCTGGACGATTTGGTGCTTTCCCGAGAGAATGTACAACGGAGGAACTCTGCCGCAAGATGGTCGGTTTCCCGAGCTCGGGGGGGGTGCCGACGCAGCCAGAGATCAACGTGGGCGAGCTGTTCCGAGACCTCGCCGCGACCACGGCGGAGATGGCCAGTTCCGCCCCGCCTGCACCCACTGCGGAGGAGCATGTTGGTGCGGATTGCAATCAGACGTGAAGTTCGTGATTTCGAGCTTCTTAGTATCCTTCCAGTCCGCTGTCGGGGACGGGTTCCTTCGACTACGTGTATGGAGGCGTGGCATGGAGTGCATCGGCCTCGTGGGGTACTTCTTCCTCTGAGTTGTTCGGGCCTCCGAAATTATTTCATGACTTCGTCAGTGGTCTCGTCTCGTCTCGTCTCGTCCCACATCCCTCTTCCTTCCTCCCTCCTCCCTCCTCCTTCCTCCCCCCTCCCTCCTCCCTCCTCCCTCTTCCCTCCTCCCTCCTCCTCCTCCTCCTCCTCCTCCTCCTCCTCCTCCTCCTCCTCCTCCTCCCGAAGCCAGAGCAGCTGGCGCGACCCGCCGCGAGCCGAGCTGCCGCCAAGGAGGGGCGCGGCGTGAGGGGCTCTCGAAGAGAAACCGGCACGAGCAGACGCTTCCGGCGCTCTCCGCGGATGCCTTGCATCCGCGCTGGCACACCCCGGCGGTGCCTCGGTGTCGGCCTCCGGGGGGCCCGTCTCCTCTTGGGGGGTGATGATTAAGGGGGGGGGATCTCATGGCGTGGGCCATGGTATCCCCGCAGATTTCATGGCGCCTCGTCTTACTTCAGTGCGTCCCTGGCCCCCCTCTGGGCCGCGCGCGTGCCGCTGGTCACGATGTGCGCGCCCCCTCCCCTTTGGACGCCCCCCTCTTGGCCGACCCCGAGGCTCTGGCCCCGAGGTTTTTTTTTTGTTATCCTCTGGCGCGCAACGGTCGCTGCCCGTCCCCCCCCCCGCCCCCCTGGGGTCCCTGGGGTGCTGGCCGCAGTCGCGCGCGCAGCGTGGGAGGGCCTCGGACGGCCCCCAACGTGCTCATGCTCGCGCGCGTGCTGTGGCGATCGCAGCGCACCCCGCCCGAGTGCTGCGGAGATCCAGGGCCCCGAGCTGCCCCACTGGTGAGCCGCCGCATCTCCCCCGGCACGAGAGAGCCGGCAGGCCGGACGCCAAGGTGGGTACGGGCATGGTCGGGAACGTCCAGGAGGGGGTTGATGATTAGGGGTGGGCATGATGGTCTGGGCCATGGTATCTCCCCAGATGTCATGGCACCCTTTGTCTCGTTTCGACACGTCCCTTCGCCCCGCCGTGGCCGCGTGCGCGCCATGGGTGGCAAGACCTCCGCGGGCGGGGTCTTGGATCCAGGTTTTGGCTGCTTGTCGTTTGCCTTTTTTTCTCGCCTGCTGGGGCGCCCTCGTGGCCACGTCCTCGAAGTATTGCCAGGAGGAGAGCCGAGGGGGGGCGGGATTCTTGAGGGAGGAAGAGGAGGCGAGGGAGGAGGACGAGGAGGAGGAGGAGGAGGAGGAGGAGGAGGAGGAGGAGGAGGAGGAGAGGAGGAGGAGGAGGAGGAGGAGGAGGAGGAGGAGGAGAGGAGGAGGAGGAGGAGGAGGAGGAGGGAGGAGAGGAGGAGGAGGGAGGAGGGAGGAGGGAGGAGGGAGGAGGAGGAGGGGGAGGAAGGAGGAGGAGGAGGATCGAGGACGCGAAAGGCGGCGGAAGTGGCATGTGCGTCGTGGCGCCACCCGCTTCTGACCAAGCCAGGCCCTGCTTGCGCCAGCTTCAGCAGGAGGCCGGCCCGGCACTGCGAGGAAGGGCGGCCTGGCTGCGGGCACGCCGGCGCAGAGAGCCGCCCGGCCCGCCATATGAGGCCACGGGCGGCGCAGGCTGGAAGGAGGATCGAGGGCTTGAGCATCGAGGCTCGAGGGAGCCCTGGGAAAACGGAGCATCGAGGCTCGAGGCTCGAGGAGGCTCGAAGGCTTGAGCATCGAGGCGAAGTCTGGGAGGTGCTTTGTCGCCAGAGGGCCCTGGAAAACGGAGGGCAGGAGCCGAAGAGGAGGAAACGCCATAAAGATAAGCTTTGGGCGCTCGGCGCAGATTTCTTGGATCCGCGCTGGGCCCCCCCTGGACGGCGCCTCCGGCGCCGCCCCTGGCGCGCTCCGCGCGCCAGGGATGGGGGTCCAGCGCAGATCCAAGACATCAGCGCGGAGCGCCACAAGTTTATGTTTACGGTATTTGTTTCTTCTTCGTCTAAGGTGGGAGAGGATGAGCAGGAGGAAGACGTCCAAGAGAGTCTGCGGTTCGGTCGGTTTGGCAGCCTCGCAGTCGGCTGCAATCGGCTGGTGGTGCGGTTCGGCCAGTGGCTGCGCCACTGCGCCCTTTCAGCTTCTGGGCCGCTTGCAGCCCGTCGGGTCCGGTAGGTCTCGGTCTAGTTGTCGGTTCCATCCTCGGCAGCGCCACTCGCGAGGGCTCGGCCAGCGCGAGTAGGAGCAGCAGCAGCAGGAGTCGGACGATCACCAGCTCTGCCAACCGCTCGGTTGAAGTGTGGCTGGCGTTAGAGCGGTCGGACGACCACGAGGAGCACGTTAAGGAGTAGGACGACGGCGGCGGCGAGGACGACACGACGTTGGCCTGCGCAAGCAGGAAGAGGAGGACGAGCATGGCGGGAAAAGGTGAGGGAGGACGACGAGGTCTACGAGGTGGAGGACGACGACGAGGGAGGGGCGGCATCCTTAGCATCGCTATCCCTGAGGCCCAGAGCCCTCGGCCTGCAAGCCGCAGGAGGAGGAGGAAGGGGACGGCGAGGTTGAAAAGGACGAACAACTTTGAGAAGGAGGATGGGAGGAGGAGGAGGAGGAGGAGGAGGAGGAGGAGGAGGAGGAGGAGGAGGCGGAGGCGGAGGAGGAGGAGGAGAGGAGGAGGAGTTGGAGGAGAAGAGGAGGAAGGAGGAGGAGGAGAGGAGGAGAGGAGGGAGGAGGAGGAGGAGGTAGGACGAGGGGGAGCACCACCAGCCTCGGGGGGCCCGTCGAGACAGGAGCTGTTCCACACGCTGCTGGACCTGCCGCTCACCGCCGCCTTCATGGAGCAGTACGACCGCCCAGAGGCCCCCGCTCGCTGCGGGCCGGCGACGCGCGGCGACGGATGGAGGGGTCGATGATGGAGGCTTCCGATTGGGCTGCTGCTGATGGGCCTGTTCTCCACCACCACCACCACCATATGTTGGAGGGGGAGGGTGTCATCCTCCTCCTCCTCCTCCTCCTCGTCCTCGTCCTCCTCCCCCCTCCTCCGTGCTCCTCCTCCTCCTCCTCCTCCTCCTCCTCCTCCTCCTCCTCCCCCTCCTCCTCCTCCTTCTCCTCGTCGTCCTCTTCGTCCTCCTCCTCGTGGTCCTCCTCCCTCCCCCTCCAATTTATTGTGGTCAAGCAGTCGAGCAGTGGCGAAGCGTCCTGGGTCGCCTATAGCCCTACCAAACAATGTTCTAAGAACTTGTTGTGGTTCCCACGAAGTGATCTTAGAACGTTTCTGGTTGATATTGTTTTGTTTTAACACATCGGGTTTATGTTGTAAGAACATTGTTTTTGTTCTCAGAACAGTTCTGGGTTCTAAGAACATTTCGTCGTACGACTATAGGAATGCCGGGACGGTCGGTCCCTGCTCAATGGAGGCTTCCGATTGTGATGGGCCTGTTTTCCACCACCACCACCACCATATGTTGGAGGGGGAGGGGGTCCTCCTCCTGCTCCTCCTCCTCCTCCTCTTCGTCCTCCTCCTCGTGGTCCTCCTTCTTCCCCCTTCAACGTATGGTGGTGGTGGTGGAAATCAGGCCCATCACTGCGAGATCCAGAGAGTCGCCCTCGGAGTCTTTCGGACGTGGCTGCTAGGACAAGGATACATCGCTGCAGAGCGTTCCGGAGCGCTCCCAGAGCGCTCCAGAGCGCTCTCCCAGAAGGCCACGGCCGCGGATAGGTCGTCCAGTCCCGCTGGCCCTCAGAGGTTCTCGACGTATCCCCATCCGGATCTACCCACCGGTCGTTGAAAGTAGGTATTTTAGGATTCCCAGATTCCAATCTACTTTCAGCGCCTTCCTACTTCAAGAGTCGAACAGTTTTCCCTCTTCCTTCCTCTTCAGGAGGCGGGCGGAAACCCAATCTATTTCCAACGCCTTCCTATTTCATGTTTCTACCTACTTCTTCCGACCGATGGGTATTCTCCTCCTGCCTTCGTCTACATCGAAGTCTCTCTCTGGCCCCCGGTCTCTGTGGCCCACGACGCCCATCCCGAGAGCGTCCCGTTCAGCGGTCTGCGGACCCGTCCTCGCTCCCCTCCTCCTCCTCCTCCCCCTCCTCCTCCCCCTCCTCCTCCTCCTCCTCCTCCTCCTCCTCCTCGTCCTCCTCCTCCCCCTCCTCCTCCTCCTCCTCCTCCTCCTCCTCCTCCTCCTCCTCGTCCTCCTCCTCCTCCTCCTCCTCCTCGTCCTCGCTCTCTCGCCCAGCGCGGTCAGACATCGCTTATCATGCGCCTCCGCTTGCCCTCGAGGGGCGCGCACATCGGACGAGACGCCAAGCGAGATACCTCTTCCGACATCTCTCCGCTGCTGTTGCGCATGGTCCTTCCCGTCCTCCTTCCTTGGATTACCGCTCGTGAACCACACGAGAGTCGCTTGGGTCCGCAAAGTCGCTCCTCCGCGTCGCAGCACCAGATGTGTCAGTAGACCGGGCCCGCCGTTGCGTTGAGAGACGTCCTGGCCAGCTTCGCTCCTAGAGCTCCGACATTTCCAGCATTTCCAGGCATGTACGGCGGCCTGCTTTCAAAACGCGGCTCTTGCCTTCGCGGCGCGTACAACTTGTTTCACCAGCCTCCAACAAATCCACGGATGTAGTGTGGTTCGTGTTCTACATGAGGTTCTCCCTTCACGTTGCGTATAGTGGTTATCGGAGGTTGGGGGTGAGATCGCAGTGACACGGAGACCCCCACCGGGAAATCGGTTTCGGTTTCGTGTTCGTGTCGTGCGTGCGGGCGAGGCGAAGTTGCACGTGATTCTCCTGCTATGCCGAGGTAGGAGCGAAAGTCCGTTCCCTTTCACCGGTGGCTGGGAGGTGTCCTACTTGGGCCGGGCGGTGTCCCGGGTGTCCCGGGTGTCAGTAGGAGCGAATCCGCCGGTGGCCGGGAGGTGTCCCAGTTGGGCCGGGCGGTGTCCCGGGTGTCCCGGGCGTCCCGGCGCTAACGCATGTCGTTCATTTCGTAGTTTTTTTGTTCGGCGCCTGCGGCGGGCTTTCTTGTCAAAGCCAGCTTATCATATCCAATCCATCTTGTCCAATCCAATCCATCTTAGCTTATCCAATATATCTGAATATATCTCTTCCAATCCAACCCATCTGATGTTATCCAATCCATATTATCTAATCCAATCCATCCAACCCAATCCATCAATTTATTTTTGTCGGCGCCTACGGCGGGCTTTCTTATCCGATCCAGCTTATATTATCCAATCCATATTGTCCAATCCATTCCATCCTATCTTATCCAACCCATATTGCCCCATCTAATACTATCCCACCCAATCCAATCCATTCAACAAAATCCATCAATGAATTTGTTTCTGCGCCTGCTGCGGGCCAATCCAATCCATCTTTTCTTATCCAATCCATCTCTTCCAATCCAACCCATCTTATCCGTAAGGGTTTCGCCCCATGCCGCTGGCCCCCTGTCTCGGATAATGAAAGATGCGAAAGCTAAATCATGAGGTTTGGACGCCGCCGTGAAGCAGTGTCGGGACCTGTTTTTTTGTTCGACCCTGACCCTACGTAGCTGCATCACGGGTGCCACCGAATTTCAGAAATGTGGCAAATCCCACGTGTTTTTGGATAAGCGTGAAGGGCGCCACCGGATTTCACAAATGCGGCAAATCCCATGTGTTTTTGGACCCTGACCCTGCCGATCTGCGTGAGTGGCGCCACCGAACTTCAAACATGTGGCACATCTTTTTGTGTTTTTGCACCCTGGCCCCGCCGATCTGCGTGAGGGGTGCCACTGAATTCCACAAATGTAGCAAATTCCATGTGTTTTTGGACCCTGGCCCTACGGATCTGCGTGAGGGGTGCAGACGAATTTTAGAAAGGTGGCACATCCCTTGTGCTTCTGGACCCTGACCCCGCCGATCTGCGTGAGGGGTGCCAGCGCATTTCAAACATGTGGCAAGGCCCATGTGTTTTTGTACCCTGACCCTGCCCCGTTGCGTGAGTGGTGGCACCGGATTTAAGACATTGTGCAAACCCTTCGAGCGCAGTTTTTTTTTTGACATGTGATGCTGCGAAACCGTGTGTGCACATGTGGTTTGGACACTCGGTTTTGTGAAATCTCTACGGAGCCGAAGGCGATCATGTCAAGCCCATCCTTTCCCATCGGTTGTGGAGAATCGATGGTTGGTGGGGGTAGGGTTCGAACGTCGCCATCTAACGGTCTTACGTTTCGGAAGCGGCCGATCGTTCTGGGTGGAAAGGTCCCCGCGGTGTTGGAAGCCAGCGCCGAGGTCGGCACCACGCGGCCCCGCCGTGCCCACGTCGGGCGTCCCAAAGCAAGCCGCGCCCCGAGGAGAGCGCGGAGACGCAGTGGAGCCGCCTGGGGCTCGACCGCCTGTCTCCGGCCTTCAAGGCCGTGCAGCACTACGTCATGAGGAACGAGTCGGGCCTCGGCGGGGTCCCTCCCAGATGGGGGGGGGGATTTCCACGTCAGGGGGGGGTCGAGGAGGAGGAGGCGGAGGAGGAGGAGGAGGAGGAGGGGGAGGTGGAGGAGGGGGAGGGGGAGGGGGAGGAGGAGGAGGAGGGGATGGATGATAATGAGGGGTCAGAAGGAGTGGGAGGAGGGGGAGGAGGAGTTGGGGAGGAGGAGAGGAGGAGGAGGAGGAGGAGGAGGAGGAGGAGGAGGATTAGGAGGATCAGGGGTCAGAGGCAACGTCTGCAGCCGCGAGCGGAAGCTGATGGCGCTGAAGCGTGCAGGCGCCGATCTGCGCAAGTTGCACAGAACGGGCCCGGGCCAGGCCAACCATCGTGGAGCGGAAGTCCCCGGGCCTCACCCGCAGCGAAGTTTAGCAAGGCCAAAAGTTTACCAAAACATGATGACCAGATCCAGAACCCTCGGCTTGCGCCTCTTGGGAGACCCCACCTGGGAAGCCGCCCTGGGGCCTGCGGAGACTCCCTGCCCAGCCCCGCCCCCTCGGGATCACGCGCGTTGAGTTCCAAGATGAAGTTCGGAACATCATGCAGAGCCCCCCCCCAGAAAGTGGACATTTGCCGAGGACCTATAGGGGCCACCTTGCCCAGCCTCAGGGGGGTCAGCTGGGGCCTCGGAAACCCCTATCGAGACAGAGGCCTCCGAGGGCCTGCTGCCCCAGCGCGCCGTTGTTTCGCCTGCGCTCCTCCAGTGCCATCTCGAGTTGGCCTGGGCGGCGAACCTCGAGAAGCGCGCCGCCGCCAAGATGGGAATGCCCGAGGTGAGGGCGGATGTCGCAGCTGCTAGGGAAGTGTTGGAAGACCCCGAACTTTCATCCTGCGAGAAATGAAGCTCGATGTCCTACCAGACCCAATGCCTGTGGATTAAAACTAAGTCAGCTGCCGCAGGATACGAGATCGACACGACGTGCCCCTGCTGGCATGCGAATGACGACACGTTGCACTGGTTCCAGTGCCCCCTCATCCACAGCCCGAAATCTGAGATGCTGACGGCCGCTGATGAATCGAATTCGGAGGGGTACCCCCTAGCAGCTCCCCTCGCCCATGGTTTTCAATTTCAGCCCCCAGCCTGCATCCCGAGGGCCGAAGGTTTTGGCATGTCCTGGGAGCTTTGGTCCCGAAGCGGGAACTCCATGGCTGCGGCTATGGCTGGGGAAGGTGTCGTTGGCAGAAGCTGTTTCAAACTCGGCCCCCCGCATTGGCGCCAGACGGGATGGGCGGTGGCCGAGATAGGCGAGAATGGCGGGTGCTTGGCACATCTCCCGGGACAGACGGGAGAGCTGCTTCCGCCAACTTGCCAGCCGGCGAGCGCGCTGCGATGGCCATCGGTCACGCGTGCCCCCTCCTCACCTCCCACTACCCTGGCCACCTAGGATCCACGAACAAGTATGGCCGAGCGGATTTTGATAGATGGAGCCGATACGCCTGGAGCTGCTAGCCAAGAGTAAACATAGCAAGGGGGCCCTTCCTTGGATCTGTAAAGTTAAGGCCCGCGAAGATACATCGAGAACCTTCCCCAGCATCCAGGGAAAAGTTCCTGGCCATGGGACATGACACCGCCGACCGTTTAGCCAAAGCTGTCGCCAGAAAAGCTGGAGGCTCCTCGGCCGCGGAGGTTCAAGCTCATTACCAGAGCCGCGGTTGTTAAACCCGATGTCTGCGTTTCCTCACAAAAAAGGCCTACCCACGTGGCCTGCGATCGCCCCGAAACCTGGCAGCAAGGCCTGCGAAGGGCCAAGTTTCAAGCCTGCGGAGGAGCCTCTAGTGGGCGCCGCCTTCCTTGGCCGTCTCCTGCATCCTCCCCCTGGCCCCCCTTGCGGTCCCTAGGCCCGAGGCTAGCGACCCCGTTGCGGATGACCAGAAAGAAAGCGGCGCCAGGGTGCAGCTAGATGACAGCCTCTGGATGTGCGAGCTCTGCAGAACCCGAGTTCGATCAGAGGCCGCACGTGCGAAACGAGACGCCCAGAGATGCCCTGGGCACTGCGCCAGTCTAGCTGCCCTTTCCGAGTAGCGAAGCGGGCGCGACATTTACGTGTTCGATCGCCTCGATAATGGTAGTTGTGTGATGGCATGCTAGACTCGCGGCGCTTACAGTGAATTCTACCTCAAGGCCTTTACGAGCATTTGCCTTGGACGCCCCCCCCAGCAATAATAAGACACACGCTTTGCGTTTAAGTCCTGCCGCCATCCGAAGGGGGGTATGAAGAGGAGCAGGCCTTGTTGTGCGGTCCCCATGACCCTCGATTCCTTGATCAGGGAAGCGCAACAGGCGCTTGGGCATGAGCACAGCACGCAAGACAGGCACCCACTCAGACTTGCAGGTCCTCCTCATCAGCATCACCATCATCATTACAATCATCCTCATCATCATCATCATCATCATCATCATCATCATCATCATCATCATCATCATCATCATCATCATCATCATCATCATCATCAATCTCAATCATCATCATCATCCTCGTCATCATCATCATCGTCATCGACATCATCATCATCATCATCATCATCATCATCATCATCATCATCATCATCATCATCATCATCATCATCATCATCATCATCATCATCATCACCATTCGCATCCTCGTCCCCATCCTCATCCACCTCCTCCTCCTCCTTCTCCTCCTCTTCCTTCTCCTCCTCCCCCTCCTCCTCCTCCTCCGTCCCCTCCTCCTCGCGATTATTCCTCCTCTCCCTCCTCCTCCTCCTCCTCCTCCTCCTCCTCCTCCTCCTCCTCCGTCTGCTCATTTTGGCTCAAGCGACCGCAAGGTGCCGCCCCGTGCCCTCCTGCGCGCGATGGCGAAGCCTAGAGGGGCTCTTCCTGCTGCGCCGAGCGGCGCCGACCTCGTGGAGGCGGCCGTTCGCGCGGCAATCCTGGCGAAGGGCGCCAGGCGCACGGTGGCCGCTGTGGCTCGTGCGACAGCCGCGGCTGTGCTCTCGGCACGCGCTGCGCCGTCGCCGCCGCCTGCGGGCTCCGGACGCGCCGAGGGCGCCTGCGCCGAGGTCCAGGTCAGGGACGACTCCGAGGACAAGGGCAAGGACAAGAACATGGGCAAGGTCCTTCGGAGACGCCGCCGCCGCCAGCGTCTGGCGGAGGCGAAGCGTACGGCGGCTGCTGCGGCGGACGCCATGGACGAGGACGTCATCAACGATGAGTGGGTTGATGACCTGCGGCGCGACGCTGCTGGTCGTGATGTTCCTCTCGCTGGTGAGCCTCGGGCCGCTGCGGTGGCGGCTGCCCCCCTGGCGCTGGCGGCGCCCGCGGAGGCGGTGGCGGCTCCTGTGGCGCGGCCCTCGGCGGAGGCGGAGGCTGGCCTTGGGGCGGCGGCTGAGGGGCCTGGCTCGGACACGGCCGTGCGCGCGGAGTTGATCGCGCAGATCGTCGCGCTGCCAGTCGTGGCGGAGATCAGGTCAGCCCACGCGGGCACCTCCGTCGCGTTCGTCGAGGGCGTGTCCACCGTCCAGATGCGCGCCTTCCTGGAGGCGCACGGCAAGCGCTGAGGGCCTGGCCTGTCTGGGCCCCACTGCCGCCGATGGTTGGGCCGCTGCTTGCATGCCCCAGGCGCGCACTGGGTGTTCCCAGGCAGGCCCTTCCCCGTCCGTCGGCACCACGTGTGAGCCTCTCACGGAAGCTCGGTTGGTGTACGGCGGCGGGGCCTTTCTTCTTCATGCAGGGCGTGTCTGGGCAACTTAGACGCGTCTCTCGCTCGCTCGTCCTCCTCCGTCTGCTCCTCCTCGTCAACATCATCCCCATCCTGCTCCTCCTCATCCCCCTTCCCCTTTTCCTTCTCATGCTATTCCTCCTCCCCCTCCTCCTCCTCCTCCTCCTCCTCCTCCTTCTCCTCTTCCTCCTCCTACTCCTGCCCCTCCTCCTCCACCTCTTCCTCCTCTTCCTCCTCTCCCATTTCTCCCCCATCCTCCCGCCGCCCCTGCAGGTCTGCGTGTGGGAGACGCGCGACGAGGCCCAGCTGTCCATGATCCGCACCCTGTGGGCCGCTTGTCAAGGGAGGAACAGAAGCACCTGGACCCGACACTTGGCGTTTACCATATGGCCCTGGGTGTTTACTAGACAGCTCTGCCCTGTTCCATTACTTCTGTGAGTGCGCTTACTAAACAACTTCGCGTGTCGGAGTGATTTTGATGGGGGTGAATATTATGCCCTCTCAGTTTGCGCGCCCTGACACCCTCGCGTCGTGAAACAACGAAGAAACTAAAAACTACTGAATATTCTCGTCGTGTCGACTGGCTGCGGCCCCGCCGCCAGCGTTCAACGCTGAACGCCGTTGGCGACGCAAGATCGGTCGATGCTCAATCCCAGACCCCCGACGTGATGAATTTTTCATGTCGTCGACCCCCAAAGGTCTCGACCCATTCCTCGGGACCGGCTTCTCATCCGGAGTCATTGTTTGACGGTCCCGAGGGCCTTGTGAGGGTCCCCAAAGGCCGAAAGTAGCCAGAAACTTCCCGTCGTGATTTGTCATGTGATCTGAGACGTTCCCGCGGTGTCAGGAGTTAGGGCCAGGGGCGGCACGACACGAACCCGCGGTAAGGGGGTTTTCGGCCATCCTCTCGGCTTCCTGTGGCTCTTGCCTGGCCCCGGGGCCGTCAAAAACGATTGAGGAGGAGAAGCTGGTCCCCAGGAAGAGGTCCAGACCTCTGGGGGCCCAGACACCGGGCGTCTCGACAAAAATCGTCACGGAGGTCTCTCATCGCTTTCGGCCTCTCGGGGTCCTCGCCCGGCCTCGGGACCGTCAAGAAACGACTCGGGACGAAAAGCCGGTCCTGGGGAACTGGTCAGGAGGTCGGGGGGCCCGTGTCTCGGAAAAGTCGGGACGTGCTGGCTGCAGACCTCTGGGGGCCCACGCCGTGGAAAATATCCGGGCGAAGGGCCCAGCCGCGTGGAGCTGCGGGCACCGCGAGGCAGGCGAGCAAAAGCGGGGGGGAAGGAGCGAGGGGTGTGCCGACGCGGGGCGGACCCTGCCACTCGGGCGCTGGATGCAGCTCCTCCTCCTCCCCCTCCTCCTCCTCCTCCTCCTCCTCCTCCTCCTCCTCCGCCTCCGCCTCCGCCTCCGCCTTCGCCTCCGCCTCCGCCTCCGCCTCCGCCTCCGCCTCCGCCTCCGCCCCTGCCTGCGAAGGAGGAGCAGGGCCGGGCCCAGACGCTGTCTTGCTGGCGACTGGCTGTGTTTTGCTTCTCGTCTCTGCCGGCGATTGGCTGTTTTGCTGGCGATTGGCTGTTTTGCTGGGGAAGGAGGTGCAGGAAGGAGGAGGGCAGGACAGGAGCCGAGCCCGCGCCCGAGAGGTGGAACTCCCTGCCGGTCACCCCGCGGGTCTCCAGCGTGGGCTGGGCTGCCGAATCCCGCGCGTTGCAGTCGTCGACCTCGAAGGTTTCCCCTTGGAGCTCGTGTGGGGGGCGGGGGGCCGCGCAGAGGCAAGACACTCTCTGGAGTGGCTTGTGCTCTCTTGGGCCCCCCCTATCCCGATGGTTTTTGGCCCTCCTAATTTACGTTCCCTCCCAAATGATTAGAGTTGTTGGGTTAATCATGTACACCTCATACACTGCACCACATGGCCTGCACCACCTAGCCTCCACCTTACAGCTTGCGCTGCACAGCGCACCAAGTGTAGCTCACGCCGCGAAGCGTTCGCCACTTAGCTTACACCAAACAACTTACATCGCACAGCTCACACCGCGCGGAGGGCGCCAGGGGCGGCACCGGAGGCGCCGCCATGGGTTGCCCATCGTTGGTCGAAGAAATCTACGTGGACGTCCGAAAGTTCTTGCTCATGTTGTTTGTTGTTCCTTCACTGATCCTGAAGTCCAGAAAAAAAAAACCGAGGACAACGGTCATGGAGCATGGCGAGTGGATGAGCGGTGTTGGTTCTGTGCAGAATCGGCGCGCGATCCGTTGCCGGATCGGGCGGCACTGGCCTCATGCTCCTTGGGTTGTCTCCCCCAATCGGTGGATGTTGCGCCCACGCGCCGGATCCACGGAGCAGTAGTCCGTGGTGGCCCGAGCCCGAGCCGAGAGGTCCCCGCGACCCGGAGGCCGAGGAGCCGGAGACCGCTGGGGGCCTTTCCCCTGGCATCGCTCGGACGTGTGCATCTTTTCACGGCGAGAACCATCGAGGGCCATCCTGGACCATCGAGCAACAAAAAAAAAAACACGCACGAAACCGACAAATGCACGGGAAATGGACGTCCGAGCGACGGCAAGTTCTTTTACATGCACTGGCGCCTCATGGTGCCGCGAGAGCCAGTTACGTTTGGGCGTCGCGTAATGGGGGGGGGGGAGCGATGCATCGGGGGGCAGCGAGGGCTGCAGAAGACGGGCCCTCTAATCGGGGTTGGAAAGAACCCCCAAATGTGACACGTCGATTAGTGAATTGTCCGTTTTCGGTTCTCGAGAGGGCGCCGTGGCCGTTATTTCCCAGGCTTGCGCCCGCCAGGTTTGGGCCCTCAGGTCGTTTTCACTAAACCACGTTTTACTAAAGGGGGGTCTGTCCATCCCCGATGTAAGGCCCCGGAGGAGGGGTCCTTTCGGTCCCAACAGGCGGCCTTCAGGGCCCGAAGGATGCACCTTGCTCCCCCCTCTTCTCCATCGCCCCCCCCATGAAGCGACGCCCAAAGTTGATTTCGCTGGTCCCCCTTGACGAACACCCCCACGCTCGTGCGACCCCCTCGTCCGACCCGAGGGGTCTCCCTCCCGTGGCCCCCTGGAGGGCGAGGAGGTCGCGAGGTGAGGCCGCAGCCTCCGCCCGCAGCGCCAGAGGTGTGCAAGCTGGTGCCCCGCTTCCTGAGGGTGTACTTCGACGTGCTCCTCACGAACGCGCCGCCGCAGTGCATCGAGCGCGTGGTGCCGGGCTCTCCACTTGTGCACGAAGGGAGGGGTGGGGGAGCAGAGGGCGTCAGGGCAAGACGTGCCGCAGCAAGAGCGAGAAGGAAGTCGCTCGTCGTTTTCGGCATCTGTGCGCTTTCGCCGGGCCCCGGGGACGGCCAGAGACGGCCCAGGGATCCAGGACGAGTAACCGCCCCCCGGGGAAAGGGCCGGGAGGGACTTCCGGGGACACACATGGAGCCAATCAAGACATCGGATGCCTGTGTCAAAGGAGGAAAGGGTGCCGGTGCCGCTGCTTGTGCTGAAGCTCTCGTCGCCACGGCTGGATTCGCATGGGAGTTTGTAGTCGGCGCGCACCCTGGAGAGGTCTGGGGAGCAGCGGTGCTGGTACATGACGGGGCCTCCCAGGGGAGGGGAGGACCATGGAGGGAAGGAGCAGTAGAAGGAAGAGGACGAGGAGGAGAGGTAGGAGAATTGGGATGGGCGAGGATGGAGGAAGAGCGGAGGGAGGGAGAGGGGCGACGAGCCGGAGACCGAGGACGGAGGGAGCGGGAGGAGCAGGAGGAGGAGGGTAGGGAGGGGGGGGGGGGAGGACAAAGATGAGGGAGAGGATCGGCGACCGTTGAACTTATGGGAAAAAGGGGCCTCGTTCCTTATTTGGGGTTCCTTAGGTCAACGCCCCGACTGTAGACTACAACTAGGGCTCGCTGGAACCTGAGCTCGCGCGAAGCGCGCGCGTGGTTCTCGTGCTTCGCATCCGCGGGGTCGCGGTCCAGGGACCGGGCCCGCGAGGCGACGGATGCGGATGTGGTGTTGCCCACGACAGGGAGGAGGAGGAGGAGGAGGAGGAGGAGGAGGAGGAGGAGGAGGAGGAGGAGGAGGAGGAGGAGGAGGAGGGGTGCGTAAGTATCCAGAGAGGCGAGGGAGAAGGGAGGGCGGAGGATGAGGCGGCGGCGAGGGCGACGTTGTTGATAAGGAGGAGGAGGAGGAGGAGGAGGAGGAGGAGGAGGAGCGCGAGCTGCGAGGTGCCGTTGCTGCTGCAGCGGTTCGCCTCGCTGTACCCCGTGGACTTCTTCCTGATCGCTGGGCATTCCCTGATCATCGACACGCTGCAGGCGCTGCGTTCCCAGGTCTCTGACGAGACATATCTGCATGCATATATATATATATACACATATGCTTATATCTACATATGTGCATTCCGATTCTTATATTTTAAGTGCCCAGAACCCCCCCACACCCCACCCCCCCCACCCCTAAACCGGACCTCTCCCCCCCAGGGACGCCCTGGGCGCCCTTTCGGACGTCTCGGCGGCCCCCTGGACGCCCTTGGAAAAGGTCCGCTGGTCCTTCCGGGCATCCCAGGACGCCTTGCCGGGCCTTGAGGGGTCATCGCAGAGGCGCAAGAGAGACTCAAGACAGCACAAGAGTTCCAAGAGGAACCTCGATGGTCTGACGACTGCCCAAGAGGCCCCTAAGACGCCCCAAGGAAGCAACAATGAACCCATTCCCGTAAAAAAACATTTGCATTTTTAACATATCCGCTTTTTGGGTCTTCGCAGCGTTCAAGACGGCCCGATGGGCCCCCGGCATCGTCCCAAGACGGCCCAAGAGGCCCCCCAGAGGGTTTGAAGACGGCCCAAGAGGGCCCCAAGACTGCCCCAGAGAGCCCCGAGACTGCCCACAAGAAGCCCAAAATGCCCCCAGAAGGCTCCCAAGAGAGACCCACGAAAGCCATCGGAGACTCCATAAAGGCTCTTGGAGGACCCAAAGAGGGCCCTAGATGGCTTAAGAAGACCTGTGGAGGGCCCCAGCTTCCCAAGACGGCCCAAGAAGGCCCCATGACGGCCCAAGAGGGCTCCAGGACGGCCCAAAAGAGCACCAACAACATCCGGACGGCGTTCTCCTACGAAGTACATCGAGCTGACCCGACGATCTTGGTTCCACGCTCGAGACTCTAAGTCCAAATTCCTCGATCGAGAGAGTCAGGCAATGGATCTAGATTCGAACATGACCTGAGTGCTTGGAGCCCTCCAGGCATTCAGGAGGCGACTAAAAGTCGATTGTTCGGAGCTGCTGCGACCTCTTCAGCGTGTCATGGGAACGCTCCTTACTTCCTGAAAGGATGACTCAACTACCAGAGGAGGCGGAAGAGGAGGAAAGGAGGAGGAAGGGATGGAAGGGATGCGTAGGAACAAACCTTGGAGGTGGCAGATGAAAAGCCAGACGAAAGTATTTTCCTTACCTCCTCCCATGAGGAGCGGTGCTGAAGCAAGCGATGATGTATTGCTTTACCGTGGAAGCGTCCGGAAAAAGGCGCATGGCGCGACGCGCCAGTACAGTATTGTATGTGTGTATATGTAGGCGTGTGTGTATGTGTGTATGTATGTATGCATGCATGCATGCATGCATGTATGTATGTGTGTATGTATGTATGTTTGTGTGTATGAGCTTATGTAAATGTAATGTAACGTGATGTATTGTAACGTAAAGTAATGTAATGTAATGTAATGCAATGTAAGTGGATGTAACGTAATGTAATGCACGTCAATGTAATGTAATTTAAGGTATCGTAATGTAATGTAATGTGATGTGATGTGATGTAATTTAATGAAGTCATGTATGTATGTATTGTATGTGTATACATATATATATATATATATACGTATTTATGTATGTATGTAGGTATGTATGTATGTAGGTATGTGTGTATGTGTGTATGTATATATGTATGTGTGTATGTGTGTATGTATGTATGTATGTATGTATGTATGTATGTATGTATGTATGTAGGTATGAATACATGTATGTATGTATGTGTGTATGTATGTTTATATGCATGTGTGTGTATGCATGTATATATGTGTGTATGTATGTCTGTATGTATGTATATATGCATATATGGTTGTATGTATGTATATAATAACAACTATATATAGACATGCATATACATAGATATGTGTATATACATGTATACATCGGTGTATTATCTTCCGAAATGTTTACAAGCCAGGGTGGGTGGGTGGGAAATACACCCAACCTACCCACCCCCAAAACCAGACCCCCAGGATCCAGGGTTTCAGGGCTCCCTTGACACCGTTGCCAAAGGTCTCCCCGCCTCGTCCCGGACCTCCCAGGGCGCTTGGCTGGGACTTGCCAGCAGACCCCAGACGATCAGAGCGGCGATCAGAGAGGCCGAAGAGAGACCCGAGACAGCACGAGAGCGCTCCAAGAAGGACCCAGATGGCCTCCAGAGGCCCCCAAGACGGCCCAGGAGGCCCTGAACAGGATTCTCAGAATGCAGAAATTTGTTTATTTCCTTAGGCAAAAAGGCCTCCGTTATCGCCCCAAGACGGTCCAAGAGACCCCCACGAGAGCCTGTAGACGGCCTGGATGGCCCCAAGACTTCCCAAGGAAGCCCCAAATGGGTTTAACAGAAGCCCTCACAAGGCCCCCGAGAGAAGCCCAAGAAGGCCATGGGAGGCCACCAAAAATGCCATGGGAGGTCACCATGAGGGCCCACGTAGCCCCCGTAAGGTCCCTAGAGGGCCCAAGCTCCCTCAACACGGCCCAAGATGGCCCCAGGACGGCTCGAGAGGGCCCCAAGCCGGCCCACCAGGGCTCGAACAAGGCCTACACGGCGTTTCGCACCAAATTGACCCGAATCCCGGGTTCGCTAACACATTTGGGGGGAATCGGTTGCGAACCTGGGATCTGATGCATTCCCCGAGAATTTTCTTACTTTCGCGTGTCCCGTTACGACCCGCTGCAACATAGCATCCTCGGTTTGGCATTGCGTTGTATTTTGCGGCATTGCTTGGCATTGCCTTGGTTTGCTTGGCATGCACTCGCGTGGCTTGCCATTTCTTCGCATTGCGTACTAGGGCACCTGAGCTACGAGCGGGCCAGTGTGCGGGCCTACGAACGCATTTCGTCGTCATTCATTGCCAGACATGTCTGCAAGCGTATACGTACACATGCAACCGTGTGGTTTTTGGATAGCGGTCCTCGGTATGGCACAACCGAAATTCTTCGCCGTCCCCCAACGGGACCATTTATTTCCCTCCTTATGCTTCTCCTCTGGGTCCTTCTCCTCATCCTCCTCCTCCTCTTCCTCTTCCTCTTTCTGCCGCTCCACCGCTCGTCCTCCCCACAGCCGCTTCCCTCTCCTCGCTCCCCGAGGTTCCCCCCCTCCTATCCTTCGACCTCCTCCCAGCGCTTTCCGGGAGCCTCTGGTGGCCCGAGAAGGACCGCGGACCGCCCGAATTTTCAAAGATTTCCGACAGCCACCGCAGGGAAGGGGCCAAATATCCAAGGCCACTGGGGATGGCGTGAACTACCAACATAAGCAAAGCCTCCAGGAACAAGGTGCATGGCGCGAAACGCCAATGCAATCTTGTGCATATATAAATACACATATATATATGTATATATATATATATATGTGTATGTATACAAGGGGCTTACGACACCTCCGCCGACTCCCTCACCGAGGCCCGCCCGCGTTTGCAGAGGTGGCGAACTTCGCACGTGTCAAGAAAAATGCGCGCTGAGGTGTAGTTGGCGGCGAGCGAGGGGGGGAGTGAGAAGGAAAAGGCCTTCTCAGAAGGTTTGGAAGTCCCCCGGCCTTTGAGAAGTGTTTTAAGCCTTCCCCGAAGACAGAAATACTTTGTCAGAAGGCGCGAGGGCTTCTGAAAGGTCCCGCCGCCTTCTGAGAAGGCCTTCTCCTTCTCACTCCCCCCTCGCTCGCCGCGGACTATAGGCAGACATATGTCTGTGTACACATATATATATATATAAACGAGGCGTACGAGGCATTGGTTGGGGAAGCGGTCGGAGCCGGAGGGGCCGCGGATGGAACAGAAACACCTTGGTCTGGACGCCCGAAACGGGCACGGAAAGAATGGGCACAATGCCCAACAGCAGTTCCTGTTCCTTTTGAGCAGGATTCGCTGGCCACGCCGCCGCGGCCTGTGTCCACTCGAGACAGAAGGCCGCCTGCCCAACAGCGGCCGCTGTTGCTTTGGGGCAGCACTTGTGGTTGGGCATTGTGTCCATTTTTGTCCGTGCCCACTTCGGCCGTCCAAAATTGGCAATGTCAGGGCTCGTGGTGCTTCCTGGCGTCACTCCGAGCGTCTGCGGGGGGGAATTCCCCGTCGCGAGCTGCTGCTTCCGGTGGGGCCCAGAGCGTCCGCAGACGATGGGCCGTTGGAGCAACTCAGAGCTGAACAATCGGCCACAGGGCCAAGGTGTAAAGGCAAAAGCAGATCAATCACGTTCGCACTTTATGAGTCCAAAGCAGACAAGTGGGCCCTGGCACATGTGGTGCGTTGGGCTCACGAAGTTTTGGCTGCAGGATTTGGCATAGCGGGACCTATGGGACCCCTGGGGATCAGATCGTTAAAATCATTCTGGGAGCGCATTGACTATTGCTCTGGACTCAAGTACCATCAAGTTCGAGGACCTGTGGCAGCGGCGGCTCATGCCCTCGACTGGATCGGATGGGCATTTCAAGGACCGTTCGTGCTGAAAACGCACGGGTGCAAGCTGTTCTCGCTCTTTTATATTTCGCCCAAGCTGCTGGAGTACAGGCTTCAGGACGCGTGTACCAGGATTTGGGAAATTAACGCTGCCAAGTGTCTCAGACACATTCAGGATGATCCCAGGGAGTGTCTCGACGTTGCCAGGAGGATTTGGAGCACCTCTGGAACAGAAAAACCTTATGAGGGTCAGGAGGCCCTCCCGAGGGATGTCTTGGGTCAGGCTTACTGGACCACCGGTAGGGCGACCTCTGCAGGATATGCCATTGAGGACTCCCGCGTATTGGGTGGACGAGAAGGTTACACGATAGTGCACAGCTTGTACTACTGCCAGCTGGTGGAGGCCGAGGCCCGCAGGAATGAGCTACTAGACCCGAATCTTTTAGCTAAATGTATAGACCACGCTGAACTTTATCTAGTTCTGTCGGTAGGTAGCCCACCGCCCCCTGAGGCGGATCCCGATGTCTTCCCTCCTCCGCTAGAGAGTTCGCTTGGAAATAAAGCTTGGTGGTTCTTCGGAACCCATTGCCAGATGCTCTTCAGGGCCTTCCACGGGTCCCGACGGCACGGGATCCAGTTCTGGTCTTTAGTGCCTGGGTTTGGCAGCCTGGGCCGTCTCTGGGTTCTAGGGATGTGGAGCTTGAGGTAGTCAGTTCAGGCCCAGCTGGTTTCATTCTGCCGCAGTCTCCTCCTGCGGTTGTATATTCAGGATTCCTTGTATTCATTTTGCCTTATCCGAATAACCAGCAGTGTTACCTGTTTGCTAAGTCGGCCCTCCTGCATCCATCGCTCGATCTGTCGGCGGTGATTTTAATTGAGGAACACAAGGAGGACGCCGCTAGCATATTTAAGATTATTTTGAGGATGCTAGAGGCTCGGCCTTGTCATCCGCGGACTGTGAGATCACATAAGTCAGGTGTTGATTCAGCTCAAGCTAGTGCACGACTGGCGAGAAGCTGAGTGCTTTGAGTGGCGTTACGTGGGTGCTTCTTTCAGCCACTCCTACGAAGCGGTTTCGAGGCGCCGCAAAGTCCAATGCACCCCGTTTTCGAGCGAGTTTTGGGAGCGCCGCAGACAAGTGCACTCCACTCGCGCTCGATTCGCAGGCACTGTGGTGAAGGCCTGCTGGCCTCCTTTGGCATGTGCTATCCTGCCACTTTTGTTTCAGAGGCCTTCGGGTGGAATGCAAAGGGCCACCAAAGCGTGGCCCAAGGTTTGGCCCGCAAGAGGCTGCTCAATGGTCTGTTCCTTGTGGACGGGAAGCCTTGCTGGCATTGAGCCCTTTCTGGCATTCCTGCGGCACCAGCAGGCTTGAGCCTCCAGCTCCAGAGGCTGAAGGCCTATGGTTTCGCCGACTTCGGAGCGGCGCGCCTTCTGCCCATGAGTGAAAAAAAGCCGACGATGGGCCGCGGCGCGCCCCCGGAAAACCCTCGCGGTTTGAGCATCGGCCCCTTCAAGAGGGCTTTTCGGGAGGCGGCTGGATTTTTCCGAAGCCCTCGCGCCCCCTGAGACGTTTTTTCCCCACATGCTTCGTGGGGTTCTGGTTTTCTTCCCTGCCGCGCCGCGCCCGCGTCTCACACCCGCGCCCTTCTCCCCTCCTCCTCCTCCTCCTCCTCCTCCTCCTCCTCCTCCTCCTCCTCCTCCTCCTCCTCCTCCTCCTCCTCAGCACAGCACAGCACAGCACAGCACAGCACAGCATACCGCAGCACAGCATAGGACAGCACAGCACAGCTCAGCAGAGCACAGCACAGCACGTCTCGGCGACACGCGTCTACATACAGCCGCACGCATGCACACACTCGCACACACAAGACGACACCAGTCCTGGCATAGCAGGCGTGGCACTTTCTCGACACCATAGGGGGTGCACAGGGGGTGGTCTCTCGCTGCGGTCTCTATACGCCCCAGTCGTCCTGCTATAGCAGGCGTGGCCCCAGTCGCGCTGGCGTAGCAGGCGTGGCACTTTCTCGACACCGTAGGGGGTGCGCAGGGGGTGGTTTCCCGCTGCGGTCTCTATACGCGCCGGTCGTCCAGGCATAGCAGGCGTGGCACTTTCTCGACACCATAGGGGGTGCGCAGGGGGTGGTCTCTCGCTGCGGTCTCTATACGCCCCAGTCGCTTTGGCATAGCAAACGTGGCACTTTCTCGACACCATGGGGGGTGCGCAGGGGGTGGTCTCTCGCTGCGGTCCCTATACGTCCCAGTCGTCCTGGCATAGCAGGCGTGGCACTTTCTCGACACCATAGGGGGTGCGCAGGGGGTGGTCTCTCGCTGCGGTCTCTATACGTCCCAGTCGACCTGGCATAGCAGGCGTGGCACTTTCTCGACACCATAGGGGGTGCGCAGGGGGTGGTCTCTCGCTGCGGTCTCTATACGTCCCAGTCGTCCTGGCATAGCAGGCGTGGCACTTTCTCGACACCATGGGGGGTGCGCAGGTGGTGGTCTCTCGCTGCGGTCTCTATACGTCCCAGTCGTCCTGGCATAGCAGGCGTGGCACTTTCTCGACACCATAGGGGGTGCGCAGGGGGTGGTCTCTCGCTGCGGTCTCTATACGTGCCAGTCGTCCTGGCATAGCAGGCGTGGCACTTTCTCGACACCATAGGGGGTGCGCAGGGGGTGGTCTCTCGCTGCGGTCTCTATACGTCCCAGTCGTCCTGGCATAGCAGGCGTGGCACTTTCTCGACACCATAGGGGGTGCGCAGGGTGCAGCTGATCTCCGCTGCGGTCTCTATTGCGTCCCAAGTCGCCCTGGCCATAGCAGGCAGTGGCACTGCTCGACACCAAAGGGGGCGCAAGGGGGTGTCTCTCGCTGCGGTTTCTATACGTCCCAGTCGCTGGCATAGCAGGCGTGGCACTTTTCTCGACACCATAGGGGTGCGAGGGGTCAGGTGGTTTCGCGGGGTCCCTATACGTGCCAGTCGACGGCATAGCAGGCGGTAGGCACTTTTTCTCGAACACCACAGGGGGTGCGCAGGGGTGTGTCTCTCACTGCCGGTCTCTATACGTCCCCAGTCTTCCTGGCATAGCAGGCGTGGCACTTTCTCGGCACATTAGGGGTGCGCAGGGGGTGGTCTCTCGCACCGCGGTCTCATACGCCCCAGTCGTCCGGCATCATAGCAGGCGTGGCACTTTCTCGACACCATAGGGGGTGCGCAGGGGGTGGTTTCTCGCTGCGGTCTCTATACGTCCCAGTCGTCCTGGCATAGCAGGCGTGGCACTTTCTCGACACCATAGGGGGTGCGCAGTGGGTGGTCTCTCGCTGCGGTCTCTATACGCCCCAGTCGTCCTGGCATAGCAGGCGTGGCACTTTCTCGACACCATAAGGGGGTGCGCAGGGGATGGTCTCTCGCTGCGGTCCCTATACGTGCCAGTCGTCCTGGCATAGCAGGCGTGGCATTTTCTCGACACCATAGGGGGTGCGCGACAACGAGTACTGCGACGAGTACGACGACTACGACGAGTACGACGACGAGTACGACGACGAGTGCGACGAGCACAAGTGCGACGAGCACAAGTGCGACGAGCACAAGTGCGCGAAGCAGGATGTGACATGGTTTGCGAGCACACGTGACATAAAATAAGTATGTGGGGTTCCTCGGTAGCGTAATTCTGCCTCTTCGGGAGGAGCTCCGCAGACTTCCCAGACGGCCGGGGGACCTTCCCGTGCCTTCTGAGAGGGCTCGCCCCCTCTCTCAGGCGAGCGCAACACAGACCACAGGGGCGTGGATTAGCGACGGGTCCCGTTTCCATGGGAAACCGCGGATTTCCGCCGCCGAGCGAGG
>CAUYUJ010010467.1:15000-28301 GCA_963575745.1 Prorocentrum cordatum | reverse complement strand
AGCGCGTGGACTGGGCAGGTCTCGTAGCTGCTGGCATGGGCCCGACCTCCCATGCCGCTCGATCGCGGAGGCCACTGCCGAGCCGCGGCAGGGGATGCCTCGCTCGTCCGCTCAGCGCCCCGCGGCCCACGAGGGGGCCTCACGCTTCGAAGACCTTGAGCTTGAGCTCCCTGTAAGCTGAGGAGGAGGAGGATGAGAGGGAGGAGGAGGAGGAGGAGGAGGAGGAGGAGGAGGAGGAGGAGCAGGAGGAGGAGCAGAGGAGGTCGAGGAGGAGGAGGAGGTCGAGGAGGAGGAGGAGAAGGGGATGAGGAGGAGGGTCGAGGAAGAGGAGGAGGAGGAGGGGAGGAGGAGGAGGAGGAGGGAGGAATGCGGGAGGAGGAGGAGGCGGAGGCAGAGGAAGAGGAGGTGGAGGAGGAAGAGGAGGAGGAGGAGGATAACGAGATCTTCACGCACATCTTCCAGCACCCCAACGGCGCCAGCATCCCGAGTGGGCCACTGATGAGACCCTGGCCGAGCCCGCGAGGGCCCCTGGCCTCGCCCGCTCCCCCCTCCAGGAGCCTGGGCGACGGCCCCTGTCTTTCCGCTCCGCTCCGAGGGGCACCAGCTCCTCCTCCTGCTCATCATCATCATCATCATCATCATCATCATCATCATCATCCCCCTCCTCGTCCTCCCTCCTCCTCCTCTCCTCCTCCCTCCTCTCCTCCGCCTCGTACTCCTACTCCCTCCTCCCTCCTATCCCCCCTCCTCCCTCGCCCCCCCCCTCCTCTCCCTCCTCCTCCCCCCCCCCCCCCCCCCCCTCTCCCTCATCCTATCCTCCTCTTCTCCTCCCTCCCTCCTCCTCCTCATCCTCCCTCCTCCTCCTCCTACCTCCTCCTCCCATCCTCCTTTTTTCCTCCTCCTCCTCCTTCCTCCTCTCCTCCTCCATCCTCCCTCCTCCTTCATCCTCCCCTCTCCTCCTCCCATCACCTCCTCTCTCCTCCTCCTCCGCCTCCTCCTCCTCCTCTCCTCTCCTCCTCCTCCCCTCCTCCTCCGCCCTCCTCCTCCTCCTCCTCCTCCTCCCGCCGTGAGCTCGGCAGCGAGGCGCTCTGCTGGCAGGGGCTGGGGCTCGATGCTGCGGATGGCCACCACGCGTGTCCCCGATCTGGTGCTCGTCGCTGGCCCGTCGGGCGCAATGCCGCTGGCACCTGCTGCGGCCTGGTCCTCCAGCGCCCCCGGGAGCGAGGCCGGCATCCCAGGACCGGCGGTGCGCGCTGCTTCCGGGGCGGCACGTGCCGCCCTTTGTGTTGTTCTACCGTGTCTGGTCCCATGCCGGCGCCCAGCATGCAAGTGAAGCACTTGGTTCTTTCCCGCGTGGTTGTTGTCGAGGTGGCACGTGCTGCCCTCGCGCTTTCCTACACTGCATGGGCCCGTGTGAACAAGTGTTTCAGCTCTTGGGATGACACGCGATACCCTTCGGTTCTCCTACAATGAATAGTGCCGAAGTTCAGACTACCAATGGGACAGTGCGTGCTTCTCACCGGTTTCGGCGTGTCACGCTTCAAGTCGTGTCTTGCTACCGTTGTGAAGCCCATGTTGTACAAGTGGCACACCTGCTTTTATCGTATGCAGTTACTGACGCTTCGCGAATCCCCGCCAGCCCATCCAGAAACAGTTGCCAGGGGAGTTGCTGAAATGAGGGCCGCGCAGAGGCACGCCGTGGAACGGGCCGCCGTGGAAGCGCGTAGTTTTCTTGCATGTCTTGGCGGATCTGGAGGAGCCTGATGCGCAGGCGGGGGAGGAGGAGGAGGAGGAGGAGGAGGAGGAGGAGGAGGAGGAGGAGGAGGAGGAGGAGGAGGATGGGGAGGAGGAGAAAGGGAAAAGGAGGAGGAGGAGGAGATAGAACGCGATACGACCTTTGAGATGCTTGGGCTTACGCCACATAGCCGACCCCTTGGGGGGCTCCTGGTAATAGGTCTCTCGGGCGCCTCCTGACGGCACTTTTGAAGCCTTTTGAGGGCCGTCGTGGGGCCTCTCGGGGCTTTTTGAGCCTCTTGGTGGGCCTCTTGGAGCCTCTTGGGGGCTTCTTGGGGACCTGGGGCCGCCTGGAGGCTTCTTGGGGCCGAGGGCTCGAACTTTCCGTTCGGGTCCCCCGCCTGGGTCTCCTCATGGAGCAGCCTTGCGGGCCTCTTGGGCCGTCTCGGGGCCCTCTTGGGCTGCCTCGGAGCCTTCTTGGGGGCTTCCTGGGCCGTCTTGGGGCGATCTTGGAGGCCCCTCGGGCCGTCTTGGACGCTGTGAAAGCCCAAGGGGCGAATGTGCTAAAATCGCCACGCTTCCCTAAGGGAAATGGAGCGATTTTTGCTTCTTGGGGGCCCTCTTGGGGCGCCTCTTGAGGGGCCTCTTGGGGCGTCTCGGGGGCCTCTTGGGCCGTCTGGGGGCCACCTTGGGCGTCTTGGAACGATCCATCGGCGACTCGGGGCCCTCTTGGACCATCTTGTGGGCCTCTTTGGGCCCTCATGGCCTGTCGTGAGGCCCGTGACGCGTTCAGCCGGGGCCGGCCAGACCCCCCCCCATTCCAAACCGACCAGACCGAGCCTTGGGGGGATGGGTTTGGGGAGGGGGAAGCATCTCACACGCCGATGGTCCCACGGGGTCAGCGGAGTTCGAGGGGGGGCCTGAATTTCGTACGCCTCCCTTCTTTTTAGACAGCGGCGGTCAAGGCTCCAGACCCAGCAAAAGAAAGGTCCCCTCTTGGCAGGGTCTGTGAAGGGTCTTTGCGTTGTTTTTTTCAGGGGCGGGGGCTGCAAAGCCTTTGCAGAGACCCTGCGAAGTGGGAGTCTTGGAGGCCCCTTGGGGCGATCTTAGGCCCCACGGCTCAAAGGGGGGTGGTCCTCAATTCAGGTCCCTCCTCCTCCCCCTCCTCCTCCTCCACCTCCTCCTCCTCCTCCTCCTCCTCCTCCTTCTCCTCCTCCTCCTCCTGCCCCCCTTGGAGGCTCAAACTGGGCGACTTGGGGCCCTCTTGGGCACTCTTGGAGCACTCTTGGGCGCTCTTGGGGCCCTCTTGGGGCCCTCTTGGGCCATCTCGGGGACATCTGGAAGCCTCAGAAGCCCATCGGGAGCGAGCAAGCTAGAAAGCAAACCACATATTTTTTATCTGCGGGGGGATTTGGGCCTCGTGGGGGGGTCATTGGAGAGTTCGGAGGACTCTTTGCAACCGTCTTCAGGCGGTCGTGGGGACTCTTGGAGGTATGTCGGAGGCTATCTTGAGCCATCGTTATCTTTCTTGAGCCATCTTGAAGGCCATCTTGGGCTCTCTGAGGCCCTCTCGGAACCATCTTGGGCCATCTTGGGCGCTCTAACTACCCGCGCCCCCCCTCCCAGGTCCAGGGGAGGGGGTAGGGGAGGGGTAAGCCGCTCACCCGAGTGACGGAGGGAGCTTTGGCAGAGAGAAGACGAAACTCGTTAAGCCACCTGCGCCCAGAGGGCTGATGGGACTTTCGGGCTGTCACGTGTCACCCCTTTGATAAATCGCACTGCCGGGCCCCATGCCAATGCCCCGATCATTGGGTTTCTCGCACAATGTTCTGGATGGCGCCTATCACCTCTGTGATTTGTCCTGTAGTACGACTCCATGTTGGCGGCCAGAATGCACGTGAACGTATTGATTGGCTTGTCTTCAAAAGGCGATCAGGGTGAGAAGCGACACTTCCGTGCCTTCTCACCATATGTGACCCCGTGTTTGCGCCCAGAATACAAGCGGAACGACTAGTTTTCTCTGACTCGGCTTGCGGCGGCGTTATCATTCGTGGTCGTCGTCGACTACAGCTCGCCCTCGCAGCTGCTTTCGGGGCGAGCGCGGGGTTGGCACTTTCTCAATCCACCCCGCGCCCTGTCGTGGAATCGATTCTAGTGACCCGTTGGGGCCCGTCCCGGCCCGCCGTTTTTCCGTATCTTTGCGCCTTTGCCTAGAATGCGTCGGGCATTTTTGGTAACGGATGTGTGTTTTGAACACACACACACACACACCGTGGTGGGCCGCGGAATCGCGGAATGTCATCAAATCGATTGGCCGTCTCATTGTCGAATTGACCCACCCCAGGCCATCGGGGTTTTCGGGAAGATCCGACTTGGGTAAATTGCAACAGCGCTCTTGTTGACCACCAGCTGTGAAGATGGGCCTCGTAGTGTGTAGTATGATAGGGTTGGTTTGTAAGTTGATGTTTTGTTTGGTGGGCTCCCGTTTCTCGGGGATCTGGGTGGCTATTCTTCTTGTCGCCTTGGGTTTTGGCGGTGGTGTTCTGCTGGTCCTTCTCCTGTTGGACCTCTGCTGACTCGACGTCGGATGCGTCGTCGTCATCAGCATCCGCCCGCTCTGCGCCTTTCCCGAGGGAGCTCGGAAGCAGGGACTGGCCCTGGCTGGCCTCGCCCTCGAAGGCGAGGAGGAGGAGGATACGGGGGCGAGGAGTGAGAAGGGGAGGATGAGTGAGGACGAAGAGAGAGAGAGAGAGAGAGAGAGAGAGAAAAAAAAAAAAAGAGAAGAGAGAACGAGAGAGAGAGAGAGCGACATGGAGAGAGCAGGAGCAGGAGGAGGAGTAGGAACGTTCGCCTCTCACCCGTCGTCTTCGTCTCCTCATCCTGCCGAAGCTCGTCTCTTCTCTTCTCTTCGCCTCCTCCTCCTCCTCCTCTTCCTCTTCCGCATTATCCTCCTCTCGTTGTTCTCGCGCTCGTTTCCTCACCCTGCTTCTCTTCCTCTCGCTCATTCATGTTCGTCCCAGTCGCCTCCTCGTCCTTCCCCCTCCCTGCCCTGGCCTTCGCGGCGTGCTCCTCCTTCTCCTCCTCCCCCCCCTCCTCCTCCTCCTCCTCCTCCTCCTCCTCCTCCTCCTCCTGTTCCTCCTCCTCCTCCTCCTCCTCTTCTCTCCTCTTCTCTCATCCTGCTCATCCCTCCGCCGTGCCTCCCGCTCTCGGCTTCCCCCCATGCGGCGCCTCCTGCTGCAAGGGAGCCCTCGGGGATGGCGCGTGCGCCTGCGGCGCGAGAATTCGGTGCACCTCGGGCGCAGCTTGCGGAGTCGAGAGGAGGGGAATGGATGGGGATTGTATCATCTTGTCCGGTGCATCTCGCACAAAGAGTAGTGCGCGGCGTTCCGTCCGAATGGTGTTCCACCTCGTCGTCGAAGTCGGTACGTCGTTCCTCCGGCTGCTCCTGGTGAGCATCCTTCTTCTCCTCTCCAACCTTACTCAATATTAGATACAGAGACAGAGATGCCGGTGTCTTACACTCTCTCTCTCTCTTGCCTCTCGCTCTCTCTCTCTCTCTCTCTCTCTCTCTCTCTCTCCCCCTCTCTCGCATATATATATATATGTATCTATGTATGGATGTATGTATGCATGCATGCATGCATGCATGTATGTATGTATGTATGCATGTATGTATGTGTATATATATATAGATGTATGTATGGATGCATGTGTGTAAGTATGTATGCATGTATGCATGTATGTATGCATGTATGTACTGTGGAAGGAGCTGGGCCGGGACGGGATCGAGTTCATCCGCGACACGGCTGTAGATCCAGAGGAGCTCTTAGCCACACAGTGGTCATCCATGCTGGGCGGGCTCCCGCTGACAGGGGATGCGCAAGCCCGCCTCAGGACCCTAGCTGCTTTGGCCGAGAAGGGGGATGACAAGCTCTGGGAGCAGACCAAGGGCCTGCACCTCGTGTTGTGGGTCCCCGAGGACGGGAACGCGACTTCAAGATGCTTATCTTCGCTGCTGCGGCGCCCCTCCCCCGAGCAGCGACCAGCGTCCCTGCGGCTGGTGGCTCCGATCTCACTCCTGCCTGGCATGAGCTCCGTGCAGGGCATCACCGACCTGTGGTGGAGCCCGCTCCTGAGCGAGAGGTGGGCCCCCTTGGTCCGGGAGTACGCGTTCTCCGCGTACCCATTGGAAATGGTCACGCCTGGGCGCAGTGGATCTCATCATGGTCGTGCTGGACTTGCCATCTTCACGATCTCGCATTCTGGTCCACGGTCTGTGCCAAGAATGCTGGAGTTCAAGGCGCCGCTGTTGAGGATCGCAGCGGTTCCGATGGCCTACGTGGACATGGTCGTCGATTTCCTGCCCTCCTTCATGGGTCTCCTGCAGGCTGCGGGCGTCCCAGATCTAGTATGCCGCCACCCACGGAAGAGTCCAGGGAGCTCAGCAGGGATACCGCGTCTTTGCGTCGACCTTCTGTTCCCGAGTCACTACACGACTCTTGACCAACTACTCCTCCTTCGCTACTTGCGGAGTGCCATGCCAGATCACACCTACTACGGCCTCAAGTCTTTGTTTGAGGACCCCGACGCGTACATGTTGGAGGTGATGTCTCCTGCGTGCTTCCACCACTTCTGGCCTCTGTGCTCGCAAGCGCTCTTCCTTGGGTCCGGGCGGATTCTGGTGTGCACCGACGCCGCCGTGCAGCTCTGGCAGGAGAAGATGGATGCAGTTCTCGCCTTCGACCCGGACTCGGCGGCAACACGGTTGAAGTGGAAACCATCGCGCTGTGGAGGCCGAGCCTTGGCCACACCCTCAGCCACAACGACTGCACTTTCGGCGTCGCGTCGTCGTAAGGGTGTTCCGAGAGGCTCTTCTTCTCTCGACCACATCGCCGAATTGGCTATCAAGGGGGAGGTCGGGAGGGAGGACGGGGAGGTGCTGAAGCTATTGATCACGCACCTCAGCTCCGCCACAGGCATCGCCCCTGTCGAGGCTGATCCCGCTCGCGGCCTTCGTCAAGGTTCATACGTCCACCTCGCGTCGCAGGACCCCTCGGCCCCCCCAGGGAGGCTGCGCATGCTCCTGCGGGACGCTGACGAAGTCCGGCGAGTCTACGCCGCCCTCCACGGGCAGACGATCCAGGTTGGGCAGGACACCATCGCTATCGAGATCACTAACGACCTGTACGAGGCGGCGCGTCTTCCGGGAAACGCGCAGCGGGGGCGGGGTTAGGCGACCCCCGTCCCCGCGAGGCGGCCGTCGACCCCTGGCTTTTACAGGGGATGGGAATTTGCATTATCGATTGCATGGGCTGTGAAGGTTGGCTTATCGAGGCCGTCTTGCGTCTCCGCCTCGCAGCTACGGGGCCAGGCCGCTCGGACTGTCTGGCAAGTCATCATTCCGAGCATTCTCTTCATTCGTCTCCTGCTGCTGTTGCTGTACCAGTTTGTCTTCCTCCCGCGCGCGCTGCTGTCCAGGCTGATCGTATCCCTCTTCCGCTTCCTGATTTTCACTTTCATGAATCCGACATCCTCCCGAAGGACATGCAGGCCCTGCTAGACCGCGACGTGCCGCTGAGCATCTATCGTCGGCAGCGTCTCCTTCGAGCTCTGGGGGAGCTCCCTGCCCGTGCATTTCCTCTCCCGGCACGCTCCGCACCAGCATCTTCTTCTGCTTCTCCCGACCGCAGGTTGGGGCAATTCTGCGGTGACCTTTCGGTGGCTACGTGGAACGCTCAAGCCTCATTTGCCGCAGACCCGGCGCGCCACGAGGCCAAGGCTAGATATTTGGCTTTTTTGATAGGTCGCGTTGACGTTGTCCTGCTCACGGAGACACGCGGCACTAGCGGTGGGAATCGTTCGTGGCGCCCACCTTCTGGCAGCACTGCGTGGTGGTCTGCTGGCTATTCCACGGGTCACGCTGGCGTCGGAGTCGTGATGAAGAACTCGTTCTTGGAGCATTTCGATGGCCCACCGACGTGGGAGGTTATCTGGCCGGGCCGAGCCGCCACGCTTCGGCTTCGAGGGGGATCGGAGGCCTTGGACCTGACTGTGGCGCACTTCCCCGCTGGCTCCTCGATAGGCGAGGCGGAGCTTTACGGCGTGCGCCCGTCGGCCTTCAGTTTTTGTACGTCATTTCCCGCGCTTCGTGGACATCTCCGAGATCGCCTCGCGCGGAGCATTGCTCCTCGCGACTCGGCGCTGACGATTCTTGGGGGCGATTTCAACTATGTTGCATCTCCAGGCGATCGCACCTCGCTTTCTACCGCCGCTGTTTCTGGGAGGCGAGACAAGAGTGAAGAGGAGCACTTCCAGTTGGTTCTGGGGGTACCCCACGGCCTCCACGACATGGATCAGCCGGAGGTCACGCGCGCCTCGGCGGCGGCCCGTTCTCGATTGGATCGAATCTATTGCAACGGGCACGTGTCCGAGCAGCTTGACCGGCATCTTCGAGCCGCCGCGCTGGAGTGGCGCGTCGACGTGCCCGCCCACCGCGCCGTCTTCTTTTCACGGCGCGCTCCCCATCGTCTCCTGGACGCAGAACGCCCTCTATCGGACCGCGCCGTCAGACACGAGGATTGGCCTCGGAGGGCGATTTTGCATTATGGGGAGTTGTTGAAGGACCACCCGAACTCTTCTCCATTGGTCCGACTCCAGCTCCTGAAGGACGCCATGAAGTTCGTGGCCCGCGCGCTGGACAAGAATGCCGCCGCGCCAGTCATGGCAGAGTCGCTGGAGGACCGGTTGGGGGTCACGATGAAGTTCTTGAGGGCTTCCGAAAAGGGGGCGATTGGTGAGGTGTCGGCGTGTCTTTTGCGTTATCCTACTTTGGCTGAGCACGTCTCTAACCCATGCGATTGTTCAGGGAACCTCACCGCGAAGCTTCGGCGAGTCCGGGGGCATGCAGTCCACCTGGCGAGCGAACATGCACTGGACGAACTCGGCCGTGCACACGAGGCACTCCAGGGCGATGACCCAGATCGTGCACACCGGCGACGGCAACGAGGCATGCGCTTGTTATATCGATTAGTCCCTGGCTGTTCTGGGTCGATTTCGGCTGTCTTGGATGCTCCTGGAGAAGCGCGTTCCGACGTCGACGGAATGGCCGGTGCTCTCCGCGACCACTGGCGCGATGTGTTTCGGGCGCGTGGAGTGGACGAGATTTTGCTTGACCAGCGGTTGGACGAGGAATTAGACCACATGCCGCTCGCGAACGCCGCGCTGTTCCCAGCCCACGCGTTTCGACTTCGTCGGAGGCACGTGCGCCGCGCCATACGGAGATCCAACAATTCTTGCCCCGGGCCGGATGGATTGCCATTCGCAGCTTGGCGTCGCATCGAGGATCTTGCCGTGGACGTTCTTTTCGAGGCGCTCGGGTCCATGACCGCCGCGGACGGGCCCGACATGACAGTGGAGGAGTATCGGGACTTCAAGTCGAGCCTGCTCTTTTTTCTGCCCAAGCGCCCGACTGGCACACACAGCGACGGCGCCGAGTACTATGCTCCGGGCGCGGCGCGACCGCCGAACGTCACGAACTCCGACAACCGCCTGCTGGCCAGCGCTGTGAGGATGCTGATCCAGCCGTGGGTGGGCCCTCGGGTCTCCGCGTCCCAGCGCGGGTTCATCGCGGGCCGATCCATGTTGGCCAACATCGTAGACATAGACGAGGCAATGGCGCTGGGCACTTTATCGGAAGAGGGGGGCGCGGCCACCGTGTTCTTCGATTTCGCCGCGGCCTTCCCTTCCGTGGAACACGAGTTTCTGCATCGTCTCTTCGCGGCACTGGGATGGCCGCCGTGGTTGCTGCGGTTCGTGCGCGTCCTCTACCAGGCTAACGAGTGCCACATGGTCGTGGGGGGCGCGAGGCACGGCGGCTTCCCCCTGACACGGGGCATCCGCCAAGGCTGTCCTCTGTCCCCGCTCCTCTTCGCGGTCGCCTCGGACGTTCTGCTCCGGCGGTTGCAGCGCTCTTTCCCGAGGGCCTGCATCCGTGCGTTCGCCGACGACCTCGCCATGGTTTTCGCCAGATTCCTCGCGGCTGTCCCCGCTTTGGCCGTCCTGTTCCACGAGTACGCGAGAATCTCGGGGCTGGCTCTGAACTTCGCGAAGACAGTGGTGGTCCCACTCTCTGTCCACCATGCTGACGACTTCCGCCGTTTGCTGACCAGAGCGGCCCCGGCATGGGCAGGAGTAGACATCAGGCTCTGGGCGAAGTATCTGGGCTTCGTCCTCGGCCCTGGCCGCGAGGACAAGTCCTGGGCAGCCGCGCTTCACAAGTATCTCGACCGGGCCAAGCTCTGGGGCGCGACGGGGGCCGGCTTGTGCACTTCACTGCTGGCCTACCAGGTGTTCGTTGCCAGCGTCCTCACGTTCGTCGGCCAATTCGACGCCCTTCTGGATACGTTCGAGGACCACGAGGCCCGGGCGTGCGCGGCGCTGATGCCTGGCCCAGGAGGTTGGATGTCTCCCAGGTGCCTTCGTAGACTACGTGACGTTGGATTCCCCGTTGAACTTCCAGACCTTCGAGCACGGTGCGTTGCCGCTAAAGCGCGAGTCTGTTTGTTCGAGAATCGTCAGCACGGGGGTCTTCGAGTCCAGGAACGCAGCGTGCGGCTTCAACGGGCGATCGCCGCAGCAGCCGGACAGCTGAGCACCCGCACGTGGCGATCTTGGTTGGACAATCTTTTCTTGTTTCAATTGGCGCATGCCGAGGCAGCGCTGAAGGCCGAGTGCGAAACGCTCTCCCCGCTCTCCCTCCCTCTTTTCTTCCTCCTCCTCCTCCTCTTCCTCCTCCTCCTCCTCCTCCTCCTCCTCCTCCTCCTCCTCCTCTTCCTCTGTGCCCGATCACGCGGGGTGGCAGGCCAGAGCGACCGCGTTTCTCCGTGCTCGCCCAGATGGTGCGGCTTTCTACCACCTGCGGCGCAAGTTGGATAGATGGAGTATGCCA
The DNA here is from genome assembly GCA_963575745.1 of Prorocentrum cordatum. Taxonomy (NCBI): domain Eukaryota; class Dinophyceae; order Prorocentrales; family Prorocentraceae; genus Prorocentrum; species Prorocentrum cordatum. Next base: position 17,620 of record CAUYUJ010010467.1, on the reverse strand, counting down.
ACGCTCCCGGGACGCAGGGTCCACAGGGTTGTGACGACTTTCACGATTTTGGCGGCGCATGCCCCGCCTCGGGTGCTTGCGGCCTCCATTCGCTCTGTTTGCAACGGTTGGGTCACCACCCGATGGTTTCAGAGGGCGGGGATTAGGCGCTGCATTTTGGGCTGCCCCGCGGGAGAAGACAGCATAGAACACTACGCTGGCTGCCGGTGTTTTCACCGATTATGTCAGCGCCACCTCGGTCTCAGCATGCCTCCAAGGCCGCAGTGCCTAGAAGACTTTCTGGGCGTAGCCACCTACCTCCCAGCTCTTCCAGCAGTACTCCCAGCAGGGGAGGTGCGAACAGCATGCGCCGTTCTGCGAGCCATAGGTGTTTTCGCGCTTTACCGCGCGCGCGGCAGTGCGCGCCACGGTTTGTGGCAGCCTCTCGCTGTGCAGGAGGCTTTTCCGACTTTCGTGAGGGAGGCAGCCCACAGCCACCCCAAGGCGCTTTCTTTCCTCGCACTTGCACGCAGGAGGCCCCGCGGTGCGCAGTGAGGTATCTGTCGCAACGGCGGGCCTGGTTTCTTTCGGATTGGATGTTCCCTCCTCCTCTGCTCGTGCCCCCCCCTGCCAGTCTCAGCGCGCGCATGTCATTTGTTCATTGTGCCATCTTCGCTCGTCAGTGTTTATTTCTTGGCCCACTCTGTGGTACAGCAGCGTCGCAACATGTCTCCTACTCCTTTCTTCTCCTTCGCCTCGGCTCCTACCTTCTCCTTCTCTCTCCCTCTCCAGGCAATTCTGTATCCATGCGCTTCGGGCGCTCTCGATTGCACCTCTTGCGTGGTATTCCAGTGGCCGTGCCAGCCTCGGCGCTAGCTGCACGCAGTCTGCCCCGTCCGCACGCGTGCTCTCGTGGTGGCTCACGGAGTCGTGGCACGAGATCTGGGAGCCGTAGTTTCGGCCACGTTCGCAGGACAGCCCTGCTACGGTGCCGCGGCGAAGAAATTTTCACTTTCTCTGCACAGGCCAAGGTTTCGCGTGTTGGCTCGCCTATTACAGGTTGGCCCTCGCGTGATTCCTGGTTTGCCTCGTGCATGCGGTTGGGCACCACCATTGGCATGTTGGCTCACTGGAAAATAATTGTATGTATGTATGTATGTATGCATGCATGCATGCATGCATGTATGTATGTATGTATGTATGTATGTATGTATGTATGTATGTATATATGTATGTATGTATGTATGTATGTATGTGTGTGTATGTGTGTATGTGTGTATGTGTGTTTGTATGTATGTATATACATGTCTGTCTGTCTGTCTGTCTGTCTGTCTGTCTGTCTGTATGTATGTATGTATGTATGTATGTGTGTATGTGGGTGTGTATGTATGTATGTATGTATGTATGTATGTGTATGTATGTGTGTATGTATGTGTGTATGTATGTGTGTATGTATGTGTATGTATGTGTATGTATGTGTATGTATGTGTATGTATGCATGTATGCATGTATGTATGTATGTATGTATGTTTGTGTGTGTATGTATGTATGTGTCTATGTATGTTTGTATGCATGTATGTATGTGTGTGTATGTGTGTATGTATGTATGTATGTATGTATGTATGTATGTATGTATGTATGTATGTATGTATGTATGTATGCACATGTGTATGTATGTATGTATGTATGTATGTATGTATGTACGTATGTACGTACGTACGTACGTACGTACGGATGGATGGATGGATGGATGGATTGATGGATGGATGTATATATATATATATATATATATATATATATATAGGTGTGTATGTTTGTATTTATGTATATATATATATATAGTGGTGGGGTACAGGGCCGGGGACCTTCTCCCAGCCGCCCCGACTCGCGCTGGGGGCGCCGGGCTCCCCTGGCGCCCCTCGCCAGCGGCCCGAGGGCCGCCCAAAGACGGCCTGCCGGGGCGCCACAGCGAGGCCCCCGGGCGGCCTGCCGGTCAAGCAGTGGCGAAGCGTCCCCGAGAGCTCGACGAGCGGAGGAGGAGGAGGAGGAGGAGGAGGAGGAGGAACAGATTCAACCAGCGATCGAGCTATCATCTTTCAGCGATCCCAGGGGCGCCACAGCGAGGCCCCCCAGCCGGCCTGCCAGTCAAGCAGTGGCGAAGCGTCCTGGCGTGCCTATAGCCCTACCAAACGATGTTCTGAGAACCTCTTGTGGTTTCCACGAGATGTTCTCAGAACATTTCTGGCGGAGGCTGTCTTGTTTTATTACAGCGGGTGAACGTTCTAGGAACATTGCTTTTGTTCTTAGAGCATTTTGGGGTTCTGAGAACATTTCGTGGTAGGACTATAGGAATGCTGGGACGGTCGGTCTCTGCTCAATTCCAGGTGTCCCGCGGGGTTTCCGGGCAGCCCCAGATAGCCTCAAGGCGGCCCCAGAGAGCTCGACGAGCGGAGGAGGAGGAGGAGGAGGAGGAGGAGGAGGAGGAGGAACATATTCAACCAACGATCGAGCTATCATCTTTCAGAGATGTCCAGATTTATGCCACACAACGTTTCATGTGCATGTATATCGATGGACGTGTATCCTTGGATATCTCTCATATGCGCAAAACCTGGCTCTGGGGGTGCTTCCCAGAGGGCCC
>CAUYUJ010010467.1:0-10000 GCA_963575745.1 Prorocentrum cordatum | reverse complement strand
TTATGTGGGTATCGGTGGTGGGACCATCACACAGATGGTGATGTATACAGAAGCGGGTTACAGTCGAGGCGTTGACCTAAGGAACCCTAAATAAGGAACGAGGCCCCTATTGTCCATAAGTTGAACTTCGATTTCGTATCGAAAACCTAAGGGAAATCCAAGGCAAGCTGCGAAACAATTAAGGAACACGGAGCCCCCCCCCCCACCAAAAGGGTTCCTTCTTCAGGGCCCCGACAGTACGAATGTGATAGTAGCACGTAGACATCGAGTGGGGCCGATCTGTAGCTATACCGATCAGTTTTTAAGTGGGGTGGTGGATGGATAGCTAGTGAAACCAGTGAAGTGGAATCTGGGTGCAGATGTGTATCCTGATCGTCAGCTATATAAATCGCGAATGCGACCCGATGCAATTCGCAACACGGGTTGTCCCGCGGTTGTCCCGATGGTTGGCGTGGCGTGCGTGGGGTTGTCCCGCAGTTCTCCCGTGGTTGTCTTATGCTTGTTCCGTGTCTGTTTCTTGGTTGTTCCGTGGTTGTCCCGTGATTGCTCGTGGCTGTCCCGCGGTTCTCTTGTGATTGTCATGCAGTTGTCTTGTGGTTGTCGCGTGGTTGTCCCGTGTTTGTCCCGTTGGCCCCGTGATGGATGCCCCATAATTGTCTCGCGGTGTTGTCCCGCGGTTGTTTCGTTGTTGTCCCATGGTTGTCCCGTGGGTTTCCCGTGGTTGTCAGGTGATGTCCAGCGGTGTTTTTTGCGGTTGTTCCGAGGTTGTCTCGTCTATAGGTAGATCGTGAGGCCGATCTATAGATAGTGATGTCGATCGAAAGTGGGACCGATAGAGCGTGGGACCGACACGTATATTGATATTGGGGTCGATCTGTAATCAGACCGAACGGTAGTGGCACTGATGGAAAGATTGGTCGTGTGATTTGTAGATTCACAGTGAGACCGCTGGATCGTTGGATGGATGTCCTCTGGTTGAGCCGTGGTTGTCTTGTAGTTGTCTAGCGGTTGTCGCGTGGTTTGTCCCCCGTTTGTTTTTTTGCCCTCCCGCGGTCAGCCCGAGGTTGTCCCACGAATGTCCCGTGGTTGTCCCATGATTGCCCCGTACATAGACAGACAGCGCGTTTTGTAGATAGCGATCTTCTGTAAGGTTTAGCCCGTCTGCCGACGGGTCAGATCATTGGTCTTAGTGTTTCAAGGAGAACACATGAACAGGGGTGAAGACGTGATGGGGGAAGGCGGGAGGGGGGCAGAAGGTGACAGGCGGAGCCAGAGGAGGATCAGGATGATGAGGCTGTTTCTGCACAGCGAGGGAGGACAAGCAGGAGGGGCACGGGGAGGAGGAGAAGGAGTAGGAACACAATCCGGACAGTTCATGCATCACACATAGGGTAGCGGGGCGAATTCCAGGATCTTCAAAATTCGGGTGCACGCGACAGGAGCCCGCGCATGCTCCTAGCAAGTACAATGAGCTCGTTGTTGAAAAAGTGCGCACGGCTTTCATAACTGCAGCTTGAGTCATACCCGTCATGCGCGTATTAGCAATGTTGTTGTTATTCATTGGTTTACGCCACGCCGCCGACCCCTTGAGGCGGCAGCAATCGTCCCCCGCGTGGCCTGTCCGGACAGCCAGTGAGGACCCTCTGGACACGTTTTGGAGCCCTCTTAGGACCGTCCTGCCGTTCCCCTTGGCCGTTGCTATGGTTTCTGGGGCCTTCGTGGGGCGCCCGGAGGCCGTCGTGGAGCCTTTTGGAGCGTCTCTTGGGGTGCCAGAGGTCGATCTTGGAGGTTTACTGGGCCGTTGTGGGCCTCGTGGAAGCCCAAGAAGCGAATATGCTGAAAATGTACGTTTTCCCCGGGAATGTTACGGTTTTTGCTTCTGGAGGCCTGCTTAGAGCGCCTCGTGGTCGCGTGTGCAAGCGTCTTGGACGCCCATGGGATTGTATGGAGGCAATCTTGGGCGGTTTGGACCGAATCGTCCCCCGCGTGGGCCGCCTGCACAGCCTCTGGGAGCCCTCTTGGCCCGTTTTAGACCCCTCTTGGGACCGTCCTGCGGCTTTTCCTGGGCCGTTGCTCTATGGTTTCTGGAGCCTTCGTGGATCGCCCAGAAGCGGTCTTGGAGCCTTCTGGGAGCCTCTTCGGGTGACAGGGGTCGATCTTGGAGGTTTATTGGGCCGTTGTGGGCCTCGTGAAAGCCCAAGAAGCGAATGTGCTGCAAATGTAAATTTTACCTGGGGAATGGGACGGTTTTTGCTTCTGGAGGCCTTCTTGGAGCGTTTTCAATGTCTTGGACACCCATGGGGCCGTCTGGCGACGATCTTGGGCGGTTTGGACCGAAGCGTCCCCCGCGCGGGCAGTCCGTACAGCCTTTGGGGGCCCTCTTGCCCCGTTTTGGAGACCTCTTGGGACCGTCCTGCGGGGTTCCCAAGCAGTTGCTATGGTTTCTGGGGCCTTCGTGGATCGCCCGGACGCCGTCTTGGAGCCTTTTTGGGAGCCTCTTGGGCTGGCGAGGGTCGTTCTTGAAGGCTTCTTGGGCCGTTTTGCGCCGCGTGGAAGCCGAATGGGCGAATGTGGTGAAAATGTACGTTTTCCCTGGGGGATGGGACGATTTTTGCTTCTGGAGGGCCTCTTTGGGGCGCCTCGTAATATTGTTTCAAACGTCTTGGGGACTTATGGAGCCGTGTGGAGGCAATCTTCGGCGTTTTGGGGCGATCGTTCGTCGATTCGTAACTCTCTTGGACCGTTCTGGGAACCTTTGGAACCTGTTTGGCCCGTTTTGGGGCATCCTGAGGCTCCAAGTGTGCGGATGATGGATTTGCCCCCCCCCCTCCCCCCCCCTCCCCCCCCCCTCCAAACCGGCCAGACCAGGCCCTCCCCCGGAAGTTTGGGGAGGGGGGAGCATCTCACACGCCGTGACCCCAAGGGGTCGGCGGATATACATCTTCGCGATTGTACAGGTCGCGCCGACCCAGTGTCTAATGCTCTACATGTTCATTTGTTTCATCGTGTTGCCGTGCCGCCGTTGGTTGGCAAGACATATCGTTCCAGGAGTCGACTCAGGATTCAGGTTCATCCGACACGTGAAAGCACCACAGTATAACATTACTTGGTTTCCTGGCGCTCAGCTTCCTTATTTCCCTTTGTTGTTCTTTGTTGTCAATTTCCCATGTGAGTTTTAGTTTGTCTATTCCGCCAGCTTTTCTGATCGTTTTCTGCTGCTGGTCTGGTTTCCCTCGTCTTTCTCGTCGTCTTCCTTGACCTCCCCCCTCCTATTCTTGCCCCCTCCTCCCCCCTCTCCTCCACCTCAATCTTCCAATCCTCCTTCCCCCCGCCCACTCCTTCCCATTCCCCCATTCCAGACATTATCAGCATCCGTCTTCTTATGTTTCTTCCGCTCCTCCTCATCCTGCCCTTCCCTCTTCGTCCTTCTCCCCCTTGCTCCTGCTCCTCCCACTCCCCAGTCCGACTCCCTTCCCCTCCTCCACATCGTCCTCCCCCTCCTCCCACTTCTCCTCCCTCCTCATCCTCCCTGTTCCTCTTTTCATCCCTCCTCCTTGTCGCGCCACCAGACGTCCTGCTTGTCGCGCCACCAGACGTGTTGATGATTGCTCACCGCTTATGATCTCGAAGCTTGTGATTTTCCAAGCGCACGGACGGAGGGCGGATTGATTTCGACGAAGGATTGCAAAAAGGATAGCAAAACAAAAACAAGGATTGCAAAAAAACAGGATTGCAAAAAAACATGTTTTGTTTGCAATCCAGGTTTTTTTTGTTTGCAATCCTTCGTGGTTGTAGTTTTTGAGTGCCGCGCGAGCTGATTTTCAGTGATCGTGGAGGGAAGGCGCCCCGATTTCAGCATGTGGCGCTCGCCGCAGCGCCGCCCACATGCTTTTCCGGAGCTTCCAGCGGTGACAACGATGGAGGCCGGATGGGTTCCATCAAACAAGGGCTCCCACGAGGGTGCGAAGTTATTCGCGCTTCGCGCTTCGCGGTCCTCGTTCCTTCTCCTCCTCCTCCTTGTCCTCCTTTTCTCCCTTTGGGGGGGTGGCGCGAGAGCGCGAAGTTATTCGCACTTCGCGCTTCGCGCAGCGCGAAGCGCGAAGTTGGGAGCCCTTGATCAAAACGGTGTTCCCGCCCTACCGCCGAGCACAGTCGTTTTGAAAGTGTGCAGCGGCTGCTGGGGTCCGAGGCGGCGCCTTGCCACAGTGGGGCTCTTGCTTCCGACGCTCCCGAAGTCCATGGCCACAGGCGTAAGTTCTTGCGGCAGCCGCATGGGTGGAAGGCGTCCCGGTTTCATGTCGTGCCTCTCGCCTCAATGCCGCGCACATTCGGGGCTCATAACAGCTTCCAACATTTGCAAAGACAGAGGTCGTGTGAGTTTCATCAGAAGTGGGGTTCGGGCCTGACTTGTGCACACGCTCGTCACACAAAGGTTGGATCAGTTCCGTGGTTTCAAGGCGGTCCTTTTTCAGAGTGGGTCTCGTGCTTCCGAGCCCGTGAAAATTCTCAGCCGTCAGCGCCAGATCTTGCAGCCGCGACAATGACGAGTGTCAGTTGCCTTTGAAATCGGGTTTCTCGCTCAAAATGTCATGGGCAATTCTTGCCGAACGTGCACAGCCGTGCAACAGCTCCATTACCTTTTCAACATGAGGCTCTCGCTGCACAGTTCCTTGATTCTGACGATTCGAGCTCTGCACATTTCTTCGAGCTGGAAATACACAGCACCTCTTCAGAACAAGGCCCCCGCCTACACAGCAGGCTCGTCGGGCTCTCGTCTTTCAGGGAGCGCCTCCCGTGGTGAGGTGAGTGGTGATAGGGACCTGTGAAGTGCAGGAGCACGCAGTGGTACAGCGAGGTGCAGCAGCAATGAAGCCGAAGCTCGGGATCGGCCTGATCATACCCAGGAGTATAGCTGCTGAGCCTCCGCCGTAGGAGGAGGAGTAGGAGGAAGAGGAGGAGGAGGACGAGGAGGAGGAGGAGCAGGAGCTGCGGCTACGGCGGACAGACCGCCGCGTGGCCGCCAGTGCGTGAGGGGCGGCAGGAGGAGAAAAGGGAGGGGGAGGGGGAGGGGGGAGGGGGGGAGGAGGAGGAGGAGGAGGAGGAGGAGGAGGAGGAGGAGGAGGAGGAGGAGGAGGAGGAGGAAGAGCGTTTGCTCGGCGTGCCGCGCCGCCGGTTGTGGCCCGCCTCGCATCGGCGGGACACGCTGACCGCGTCCCGGTTCCCAGGCGTCACCGTCCCGAGCTGTTCGCGGCCTTCCGCCACGCGGAGCGGAGCGGCACGAAGCCGCTCGCGAGGCGCAGCGTGTCGCCGGGGCCGCCGCCGCGGCGCGCTAAGCAGAAGGTCGCGGCCGTCTTGCGACAGGAGGAGGGAGGAGGAGGAGGAGGGCGGAGGAGGAGGAGGAGGAGGAGGAGGAGGAGGAGGAGGAGCCTGAAGAGGAGGAGGAGGAGGAGGAGGAGGAGGAGCAAATGCTGAGTGGCCACGCGGAGACGAGGGCAGAGGCGAACGCGAGGAGGAAGAGAGCGACGAAGAAGGAAGGAGGCTGGCAGACGCACAGGTCGACTTTACCATGTTCTGGGTCTGCCGTGGTCGGCGCGTGGTCGGCGTGGGACGCGAGGACCTCGACAAGACATGCGGCACTGGAGGTCTCTGAAGACCTCCTGTTCCCACAGGGAACAACCCGATGTCTTAGGTTCTTCGGTGCGGGCCCCCCCCCAGGAGTCCTGACCCTTTGCCCAGGGCGAGGGCCCCCCGGTGGCCCCAGACGGCGAGGCAAGCCCGTGCTAGTTTGTCCATGCGTTGAAGACTGTGCGAGCAACTCTCCCGCTGGGGCCCAGGGTGGAGCTCTCCATGGGGCCACGAGCCGTGCGACGGGTGTACCAAAGAGACGTGTGACGGGGGTGCCGAAATAGGTGCTGCGGTGCCGTTGCGAACCTTCTCATTGGGGCCCTTGGTGGAGCTCTTGTGGGGCCACGAGACATGAGGGGTGTACCGAAATGGGCGCGGCGGCCTCATGCGAACCCGCTCACAGGGTCCTTCGATGGAGCGCCTTATGTGGCCACCAAGCGTGTGAGGGGTGTTCCGAAATGGGCTTGGCGGGCCACGAAACGTGTGATGGGTGTGCCGAAATGGGTCCTGCGGCGCCGTGCGAACCCTCCCACTGGGGCCTTTGGTGGAGCCCCCCAAACGAGCACCTAAAACCACAGGCAGGATGGTTATGAACAGTTCGTGCCGTTTCTTCAATGCGTGGGATGCCTTGGCCTGAGGGGAGAAGCAGGCAGGCGACGACGAACGCGCAGGCGGGGGGCCGGGGCCGGCGGGACGAGGGCAGGCGGGAGGGGGACAAACGGAGGGCAGCAAGCAGCGGCCTTCTCCCCAGACATCCGACGTCTCGATTTTTTCGAGACGCCCCCGACCTCCCGACCACTTCCCTGGGACCGGTTTTTCATCCCGAGTCGGTTTTTGACGGCCCCGAGGCCCGGCAAGGGCCCCGGGAGGCCAAAAACTATGAAAAACCTCTGTCTCGATTTTTTCGAGATGCCCGATGTTTGGGTCCTTCTCATCCCCCCCCCTGCTTTCGCCGCCACACACCGGCTCGGGGCCGGGCGGCGGCCGCGGCCCCGCCAGGGCGGCGCGGCCCAGGCGGCGCGGCCCAGAGGGCGCGCCCAGGCTGCGGAGGCAGGGAGGGAGGGGGGAGGAGGGGGAGGAGGTGGAGGAGGGGAGGAGGAGGGGAGGGGGAGGAGGGGGAGGGGGAGGAGGAGGAGGAGGAGGGGAGGAGGAGGAGGAGAGGAGGAGGGAGGAGGAGAGGAGGAGGAGGGGGAGGGGGAGGAGGAGGAGGGAGGAGGAGGAGGAGGGAGGAGGAGAGGAGGAGGAGGAGGAGGATGAGGAGGAGGAGGAGGAGGAGGAGGAGGAGGAGGAGGAGGAGGAGAGGTGGAGGAGGAGGAGGAGGAGGAGGAAGAAGAAGAAGAAGAGGAGGAGGAGGTGGAGGAGGGAGGAGGAGGCGGCGGAGGAGGAGGAGGACCCCGCGGGACTTCAACTCTAAACGGGCGTGAAACAGCGCCAGCTCCACGTAGATGAGGAGGGATACCACGAACACCAGGAGAAGAAGGAACAGCATCACGCCCATGTCAACGCCACATACGAGCGCATACATGACGAGGCCCATCTTGAGCACCCCATCCAGAAACCATCGACCCATAGCATGCATGACAAGCCCCTCAGTGCGACCAGCAGAAAAATGAAGATAAAGACGGTGTACCAGCAAATCGCTTACGACACCCACGTCTGAAACAACCAGTGCATACAGACACGCAGAGAAGCAGAGCGTCCATGAGAACAGGCGTCACCCAACGACGATTTGGATAAGGGCCCCCTGTAACATACTCCACGCAGATGAGGGAGAGGAGCATGGCCAGGGAGAAGTAATACCGACACCCTCCATAGCCACGAACGCGACGAGGATTGCAGTACAGATCACCCCGAATAAAAAACACGAAGTGCACAGCGAAGTGGTATGCCCAGGGCGAGCCCCCTAACAAGAAGGAGCCCGTCGGCAACGCCCTGGGACGGAACTTGTCCAAGAAGAGCAGAAAGGATGTCCCAGACCAATGCCCAGACCCGCCGAGCTGCCCAAAGAACAAGCGCGACGAACCAGACGACGCGGTACGCCCAGGGCGGGCCCCCTAACGAGAAGGAACCTGTCGGCACCGCCTTGGGACGGAACTTGCCCAGCAAGTGCAGGAAATGGAAAACCCAAGGACCAACCATACTGCACGCGGATAGGCAAAGCACGACGTAGCGAAAAAGCCAACTGCAGTTGCCAGAATAGCGAGACCACGAAGAAAGACACCTACCTGGCAACTCTGAGCATGAAGACGCCGCAGAACGGGAGCAGGATTTCCGGAGCAGCTCCACCATCACCAAACACAGCGAGGCGTGGCAAAAATCCCCAGCGTTCACCTCCGAGAAGCACTTGTCCTCGGCGGCGCTCAAGTAAGCACACCCTTTGGTGGTCCAGCCCTGGGGCATCTGCGGCGCGAGCGAGCGTGAACAAAACTGGCTCGAGCCGAGATGGTACTTGAGCCAAAATGGCTACGGAGGAGGAGGAGGAGGAGGTGGAGGAGGTGGAGAAGGAGGGAGGGAGGAGGAGGGAGCAGTGCGAGCAGTGCAGAGTGCGGCCAGGTGCATCACGAAGCCGTCTCGGGAGAAGTATGGCGACCCAGCCAGGCCGGGGTCGCCTCAGGCTGTGCGGTCAACCGCCAGCACCGTGCACAGAAACTCACGCGGCCTCCTCGGGCAGTGAGTCCGAGCCAGGGGCACCTTCGAGCCCCTCCGCCCCACGCAGGCCGACGGCCTCAGCCCCAGAGCTCTCGACCCACACCCCAGGAGGCACATACTGGGAGTCTGCCGACGCCATCGGAAAATCCGCAGGCGCGTCGGCCAGCAACAACGGGCCAAGGGCCTCACCCGTCTTGGGATGACGGCCCCTCTGAGCATACAACAGGAGCCTCTGCAGACGATCCCGCTCCGCCCCAGTCGTCCCAGTCCCGCCCCCCTTACAAGCACGAACCAGGCCGACCGAGATGCGCTGAGGGCGCACCACGTGCGCACCACAGCGCGTGCAGATTAACACACGCTCCAACTCCTGCACCTGATGGCCAGGCCCTGGAGTTTGGGGATCGCAGAGGCGGGCGGACAGAGATTTGAGGGAGGAAAGGGTGGTGGCTTGCCACCAACAGATTTTGCAGCCGAGGGCTCCCTCAGGGAAACCGACGAACACATGTGTGGTAGGCTTCCTCTGACGTCGAGCTCTCGGGGCGGGCGCCAGGGGCTTCCTAACTACGGGTGTGGCCATCTTTGCCACGCTCTCTGCAGCGAGAGCAAGACATCTCATATGGCACTGCGCCTGCTCGAACTGAAACTTGAAAGGGGAAGGAGGAGGTGGAGGAGGAGGAGGTAGAGGAGGAGGAGGAGGAGGAGGAGGAGGAGGAGGAGGAGGAGGAGGAGGAGGAGGGAGGAGGAGGAGGAGAGGAGGGAGGAGGAGGAGGAGGAGGAGGAGGAGGAGGGAGGAGGGGGAGGAGAGGAGGGAGGGAGGAGGGAGGAGGGATGAGGGAGGAGGGAGGAGGGAGGAGGGAGGAGGAGGAGGAGGAGGGAGGAGGAGGAGGGAGGAGGGAGAGGAGGGAGGAGGGGGAGGAGGAGGAGGAGGAGGAGGAGGAGGAGGAGGAGGAGGGAGGAGGAGGAGGAGGAGGAGGAGGAGGAGGAGAGGAGGAGGGGAGGAGGAGGAGGAGGGGAGGAGGAGGGAGGGAGGGAGGGAGGGGGGGGGGAGGGAGGGAGGGAGGGAGGAGGGAGGGAGGGAGGGAGGGAGGGAGGGAGGGAGGGAGGGAGGGAGGGAGGAGGAGGGAAGGAGGAGGATGCAGGCGCCGCCCGCGATGGCCCCGAAGCGGCGGCTGGCGGAGGCCGCGCCGGGTGCCGCGGGACCTGCCGCCGCGCCGCGCCGGGCGCGGGGCCCCGAGAGGCGCATCGACGGGCACCGCGCGGGCGGGGCGCGCGGCGCGGGCGCGCGCGGAGGTCGGGCGGGGCGGGGGGTTTTGCTGTGGACGGCGAGGATCGAGGCTCGACGATCGAGGATCGAGGATCGAGGATCGAGGGTCGAGGATCCCCTGAGATCCTGGCGACTCCATTTTTTCGAGCCAGGCGTTTTTGTGCGTTTTCGGGTCCCGGGACCCTCACAGATCGATCTGGCTCGAGAAATGACGCAGAAAGATGGGGCCTGGGGCTCCGGGCACGGAGTTTCACGATGTCGCATTTTTTTTGCATGGTCGGATCTCAGGGTCGAGGATCGCAGGGGCGCTGGCGAGCGCGGCGCCGCTCCTGCTGCCTCTGGGGGCGGTATTGGGGAGGCCGCCCTGGCCGCCGGCCCCGCTGTCGGCCCCGCCGCCGGCCCCGCCGTTGGCCCCCCCGCTCGGCCGCGGCGGCCGCGCGCGCGGGCGGGCGCGGGAGCGGG
>CAUYUJ010010466.1:0-28305 GCA_963575745.1 Prorocentrum cordatum | reverse complement strand
TATTATTATTATTCATCATCATGTCCGTAGCTGTGTTGGCTCAAGTAGCTCAAACACAGCACCATTTCAGCCATGGCGCAGTTGTTGCGCCCATGGTTGCTGGAGTCGCCGCCGCGCCGCCCTGCTGTGCCTCGGCGCCCGTGGTTGCTGGAGTCACCGACTCCCTTCAGCCCGCCCTTCAGCCCGTCGTCTCCGGCGCAGGAGGCTCGTCGGCGGAGCCGAAGCCCACCTAGGAGGAGGAGGCTCTTCGGCAGAGCTGCTGGAGAGGAGGGGGAGTTGGCCAATCCTGGAGGCCAACAACAACAGGGTGGCACGACGGTGGACGCTGCTGGCGCGGGCACGTGGCCTGCGGCGACGAGAGCACGGACAGCGGCTGGCGGCGACGACGGCCCGGCGGCCGTGGCTTGCGGCGACGCCCGCGGCATCATCGCGACCAGCACCAGCTCGCTACCGCCATCCTCATCGTCGATGGTTGGCGGATGGACGGCGCGGCAGTGGCGCGCGACAACTACTACTGCTGGCGCTGGCAGCAGCGACAAGCCTGGAGACCTGCAGGCGACGGGCGCTGCTGCTGGCGGTGGTGGGCAGCGAGCGCTGGGGCTTGAGCGCCCCCCTGGAGGCCAGCTCCCAGACATCAGACAGCCCTAAAAAAACCAATGCCGCCCAGAACGTCATGGTTTTTAACCAAGACAAAGCAGAAAAACCAAGACATTGCAAAAAAACCGAGACAATTGTAGTTCTGGTGATATAGCGTGTATGTTGTCGTTGGTTCGTTGTGAAGATGTTGTGTGTATGTAGACAGCTTTTCTATTATATGTAAGCGTCCAACAACAGACTGTTGTTGCAACCGCGTGCGTTGTGAGCTAGGAGCTGCGTCGTTGGGCGTTGGTAGTAACGCCTCTGCGTCTCAAGGGTACCGGAGCACAGGCGGAAGCCTAGAGGATAGTTTGGCGAGTCAGGGCTGGGGGGCAGCGCGGACAGAGAATCCACCAGATACGTAAACATGCGGGATGACGATGATTGTTTAAGCAAGGCAAACAGTTCTGGATCATCGTAAAAATGCACGCGCGTACGCGACATATGCGTTGCAACAACAACGCAATCTCTTCTCATCCTGGGATGGAAGCTTCGCCCCGAAGGGCGGTGCCCCGAAGGGCGACCGCATGTAGAAAAATATGGGCCAGGAGCGACGAGTCTTATTGTTCCTGGCTCTCGTTCCCTCTCTCTCGCTCTTTCTTTCTCTCTCTCTCTCTCTCTCTCTTTTCTGTTTTTTTTTTTTCTCTCTCTCTCTCTCTCTCTCTCTCTCTCTCTCTCTCTCTCTCTCTCTCTCTCTCTCTCTTTTCTGTGTTTCTCTCTCTCTCTCTCTCTCTCTCTCTCTCTCTCTCTCTCTCTCTCTCTTTCTCTTCAGTTTTGCACTGTAGCACGCAAGTGTGTAGGGCACCGCTCTCGGACGGGAACGTGCAGGGGCACCGTTCTCGGAAATGTCAAAGGCCTGCAGCCGGCGCCGCCAGGGGCCCGTGGCCTGAGAAGAAACGCGACCCCAAATCAGCAGGGCGGTGAAACAGCCCACGGTGGTGAAACATAAGGGTGGTGGAACACACATCATATTTGTATATATACACATGAATACAACTGTATGCGTACGTATATGTTAAATGTATGGCAGTGTGTTTGTGTTCATGTATGTGTTGGCGTTGTTATTTACGGTGCTACATTATTATCACACGGTTCCCGATCCATTTTCCAATTATCCTTGCAATCGTTGCCAGGGAAACACCTGCAAAGCGGAAGTCGAGCAGAAGGGTTGGCGGCGGTGGTCTTCCCCGCCACCGAAAACACACAATAACGCAATCTGTGTCCACCTCTATTCGCCAAGTATGTTCGGATCCTTCTCCGTAGTCATCGGGAAATTCGACATGGAATTGTCGAATGCGGCGCCGTGCACGCAACAAAACAAACAACGCAATTTCTATTCATCACCTCCCCTACTTGTCCTCCTTCTGCCTTGAATTCCTCCCTTTTCCCTCCCTGGTTTTCCCAATATCACCCTCAGGAAGGATGGACATGCATAACGCGCGGTGGCGACGCTGTAAGTATTCCCAGACATTGAGCGTCTCGAAAAAAAAAAAACAGAGGTGTTACATAGTTTTTGGCCTCTCGGGGCCCTCGCTGGGCGTCGGGACCGTCAAAAAACCACTCGGGATGAAAAACTAGTCCCAGGGAAGTGGTCGGGAGGTCGGGGGCCCACGTCTCGAAAAAATTGAGACGTCGGATGTCTGGGTTTCCAATATGCTCACCGCGTGCGTGGTGATGCAGCCACGTGGGCTGCATGCGCGCCTGACGCAAAACAACAATCACGCAATCTCTGCTCCTCTTCGGAACGTTAAGTTGGCTAGAGAAAGCAGCAGCCTGACTGGAAAAAAACAGGCGCCCGTTCCGGCGGGGCCAGCCGACAACGCAATCTCTTATCATTACCCCGTCTGAATACTATGCCCCTGTCCCTTTCCCCCAGGGGACCAAAACAGCGACCACGCATGGAAATTGTTGATGAAATCGTTCAAGCGCACCGTAGTGGCGATCCCAGCAATCTCTGCCAGGGCAGCAGCAACACAATAGTTGCGAGTGAAACGTTGTGAAACGGTACATAAAGTGCTCTCCACGGAGTCCGTGAGCCCGCGATGGGCGCCGCCTGGGCCAGGAGGCCATAGGCCCCCTGTGCCCTCCACACATCAGGCGTCTCGATCTTTCGAATTGTTATTTGACGGTCCCGAGGGCCTGCACGTGAAGTCCCACACCAACAAAAATCAGACAATCATGAAATATTGTCGTCTCAATTTTTTCGAGACACCCGATGTGTGGGTACGAGCAACAAACAACGCAATGTATTCTCATCCAATTTCCCCTCACAGTCCTTCACTCCTTTCTCCGCTACACACCCTCACCCCTTCTAAACTCGGATTGGGCGATGGGCTTCAACCGTTCACCGTTGCGCAGCAGCCTGCGCCTGCGTTGCAGCCACTTCGGTGCCAGAGCAGCGAACAACGCAATGTCTTCTCATCTATTGTCCCCCGCTTCCCTCCTCCTCTCCCACATTCCCGCTTCCCTCCCCCTCCCTCCTCCTCCTCCTCCTCCTCTTCTCATCTAACTCGTAGAAGCAACAAGTAAAATCGATGGCCACGCAGCGCAGCTGCCTCACCGCAGGGGCCGCCTGGAAGCCGCTCGGGCGCTCCAGACCGACAGAGCAAAAACAAAGAACAACGCAATCTCGTCTCCCATCTTTTTTCTCATCCGTAGAAAATCTGCAGCGCTCAGAATTCGCTCATGCTGGCCTCAAGCACCTGGCTGCCCCGCAGCCGGCGCCCGACGAACAACAAATCAACGCAATCTCCGCTCATCCATTGTGGGCTACATTTACCCTCCCCTGCCCCCAGGAATGCGAACAACAGCGCAATGTCTTCTCACCGCCAGGAAATGCCATGCCAGGGCAATGCTCACGTCGCAAATGGCACGCGCGCCCCTCGAGGGTGGCCAGCAGCAGCCAACCCGTCGACCATCCAGGTCGCGGGGGTGGAAGAGGTGGCGGGGTGGGTGGGAGAGGTGGATCGAATGGGGGCGCTGGAGGGGACGAGGTAGAGGAGGAGTCGGCAAAACAAACAATCTCTTCTGACAAGCAGCGCAATCTCTTATTCAACTGTTTTTTTTTTTTGTGTTGGTGTTGTGTTTCGTTTTGCACATAAGCATTGTTGTTTGTTTGATGTGCTTCTGTATTGCACATATCGTCATTAGTTTGTGTGCGTCGTGATTCGATAAGTGCGTTTGGCAGTCAAGTAGCCCCGCTGTCGTTGCAAACCCCTTTCCTTGTTGAGCACATGCGGTGCACAGTAATTTTCTTTTGTCACGAACAGGAGGTGACGCGCCAAGGGAACAGACTTGAAGAGCCCGCACGCGACGCAAACATTACACGCGTACACGTGCTCAAGATCTTCCCCACCAGAGGCGCACTGCGATCAGCGCGCCTCGGGCAAGATCTTTTGCAACAGTGTAACGTAGAATGTTGGTCCCGCGTGCACGCTTTTCGCAGCTGTCCCCATGACTCGGTTCTCCTGCTCGTCCGCATATGTCCAATAAAAAAGGGGGTTGCCCTGGGTACTTGCTCTTTTGGCAAGGTCCCAGGCCGCGTGAAACTTATACGTTTCGTGGCCGCCCCACGCCTTCCACTCGCGCAGAGCTGTCACGATGTGGTTCTGGAGCTGTGAGAGAGCAACTGGCGGCATTATGCGGGGCGACCGTTTCATGACGACTTCCATATCCACGAGCGCCGAAACTACGCGGCGAAGGTGCCGATGGCCTGCGCCGAGAAAGCGCCAATTCTCATCCGCTAAAATCCGAATGAAAGGCATCAGTCTCCGCGTTTGTGCAGCCTTCGCCTTCAGGCGGGGGCACACGCCGCCAGCATTTAGCTGGTTGTACTTTAAACGGTTGATTATTGAATGCTTGCCACGCGGCATACGGCGCATTCTATAATGCGCCTTGAGGCGCCTGCGCAAATGAACCATGTTATCGACCCGCCGCCGCTCCACAGTGGGTGATGGGGGCCCCCAAGCACGCCTTTTGACGATAATGGGAATGGAGATCGAGGGCAGTACGTCGGATGAGGAGCAATGACCAGAGGATCTCAGAAGTGAGAGGAGCAGGTAGGTTGCGAACTCGGCATGCGTGCGGGCCCCCGTTCTTCAGCAGATTGCGCAAAATTTGCGTCAATTAGTTTCAGCATGACCTCACCAGCAACATATTGGCTGATGCCGAGGTCGAAACGTGCATACAATCGAGGTGAAGACAATCGACACTAAACCCTCTGATGGTGAACAGCGGGCTCCAGAATTTAATGTTGGAAGTGTTTGCAGCGTTGAAAAACGTGAGCCAGCCTGGCATATCCACGCCAATGGACCCACCTGTGCCCACGAGGGCGTGCCAATCAAGTAGGTTTTCGTCGCAAATGACGATCCACCCCACGGGCAAATGAAGTTCTGGAAACGGCCTTACCAGCGCAAAACCACCATATTTGCGCGAAAGCTCCATGCACCTTAGAAGCCTGCGCAGCTGGGCACGACTTTGCACGTACCTTTTGGTCACGCACGCCCCGAGGTCATCATTAAAATCGCTACGCTGGCGGGGGCGCCAAGGGCAGAGGGCCAACGTGCGGGCAAAATTAAACATATCAGCGCGGGATGCGTTGCAACAAAACATGCGCGCTGAACGTGCGTCCAATTTGTAAAACCGAAACAAGAAACATATTCTAACAAGTCTGCGCGATACTCCACGAGAGCGCCATATTTCCCGAAGGGGAGGCCGCGGTGGAGCTCGCGAAGCTCTTGGGAAAAAGGCTTTTGGTTGTGGTCCAGGGACGGAAACGCGCCAGCGGCGAGCGCCGAGAATGACCAGGCGATCACCTTTTGTATTACTTGCATCGTGCACCACCCTTTGCACGAGCACTGGCAAAGGTCAGATGTTTTAACAGTGCAAATCAAATGTCGTTTTCTGTTGGGATCCACAGCCGAACTCCAATACCAGCAAATAAATGAATCTGTTTTCGAGAACGGAACTCCGTCTGAGTATAGCGTGAGAGGAACGGTGTCTGCGTGTCCTCTTTCTAAAACAACAGGGTGCGAAGCATGCGTCCCAGGCAAATCATTAATATCAACAGTGTTGAAATCTGCAGGACGTTGCTCCAGCAGCTCGAAAAACCTCTCGCGTGGTAAGCTGATGGGGAAATCTTTATTCAAGTATCTCGATTCCGTATGTTTGCTCCACATGGGAACGGCACACGTGTAAAATGATGCAGCACGTCTCTCACCCAGTGCATGCCTAATGTGCTCAGCATAGCGCCCACGACCCGGAGCGCGGGCTAAGTCTTCAAGGCCAGTGCCCCCTGCAAAACCGCTGGGGTGTTCGCATCTTCCAAATGCAAGGGGAGGGGTGAAAAGGAAGTGCGCAGGGGAGAGGGGGGATGAGTGGAGGACAGCGATGAGGGAGGAGACAGGGAGAACATAAAGAGATAGAGAGAGAGAGAGAGAGAGAAAATAAAAAGAGGGAGGTGGGGGATGGAAGATGCTATACTCCACGGGGCTGGCCTGCATGAGTGACGTGGTGTGCTAGAATGCACACGTCAGTGGCCGTCCAGAGGCCACGGCGGTACCTGTCCACCACGTACTCTCGGAGGCCAGATCCGTTGCTTCGGCGGTTCAAACACAGGGCCCTGACAGACGGGATCTAGACGGGATTTAAAACCTCATTCGAGGGGAAGGTCACCTTACCGTCCCTTCCTACAAACAGGTTTACATGTGTATACGCACACGTATGTATAGATGTATGTACATACATTTGTACATACATACATGTGTATATATATAGATATATATTTATATACATAATCATGTATACGTATATACATATATGTGTATACAGACATACATACACACATACATACATACATACACTCGTATACAAACCACATCCCTCGGACCAGGGCCCTGTGGTTCAACCGCCGACGTGCCCTGGCCTGCAGTACCAGGATCGCCACCCCCACTGCCTCCAGCGCCCACACCAGGAGCGCGACGCGCACTGCCTCCAGCGCCCACACCAGGAGCGCGACCAGCACTGCCTCCAGCGCCCGCGCGACCCCCTCCACCTCCAGCGTCGGTGGAGAGCAGGGCTGCAGCGGCGCGGGCTGACATGTGTGAACAACGACAACGTATCGTTTGAAACCGAAACGCTTACGGACAAACCCAGTGAAACCGAACGCTTGAAGTGAACAACCACAACGTATTGTTTGAAACCGAACGCTTCAAGTGAACAGCCACAACTTATTGTTTGAAACCATGGTATCCTATCAGTTCTAGCGTCGATGGCCCCAGGATGCGCGCAGTGACGATGCAAGTTCCTTGAACTCCCCTAGCTGGAACTTGTCCCCACCTGGTCAGCAAAAGCAAGGATGCACAGGTACGCATTGGAACAGCACACATCTTCAAGATGCAGCATGATTGCATTTGATGATGGATGTGGCGAGGTGTTCAATGATGTCTCTCCCCCCTCCTCCATGCGAGGTATAGAGGCCCCCAGCTCCCAGGGAGGTGTCACCAAACGTTGTTGACCCTGGGACCCCTCTCAAAAACAGAATTGGCTCCTCCACTCCACGCCTCCATAATATGATGTGCGTATGTCCACTGGCATCCCTTCTCGCCCCTCGTTAGTAGAACTGGGGATGGGTGATCAGCAACACTTGGAGTGCCCACGCGAGCGTATTCGGGACGACCCACGTAGCACCATTAACGAACTCAGTGCAGAGCATTCTGCAAGGATGCCTGCACCAGTACGGGAGGTGAAGGAAGGAGCGTCAGGGGGTCGGGCGGGAATGGTTGGATGGGGATCGGGCGGGCGAGATGATGCTCCACCAGCTGAGTGCCACGCCCTCCTCAGACAATCAAGCTGGGAGGGTACTTGCAACCAGGGCGTGTAAACACTACGCGTGGAGGTACACTAAACTTGGAAGGAGGAGATGATGATGATGATGATGGATGATGATGATGATGATGATGATGAGGAGGAGGAGGAGGAGGAGGAGGAGGAGGAGGACGAGGAGGAGGAGGAGGAGGATGAAGAAGAAGAGGGGGGTAATGTGGCGGAGGAAGACGACTGAAGAAGGGTATGAGGAGGAGACGTGCAATTCTCGAGAACGCGTCGCTTATTTCGAGCGATGCACGGCGAGCCCCTCCTCGCCTTGCTCGAGCTGTAACGTCGCGCACGTCGCGCGCCAGCAAACTAGGACCGATCGGTCCGAAACGTCGGCCTTCGCATGGCCTCGGCCGAACGAGGAAGGGCACCAGGGTCAGAGACGGCCTCGGGCTCTGGGCATGGCCTCGGGCCCCCAAACGAAGAAAAGGCTCCAGGGTCAGAGACGGGCCCGCGCATATGGGGGGGTACCCCCCATCCGCGGGCCCGTCTCTGACTGGGACAAGGGGCGTTGAAATGTTCAGGCGCCCACCCTTCAGAATGGCCGAGAAACATGGCCGATGAGCCCCTCGAGGGCTCCCTTACTATCGAGAGGAGGTCTGATCACTCGATCACTGCCCTCGAAGATATCACCCTCATCTGGAGCTCCTTCCGTCACCCCTCCTTCCGTCACCCCCCCGCCGATTGTTTCATCATTCTCTCTTCCTTTACGGTGATACCGGATCCTCCCTCCTCTCGAATTTGTGCTCGGGTCGGGAGGGTGGATCACGGCGGTGCGATCTGCGTGTTGGCCGCGGCGACGGACTGCTGGACAGGGAGGATCATCTGGTAGAAGCTGTTCGCCTGGAGTCCCCGCTCCCTCTCACGATCCCCTCGACCGTTGCACCCATGGAGGGATCAACGGGATAGGCGATCACGAGTGGGAGGATCTGTCAATATTGCGTCTTCCGTTGCTTCATCCTCTTCCTGTTCCTCCTCCTCCTCCTCCTCCACTCCCTCCTCATCATTCTCCCTCTTCACCCGCTGATGGCCTTTGTGATGGCAGCGACGCACTCGTTGTAGTTCATGTCGGCCTCGGACGACCTGGAAAGAGAGCGATGCGAGACCAATCCGTCATCACTTGGGCCTCGGGGACCAGGCGATGAGGGGATTGTGGTGGGAGAAGTTGTGACGAGGAAGAGGACGAGGTGGAGGGGAGGAGGCGGAGAGGGAGGAGGAAGACGAGGAGGAGGAGGATTGATGCGACCGACCTGTTCTGCACATGGTAGACCAACGCATCCTTCGCAAACTCCAGCGCGGCGACATTCTCCTCGAGCTGCACGTGCCACGGCTGCAACCAGGGCATCTCGGACACCTCCGCCCTCGATATTAGTCGAGTTCGTCCTCATCTTCTCGTCCTCTTTCCTCCAATCCTCGTCCTCGTGCTCCTCCTCGCCATCCTCCCCCCTCATTTTCATCCTGCTGTTGCTCATCGAGTTCTCCTCTCTCCTCTCGCCTGCTCCAGTCGTCCTTCCCAACCTCGTTCGTGCATTCGCCTCCTCATTCATGATCATTCCCACTCCTAGTCCTCCGCTACCTCGACTGCAGCTGCAGTGTTCCTCGTCAGAGGGCCAAGCATCCCTCCAGTTGGCTGGAACGGGACCCGTGGTCGGCCGTCTGCATCATCATCATCAGCAGCAGCATCAACAACATCATTGACATCATCATCGTCTTGATCATCATCATCATCATCATCGTCATCATCAGCATCATCATCATCATCAACAACATCATCATCATCAACACCAGCATCATCAGTAGCATCGTCATCATCATCATCATCATAATCAGCATACTCAACAACATTATCAGCATAAACTCAAGTGGAGTAGTAATGCGACTCACAATCATAATGCTAGTCATCATCACCATCACCATGAACCTTGCCATCATCAGCATCATCAGCATCATCTCACCACTCACCACCATCAGCTTCACCATCAGCCACAGCAGCACCATCATCATCAACACCTCCTCCTCCCACCTTCCAGCCAGACAGCAGCGCGTGGAGGTGGGTAGCAGCTCCCAGGTTCGTGGCCACGCTGGTGCCGATCTGGATGGATCCTGCTGTCGAGGGCGTCGCTGCTGCTCCAGGCTCGTCCTGGGCTTGGGGAATAGGATACTCAAGACTTCTCCATCTCCCTAATCATGGGGATGGAGGGTTGATTATCATATTCTCCTCGAGGTATTCCCACCCTCATCGCATCATCCTCCACATCTCGTATCACGCTCCTCCTTCTCGTACCCCCCTCCTTATGTCACAACTCCTCCTCCTCCTCCTCCTCCTCAGTATCCTCCTTCCTCTTGCTCATCTCGTCCCCTTCCTGGCACCCTGGAAAATCCGTAGCGTCCTGATCCATGTATCCTACCTCCTCCTACCCCCACCTCCTTGACAGCCTACCCATCTGAACATTATGGCATCATATTTGTATCATCTATGTTTTCCCTCAGCGTCCTCATCATCAGTGTAGCTGCTGTAGGAGTCGTCATCGTCCGAACCGCTGTCCAGGGCCTCCGCCAGAAGCGAGGAATCGGGGATGGATGAGCTCGGAGAGGAGGTTGGAGGACGAGGACCTCGAACAGGACAGATGCACGCAAGTCACGGGAATATTGTTATTCGAGGTTCTCGTCCTCCGTCCTCCACTTCGAAGCTAATCCATTTCGATCCCTCCCTCCCGTCTGGCCTGCGAGCAGCGACCAGCAAGGTCGCGCCTGACGGGCTCCACCGGCTGCTGGTCGCTGGTCAAGCTGGTCTGCAGCCTCTGGCCGTGGTTGGTGGAGACCCGCTCGTAGTCTTCAACTCGCTTGAAGACCTCCTCACCGTGCTGCCTGTCCACCTGGGCTGCCCCTTCTCCTGCTCATCCTCGTCCTTATTCAGGGCTGGATTTTCATCTTGACAATTCCAGGGCCTGGCAAATCGAGGGCACAACTACGAAACACATAAATCTTGTTTAGGTCAAATCACCCTCAGCCTGGATACACGTATTTGTTAGAATCCTCATCTTCTCTCGGTCTCTTCCTCCTCCTCCTCCTCCTCCTCCTCCTCCTCCTCCTCCTCCTTCCTCCTCCTCCTCCTCCTCCTCCCCCTCCCCCTCCTCCTCCTCCTCCTCCCCCTCCTCTCCCTCCTCATCTAGCTTCTCTGTTCCCCCATCATCCTTATCCTCATCCTGCCCACCTTCACGTGTCCACGGCACGCCCTGCAGGTAGCGATGATAGCTTCGGCGCGCGCCACGGCCCTGTATAGGCTCGATGTTTACTCCCTGCACTCGGGCTGCTGAATTAAGGAACGATGGATAAGGAACGAGACCCCTAGGACTAACAACGCTTGCGAGGGTATCATGGAGCAGACATGGAAGGACCTGAGGAACATCGAGTACCCTCCGAACCCAAACTGTTCCTTTTTTCAGCGTATTGTCTGTAGGCGAGTCCCCCATCCTCCCATTGATCATCAGTCGATCTTCTCGTGGATCCCCTCATCGATCATCCAATCGATCTCGCCTCCTCACTCCCTCCTTCCTCCTCTCATCAAATCCTCCCATCGGCAATCCATCGATCTCACTCGTAGGTCCTTCAATCGATCCTCATATTCCCACCTTTCCTCACCGATGTCATCTTCCCTCCTTAGATCATTCTAGCCTCGCACCCCTCTTCCATCATCACTCCATCCTTCGGCGTCCCCTTCAAGCAAACAAGAAAAACAACGATTCCTCACAGACATGGGGCAGTCGGGCAAGGCTGCGTTGTAACCGAAACTCACCAGCAGCTCGTCTTTCGTGTACCATTTGTCCTCGTGGCCGCTGCTCCTGAGCCTCTCCTCGTACTCCTGCTTCTCGACTTGCACGAAGTCGAAGTTGCCTATCGCTCATGCTATATGTTCACTATCGTCATCCTTCTTCCTCCTCATCTTCTTCCTCATGCTTATTTATCCTCATCGTTTTTTTTTTCGACCACTCATCCTCATCATCGACGTCTTTATCTTCTTCCCCTCACCCTCCTCCGCACCATGTTCATATTCATCTTCCTCATCCTTCTCCGTCAGGTAGCTCCTTCTCGGGTCCGATCATTTGGTACAGTGCAGTTTTTTAATGCATGCTCTGCGTGCGGATCATGTATAAAAAATGCAGGGTTTAGTACTAAAACCAACGATGAGCTCATGCATGAATTTATGCATAGCATTAAAACCTGCCATGTAATGTTGTCCCTTCCTCCTCATATCCTCCTTCCTCAGAGCCCTCTCGTCGAGCCTGTCTCCTGCCAGCGCCGCAGCCAGTGGTCCTTTCTGTCCTGGCTGAGTTTCTTGAACTCATCGTGCAGCTCCTTCTTGGTCTTCTTTGCGTGGTACCTGGGGTGATGATATCCCCCTTCCTCCCCTCGTTCCTCATCCCTCCTTCGATCCTCATCCCCCCATTCTTCTCTTCGATCCTCATCCCCTCATTTCTTTCCTCATCCTCATCCCTCCATTCTTCTCCTCGGTCCTCGTGCCTCGAATGTCCATCACTCCTCCTTCGATCCTCATGTCCTCATCATTCATCAATTCATCCTCTCCTTTTTTTCAACCTGGTTTGTCATCCTTTCCTCGCCTCCTCATTCGCTCCGTTACCTCATCCCTCCTTCCCACCTGCTCAGAACAAGTACAACATTCCTCCTTCCCGCCACATGTTCCCTTCATTCCCACCTGCTCCTTTCCTTCCCACGTGTTCCCACCTATTCCTCATTCCCACCTGCTCATAAGTCATTAAAGCACAGGGCGCCGTAAACGCTGCAGCGCGTTTTCGTGCTCCGTGTTCGCCTCCCTGGCCCGCTTCAGCTTCTCCTTGTTCGGCGCCGCTGCAGCCGCCGCCTTCGCCTCCGATAGGGCGCGGCGCAAGCATCCTCATCGCCTCCTGGGTCCTCTAGCTCCCGAGCTCAGGGAGACGAAATCTATACATATCCACTGTTCCCTGGACATGGCGTGCCATGTATATGTGTATATATACACACGCATATATATGCAGCTGTGCATAGATATGCATATATCCTGGGTCCAGAATGGGCCTGACCAGGGTACCAGTATATGTATAGATTTCGTCGCCCGATCGGGCGTCGACTTCGGCACGAGTGCAACCCGAGTTGCACGCGTACCGAAGTCGACGCGCGGTGATCGAGGACCCCTCCGGACTCGAGCGGGGCAGTTCTGGACAGGAGGCCTTCTGGTCAGCATTCTTGCGCTTCGGGGGCATGGCGCCAGCGCGGCGCCTCACCTGTTGCCCAAATGCGCGGGCCGCGCTGGTTCGAAGCGGCAGTGCATACATATATGGTACCACCGTACGTGCGCGTGGTGGTGGTGGGTCGTGGTGGCGGTGGTGGTGGTGGGTGGGTGGTGGTTGTGGTGGTGGTGGTGGTGGCGACGTGGTGATGGTGCTTGTAGGTGTTGGCGGTGGTGGTGGTTGGTGTGTCGCGTAGGTTGCGAGGCTGCTGCAGTTGGGTTTGATGGGTGCAATCGTGGGGGCTGGGGGCGGTGTGTGCGGGGTCCTTGGACGATCTGGGGGGTGGCCAGGGCGGCCGCGCGGGGGCGGGGAGGTGATGGGGCACATGCGCGCGCGCGATGGAAGAAACATGAAAACACATGAAAGCACAGGAAATGAAAAAACATGAAAAAACATGAAAAAAAAACATGAAAAAAACATGAAAACATGAAAAAACATGAAACACCACGAACATGAAAAAACATGAAAAACACATGAAAGAAACATGAAAAAAACATGAAACACGTGAAAACCCATGAAAAAACATGAAAAAACATGAACATGAAAAAACATGAAAAAAAACATGAAAGAAACATGAAAAAAAAAACATGAAACACATGAAAAAACATGAAAAAAAACATGAAAAAACATGACGCGGGAAAAAAACATGAAAAAACATGAAAGAAACATGAAAACAACATGAAAACATGAAAAAAACATGAAAAAACATGAAAAAAACGTGAACATGAAAAACCATGAAAAAAACATGATAGAAACATGAACAAACATGAAACACATGAAAAAACATGAAAAAAACATGAAAAAACATGACGCGGGAAAAAAACATGAAAAAACATGAAAGAAACATGAAAAAACATGAAAACATTAAGAAACATGAAAAAACATGAAAAAACATGAACATGAAAAAACATGAAAAACCATGAAAGAAACATGAAAAAAACATGAAAAAACATGAAAAAACATGTAAAAAACATGACGCGGGGAAAAAACATGAAAAAACATGAAAGAAACATGAAAAACATGAAAACATGAAAAAACATGAAACAACATGAAAAAAACATGACGCTGAAAAAACATGGAAAAAAACATGAAACAACATGAACAAACATGAGAACACATGAAAAAACATGACAATGAAAAAACATGAAAAAACATGAAAAAAAACATGAAAAAAAAAAAAAAAAAAAAAAAAAAAAAAAAAAAAAAAAAAAAAAAAAAAAAAAAAAAAAAAAAAAAAACATGAAACCACCACCGCCCGCCCGAAACCCGCAACGCACCCGCGTCTCCCAACTGTCGACGCACCCCCGCCAACGCACCTTTGCCGAAAGCCCGCTAATCCGCCGCCACCGAACCCCCGACGCCCCCCCCCACGACCAACGCGCCCCCGCCGATCGCCCCGTATACGCCCGCCCGATGATCACCCCGCCGCCACCGAACCTCCAGACCGCTTCCAAACGCAGCGTAATCGAGCGCGGCTGGGAAATCCTCAGCGATCGAGCCGCGCGAGCGCTTGAGCCCGACTATAATCCCCGTGCCCCAACCATAACGCAACACCTCACACCCCAAAGTGTCCACTTCCGAACGCAGTGGTCGATCAGCGCGGCTGGAAATCCGCAGGTCGATCGATGCATGTATGCAGCGGTCCTCTCCGGAGCCCAGCACAATCATGTGCACCTGGCGGCGGGGGGCAGGGGGGGGGGGAGCGCGCGCGTGCGGGCACGCGTCCGTGCATCATGTGGTGGTGGTGGTGGTGGTGGTGGTGGTGGTGGTGGTGGTGGTGGTAGTGGTGGTGGTGGTGGTGGTGTGGTGGTGGTGGTGGTGTGTGTGTGTGTGCGTTTGTGTTCAGATCTGATGTTATTCTCTTCGCCCTCGGGCAGCAACGCACTGAAGCCACATACTCTAGCGTCAGTACGCAGAAGAAACATATTAAAAACACGGGCGCGCGCTGTACATGCAATCATTTCAGATCGTTGGGTTTGTTGCCAGGGGTGGTGTGCTGGGTTGTTAGTTCGTTTATGCAATACATTGGTTGGGTTGTGGGGTTGTCGATCACATGTTGGACATCGCATGCATCAGTTTCATGTGCGTTCGAGGTGGGTGTGGGGTGTGAGCTCGTGGATTATGTGAGTTCGGTTGTTCGGCAGTGGTGGTTGTTCTGTACTCGGGTTGTGGTAGTGGTGGTAGTGGTGGTTGGGCTGGGTCGACGGTTCGGTGGACGAGTTGGGTGGGTGGTGTCGGGTGGTTGGTGCTTGTACAGTAGTGGTGGCTTGTATGGCTTACGCAACCTGCTCATCATGCACTGCCACATCAGTCCACTTCCGAACGCAGCGCACACATGACGATGCAAACAAGCAAATCCCCAGCCCCATGTCACCAGTCGGAGTGCTCCCCGGCTCGAGCGCGGCTGGAATCCCACCGTGTTCGATCCCAGAACTGCGCGCAAGGCAAGACCATGCACCGATCGCAACGTTCAGGCCACAATCGTCCGAGTGGTCCTATGCACCACCTCCTTGTCCGTTCGATCGACCCCTGAATCATCCTGAACACAATTACATACATACACACATACATACATACATACATACATACATACAGACACCCAGACATACAGACATACAGACATACAGACAAACATACATCACTCGAGGATCTCGCTGCGTATGCGAGGCAGGATTGAAGCATCCTCAGAGACTCGACTCCTGAACCATCCTTGGGGGTCCTAGGCGGGTGCCCGTTTGCACGAACCGTTTGGCGCCCATGGCACATGCATTCTGAAATCATCCTGCAGAGGGGCCTCTCGGGAGAGCGCAACTCGAGGGACAGTGAGGGGGACAGCGTCGACGTGAGGGGGAAGGGAAGTTCGAGGGAGGGAGGCTGGTAGGAGGGTTGTGGCATGGGGGAGGGGGCGTTGGACATCGTTCTATCGAACGAGCGTTCTCGAGCTGGAATCTCCTGGACTCGAGGGGAGGGCGGGCAACTATTGTGCCTCGCGGCCTGCGCTTGATCTTGCCAGCGCTCGAGCTGGTCCGTCAGCGCGCGTGCAACATAATGCGCATGCGGTCTCTTGAGACTCTCGCTCTCTCGCTCTCTCTCTCTCTCTCTCTCTCTCTCTCTCTCTCTCTCTCTCTCTCTCTCTCTCTCTCTCTCTCTCTCTCTCTCTCTCTCTCTCTCTCTCTCTCTCTCTCTCTCTCTCTCTCTCTCTCCTAGCTCCTCTCACCCTCCAAAAATGAAGGGGGCTATACGGAGCCGCGGGGACGCTCAGCTCCACCAGTACACCACCAGTAGTATACGTCGCCTGGTCAGGGCACGATTGAGGTAGAAGTGAGGGTATGGGAAGGAAGAGGTGTAGAGGATGAATGTGTGAGAGTAGGAAGCAGGGATGGATCTAGCAGGAGGAGGAGAACTCTTGCAGAAAGGCGTAGGAGTTTATATCGATGGAGGGCGGAGGGGAGGGACGAGCGAGGAGGTAAACACGAGGAGTGGGAGGCGCACGTCGTGGAGAAGGCGCTCGAAGAGGAGCGAGGAAACTAATCGTGTATGTATGTACATATATATATATATATATATACATCACAGGACTGGGGATCGAGGGGATAAGTATGGCCCGATGCTGGCCTGGGCCATGCCACGGCCCACACGTAGCAGGTCATCTTCTCGATGTGTCGTCACCTCTGGGAAGGAATCATGATGATACACATGGCAGATGTGCACCGAAACTCCGCCAGCTGGGGCCTCAGGAAGATAAGGGTTGCAGGCGTAAGGAAGGCTGGAGCACCAGCAGCAGATGAGAGCAGAAGGATGCGGATCGATGTAGACCATTCGCTGCTTTGTGATGTCAGGGTCGCGTGGGCACAGATTTGCCCACGTGACCCTGGCACCACAGGGAGATGCTTCGAACGTGTAGATTTTGAAGTTCAGTGCTCCCGATCATCCTTATGTGCTTCTTCCCCTCCACCCTCCTCCGAGCTCGTCCTTCCCAGCCCCATCCCGCGCTATCTTATGCTTGTCTTCCTCCTCTCTCCTCCTGCTGGCATTCCTCTCTCCTCCTTATATTTCTCTTCCTCCTCTCTCCTCCTTATACTTCTCTTCCTCCTCCTCTCTCCTCCTTATACGTCTCCTCCTTCGTCCTCTTAGGCCCAGGATCTCACCTAGGATCCACTGGAGGAGCGCAGCTCGTTCACAACACTGTTCCTGTACGAGCTCACGACAGCCTTGGTGACGGTCGGCTTCTCGATGATCTTCTGCATGACGTACTTCGGGGCCATGCGGGGAGGAGGCGGAGGGGGGGGATGGCATTGACGATGGGAGGTGGGAGTTGGAACTATACGAGGGATGAGGACGGTGGGTCATGGGAGGACTGAAAGGCTGCAGGAGTGGGAGGAAACAAGGGCCCGTGTAGCCACGAGCCCCGAAGAGGGAGGACGGTCTGAAATAGTCATCCCCCTCGAGCTCGCCTCTGCGTCGACCTCTTGATCGCCATCCTCCCTCTTCCTTCCTCCCCCCTCCCCACCATCCTGCAGCCGCTCGATCAGCTCCCCTCCTCGTCCTCCTTCCCCTGGTGTCCTTCATGCACGTCTCGCTCAGCTCCTTGGCATTGTCGCTCTCGCCCCACGTCTTGTCGGCGCACTGGATTAATTGCGGCCAGCCATTCGTCACTGTGGTCGCCCTGAACACGATAGTGCTGATCTTCTCAGCACCCCTCCTCTTCGAATTCTGCATTCCTTCATCCCCAAGCCCGCAGAAGCGCGGGCATGGTAGTGAAGGTAGGGCAGATCCCCACTGCCTTATCACCACCCTGGAGATCCACTACCCCTGTCATCGAGGACAAGTGCGTGGACCTCGAGGGTGGGGAAGTACAATGAGGAGAACGACAATGAGGAGGGGGAAGGGGAGGAGGAGGAGGAGGAAGAGGAGGAAGAGGAGGAGGAGTTCAGGATGAGGAGGAGGAGGAGGAGGAGGTGGCGACGAGGAGGAGGAGGAGGAGGAGGAGGGGGAAGAGGAGAAGGAGCAGGGGGGTCCTCTTCATCTTGATGTTATAGAACTCGCCGCCGACCTGGATCGTCACCATGCCTGCGCTGGCTGACCGTTCCTCCCTGTCCCTCCTGCCCCCCCCCCCCCCCGTGGGCCTTGGGAGCCTCTTTGACTTGTGGTGAGCAAGGACAGGATGGTGATGATGGTGATGGTGATGATGTTGATGACGATGATGCTAACGGTGATGGTGATGCTGACGAAGCTGAGGACGCTGATGATAAGGAGGAGGAGAAGGAGGAGGAGAAGGAGGAGGGGAGGAGGAGGAGGGGGAGGAGGGGGAGGAGGAGGAGGAGGAGGAGGAGGATGGGGGGAGGAGGATCTTGAGTCACGGCATGCAAGACCGACTTTTCAAAACGAAGTGGTCCTCGACCGCCCCCCCCCCATTCCGCGCTCCTTCGAGCCCTGGTACCGTCTGGCAGCTCGGCGCTCTGCTCCTCGATCCCCTGGTCGACCTCGGCGCCCTGTCCATCGATCTCCTGGACCTCGGCGCCCTGCTCCTCGATCTCCTGGTCGACCTCGGCGCCCTGCTCCTCGATCTCCTGGTCGACCTCGGCGCCCTGCTCATCGATCTCCTGGACCTCGTCCCCGCTCTCCTGGACCTCGGCGCCCTGCTCATCGATCTCCTGGACCTCGGCGCCCTGCTCCTCGATCTCCTGGACCTCGGCGCCCTCATCGATCTCCTGGACCTCGGCGCCCTCCTCGATCTCCTGGACGGCGCCCTCCTCGATCTCCTGGACCTCGGCGCCCTCCGCGTCGACTGGCTGCACCAGCTCTGCCTACATGCGGAAATCGATGATATGTACATGCGTGCATGGCAGATCTATACACATGTATGCATGCATGGATGTGTATGCCTGCATGCACGTCTGCATGCAGTCTGCACACATACACATGGTATAGATGCATGCCTGTAGGTGTGCACGGCGTATGGTTGTGACTATATGTATATATATAGATGTATCGGCAGGCATGTCTGCATACGTGGATGGATCGATACATGTATGCATGAATTGCTGTTTTCATGTAAGCATGCATGTTTGTATACATGACTATATGTATGTATGTGTGCATGTATGCATACATACTTGAGCGTGTGTGCATGTATGTATGCATGTGTGTGGGCGTGTGCATGTATGCATGCATCATGTGTGTATGGATGCATGACTCTGTGCATGCATGTATACATATGTGCATAGTCGGTTGCGTAAGCATGCATACATGTATGTGTTAGGTGTGCATGCCTGTATGTCTACATGTAGGTATGCGTGTACGTATGTATAAATGGATGCATACATACATATATATATATATGGTTGTGACACATATATATATATACACATATATCTAGATATATGTATGTGTGTGCGTATGTGCGTGTGTGTATGCATGTATGTATGTGTGTATGCACGTATGTATGTATGCATGTATGCATACATATACGCAGGTATGTAGGTATGTAGGCATGTATGTATGTTTGTATGTGTGTATATGTATGTGTGTATGGATGTATGTATGCCTGTATGTATGTATGCATATACGTGTATATATGTAGACATGTATGTATGTATGTGTGTATGTATGAATGTATGTACGTACGTATGTATGTATGTATGTGTGTATGTGTGTATGTATGTATGTATTTATGTACGTATGTACGTATGTATGTATGTGTGTATGTGTGTATGTGTGCATGCGTGTAGGTGCGCGTGCGTGCATGCATAGGAACCAGTACAGAGGGACGGAGCTGCACACATGGATGCGGGATTGAGTATTGCCTAGGCGTGGGGAAGTGAGTGATCGAGGAGGAGAAAAGGGACGAGGAGGGCGAAGAGGACGCTGAAGCCTTCGGTGCTGCTGCTGGGCGCTTCATGCGCTTCATCTGCGTGCTGCCTGCTGTTGCTGCTGCTGCTGCTGCTGCTGGGCGCTTGATCGTCGGCAGCTGCAGCATCGGCTCGTCTTTGATGGCCACCATCTCTTTCTGCTCCAGCTGCTGCTTCTTCTTCGGCTTCTTCGTCTTCTCCTTGATCCGCGACTTCCTAAGAGGTCATCCTCGCCCTCCTCCTCGTGCCGTCCTGCTCCTCCACATCCACCTCATCGGTTAAATGCTTTACCTTCTCTGGTTACGTCCTCATTATCTGTCTCCTCCTCCTCCTCATCCTCATCATCATCATCCTCTTCCTCATCCTCCTCCCTCCTCATCATTCCTTGTACCGATCATCGTCCTCCTTCTCATAACTTGCCTCCTCGCCTGGAGGACGCCCCCATCGCTTTCTGCCTGATCGTCACCATCAGCATCATCATCATCATCATCATCATCATCATCGTCATCATCATCATCATCACCATCATCATCATCATCATCATCATAATCGTCATCATCATAATCGTCACCATCATCCCACCACCCTCACCAGCATCATCATCACCACCATCAGCATCATCAGCATCATCATCAGCATTATCATCTGCCTTGGCGTCGTATCATCGTTCACTTGCTGCTGCCGCTGCTCGTCCTCCTCCTGGTCCTTCCTCCCTCTCGAACTCTGGTTCACTCGTTCCCTCGATCCTTGGCGTCACCCTGCTCGCGAGCAGGGACTTGATGAATGGGATTTTGCGCTTCGGCGCGGGGCTCTCGATCTTGCCGCGCGGCGCAGCCTGCTCCTCGATCTCTTGACTATCGTGGTCGAGCTCGTCGCCCTTGTGCGCCTCTCTCAAGTCATCCTCTTCCTGATCGTCCTCCTTACTTCATTATCATCCCCCGTCTCCTCAGCATGTTTCCCCTCATCTCTCCTTAGTCTCGATTCTTCTCCTTCTCCTCCTCCTCCTGCTCTTCCTCTTCCCTCACCTGCCCCTCATCCCCTCGTCTCACCTGTGCCTTCCCTCTTACATGTTGGTTTGACTCATCTTCCGTGTTACCTCCTCCTCCTCTTCCTCGATCCTCCTCCTCCCTCTCTCGATCCTTCTCCTCCATCTTCGCCATTCGTCCTCCTTCGTCCGCTTCGTCAGCTTCTTCCCTGGCAGACCTGTGCCAACATCTGGCGGAAGCCGTCCTCAGTAATTTGCTCCTCATCCTCGCTGTCGTAGGGCGTGATCTGCCCATCTGCGCTGGCCTCGTCAGGAAGGAGGGGGGGATCCGAGGAGGAACAACTGAGAGCTGATGGGTCAGAATGACGAAAGAGAGGACGGAGGCGGGGGTGGACGAGGAGGAGAAGGATGAGGAGGAAGAGAAGGAGGAGGAGGACGAGGAAGCGGATGAAAAGGAGTGCGGGATAGGCGTGAGGAGGAGAAGGATGATGAGGAGGAGAAGTAGAAGGATGAGAGAGGGGAAATGAGGGACGAGCGGGGATCAGAGAAGGGCGGGGGGCGTGGCACGGTGGATGAGAGAGGCGCCTCCAGCTCCGCCCTCGTCTGCTGGATGCACACTCCTGTCATCTTCTGGTAGTGCGCGTGGATGCGCCGAATCGCTCGTCCCTGCAAGTACCTTGGGTTCGAACACTGTTGATGACGGTGGTGGTAGAGGAGGAATGAGGAAGATGAGGGGACGGTGAGGATGAGCGAGGACGATGATGACAATGATGATGATGATGATGAAGAAGATGAAGAAGATGATGATGATGATGATGATGATGATGATGATGGTGGTGGTGATGGTGATGGTGATGCTGATGCTGCTGATGATGATGATGATGATGATGGCGATGCCGCTGTGGATGATGACGACGATGCTAATGATGATGATGATGTGGATGATCATGCTGATGATGATGTTGATGATGCTGATGATGACGATGCTGATGATGATACTGATGATGACGAGGAGGAGGAGGAGGAGGAGACGAAATGAGAGGGGGATGAGCAGGAGGAAGAGGAACAGGAGGCGTTGGATAGGTGCATACTTCTACGCGCTCCTCCTCATCCTACCCCTCCTCGAAGGCGCCACTCCAGTGCTCTTCGTCACCGTCATCTCTAAACCACCTCCTCTTACTCCTGTTCCTCCTCCTCCTCCTCCGCCCTCCTCCTCCTCCTCCTCCTCCTCCTACTCCTCTTCCTCCTCCTCCTCTTCCTCCTCCTCCTTCCCCTCCCTCTCCCTCTCATCCTCCTTCATGTTGCCCCTCGGCACTGGTGTGCCTTCATGGCCCTGTTCGTCGGCGCCCTGCCGCGCGTGTCCTGGCTCTGCAGGTGGTTGCGGAGGGGGAGCCAGTACAGCGATGCCCACGCTGCCTCTAGGGGGGAGCATTGCGGGTTCCTCGTTCACCCCGTTCCTCCTCCATCCCTTACCCCACCTTTTCTACATAATACATACCCTGTTCTCCACCTCTCCTCCTCGTGCTCCCGTCCTTATCGTCATCATCGTCTGTTCATTCGGGCCTCCGCACACTTCTGGGAGATGCGCAGCGTGTCCGTGATCGTGTCCAGCGCTTCTGCCATGGTGATCCACACCTGGGACTCACCCCCAGTGGCCCCATCCTCCCCGTCCTCTCTCACAGTCCTTTCTCTCGTCATTGATCCACCTTCCTCGCGCCTCCTCGTCACATCTCCCCCCCCCCCCTGAGCCACAATTCTCTTGCAGGGCTGGTCAGTGTCGTCCCATTCCCCGGCTGCTGGATCGTACGCTATCCTCATTTCCCTGATCGTTGTCACGTTCTTCCTCATCCTCGACTCTCCTCCTCAATCCCCCTCCTCGTGGATCCGCCCCCTCCTCGTGTCAATTGTGGTACTCTCATATTGTCCCCCATTGCACCTTGATCGTCACTTTGTTCGGACGCGAAGTGTACTCCTGCTGGTAATCCTCGAAGTTCGGGATCTTCGTACCTTGATGGGGCGACGGTGACGACGCGGAGGATGGCGCACCAGGGGAATTAGCAGGAGTGAGCTGGCAATGCAATGAGAAGGAAGAGGAGGAGGGCCATGTGAAGGTGAGGCAGAGAAGGAGGCGGAGGAGGAGAAGGATGAGGAGGGAGGGGAAGGGAAAACCCTGTGCAGGAGCAGGAGCCGAGGAAGCATTGAACGCATGCTGATCGACCGAGAGGCAGATCTGCAGAGTTGGGCGAGGGCGAGGGGACGGATATCACGATAAGGAATGATTGAGAGGTGGAGGAAGAAGGGCACCCGCGATGACTGGCTGGCCCTCGGTGTACAGCAGCGCCTGATGGCTGGGTGCGTCCCTCCTCCACCCTGCCACTAGTCCTCCTGGCACCCCCTGCTCCTGAGGCATGCTCGTGATCCTCGTGATCATCCCGATCACGAGGATCAAGAGCATGTGCAGGCCTGCTCCTAGACCACATGATCATCATCGTCCCTCATTATCGCCAGTCTTACCGATCTTCCTCATCTCCTGCCGATCCTCGTCGTCCTCCTCCTCTCCCGTGTCCCCCTTCACTCCCTCACTCCCTGCCTCACTCCCTCGCACTCCTCCTCCTCCTCCTCCTTCTCCTCATCGAGCCTCCCCCTTCTTCTCCTCATCATCATCGCCACCACCACCGTCATCATCATCATCATCATCAGCAACAGCAGCATCATCAGCAGCATCACCACAACCACCAACATTCATCATCATCATCATCAGCATCATCATCGTCGTCATCACCGTCAACATCACCATCATCACCATCAACATCACCGTCGTCATCCTCATCATTACCACCATCACCATGACAATCATCATCACCGTCATCATCAGCATCATCACCATCACCAGCATCAGCATCAACACCATCAGTAGCAGCATCATCATCACCAGCATCAGCATCAGCATCATCATCATCATCATCCCTCCTACCTTTTCCATTATTCTCCTCCGTTCCCCATCTGCCACCCTCCTCTACCTTTTCTCTCTCTCTCTCTCTCTCTTTCTCTCTGTTCTATCGCTTTCCCTCTCTCTCTCCATCTCGTCATCTCTCGTTGCATGTGTCCCTCTCGTTCTCCCTCTCTCTCTCTCTTTCGTCTCCTTCTCTCTCTCTCTCTCTTTCTATCTTTCGCTATAATATCTTTCTCTCCCTCTCTCGCTCTCTCGTTCTCTCCCCCACTTTCTCTCTCCCCTCCCTCGCTCTCTTCCTCTCTCTCGATCATGTGTCTTTATCCCGCTCTCTCTCTCTCTCTCTTTCTCTCTCTATGTCTCTCTCTCTTTTTTTTTTCTCTCTCTCTCTCTCTCTCTCTCTCTCTCTCTCTCTCTCTCTCTTATATATATATATATATATCCTCTCTCGAGATGCATATCTATGTACATACATGTGTACATATCCCACCCTCTCTTTATTTATCTCTCTCCATCTCTCTCTCTCTCTCTCCCTCCCCACTCCTCCGCCCATGGAGCCTTCGCGATGTCCTCTGGCTCCTTCGTGCTGCACGCGCGTCGACGGCACTGCAGCTTCGCGGCGTCGACGGCACCCTTGGAGGGAGGGGGGGGGCCAGCACCCTCGTCGAACCGATGAAGAAGGACGAGAAAACAAGAGGACGAGGAGGAGGAGGAGGAGGAGGAGGGACGGAAGGATGAGCAGGAGGATTGATGATCTTGACACGATTTTCGATGGCGATGTGGAGGATTGCGAACGATGAGGATTGTGGAGGAGTAGGCGAAGGACAGAAAAGGAGGAGGAGTGGGAGGAGGAGGAAGAGGAGGAGGAGGATGAGCAGGAGAAGAGGAGGAGGAGGAGGAGGAGGAGGAGAGGCCTCGGGATCGAAGACTGGGATCCCTGCGCGGTCGCACGCCTCGTCGAAATTGAGCCCGAACTGGAAATTGTCTTCGATGAATGCCTCGATCCCACTCCTCTCCTCCTCGACCCTCCTCGGCCTCTCCGATTCTCGAACCGAAGGAGAAGGGCGATGAAGGGAAGGGACTAGGAGGAAACAGGAGGATGAAGAGGAGGAGGGAAGAGGATGAGAGATGATATCATGAGTGCGACGGAAGAGGAGGACAAGGAATGAGAGGGGAGGAAGATAATCACAAAACAAATGGAAGAGGAGGATTGAGGAGGAGGGTGAGGAGGAGGAGGGGGAGAATGAGGAGGAGGAGGGGGATGGGGGAGGCGGAGGAGGAAGAGAAGGAGCAGGAGGAGGAGGAGGAGAAGGAGGAGGAGGAGGAGGGGGGCCTCGGAGTCGGCCGCGGCCTCGGCCGCCATCTGCATGCGCAGGCGCGCGCTGGCGCGCCCTGGAGCCCGGTGTGGGCCAGAGCCAGCGTGCGCAGCGCGCGCGCCGCGCTCGAGGCGCTCCTCATCCCCCCTCCTCCACCTTTCCCTCCTCACTTTCCTCTTCCCACCCATCCCTCCTCTCCCCCTTGGGGCCAATTCGCCCCAGACAGTCCACGGCAAATATACACTGGCCATGGGTGAGCCGCAGGCGTGTGAACCTTATAATCGCGTTCTTGTACACAGTGTATGTACACATCAGTACACATGTGACCAATATGCGATAGATCTCGGCTATTGAACTGTGAACGCATATTTTTCCACTTGTATATCTGACTTCAACATGATATCATATATACCATTACATATATATATAGATGTATATCGGTATATATATAAATATATATATATATATATATATATATATATGTATGTATATATATATATGTACGTGTGTCGACTGCAGTCGGCCCCAACATAATATTGCATATTCTTTTTGCACGCGCGACGTCATATGAACAACAACAAAAAATATTACACGTGCCACCCCGAAAACTAAAGGGTGAACACCAATTTCGCACTCGCATATACGAACAAACAATACGTTGCACAGTTCACACTATCAAACAACATGTAGCCTAACGCGAAAGTGTGAAGCACAACGCTTTTCGTATCGCGCGCAGTGTCCACCCCAGGCAACATGGAGTTCTATATTGTGACGCAGCGTATTTTCCTTATCTCGCGCGCGCCCTGGCGCGCGCGCTATAACAAACAATAAAGAATGCACATCTTAATTTCGAAAACTGAATGGTGAAAACCAATTGTTTCACTCGTATTCTGAGGGCCTCAGCCTGGAATTTTACATGTTGAAACAGCATGTTTCCCTTATCGCGCGCGCGCGCCGGCGCGCGGGCAATATATGGAAACAGCGTGATGGAGGCATTGGAAGTACTAGTGAAACAGCTTGTTTCCACCATTCATTTTTCAGGGTGGCGCGTGTCACCTTTGATTTTTTCATATGGCGCCTTTTGTTTTTTTGTGTTGAGCGCGCGCGCGACAAGGAAAGCGTTGTGTTTGAGGATCGAGCATTCCATGTTGAGGTCACCAGAATACGAATGAAACAATTGATTTTCACCATTGAGTTTTCGAACTTAAGATGGGCATTGCAGATATGTTGTTGTCGTGCACGCGCCAGGGCGCGCGCGAGTGCGCGCGCGTGCGTGATAAGAACACGTGCTATTCGACTATGTATATTTCCCTGCCACGGCCTTCATAATACCAGTCAAACAGATGGTTTCATCATTCAATTCTCGAATTTATCATGGAAGATTTATGTGCGTTATACAATGACATGCTTACGAACACTCAACATGTGTTGTTGTGTCTCCTTTATTTGTGTATCGAGCGCGTGTATTGTATTTGCAGAAGAAGCAGAGTTTCTACGGCCTGTTGTGATACTTGTTAGAACAACCAAGACGTTTGACAAAAAACCAAGACATCTAACAAAAAACCAAGACATCTGACAAAAACCAAGACATCGCACAATCTGGAACAAAAACCAAGACAATCCACAAAAACCAAGACATTTCGCAGCTATGAAAAAACCAATACCTTCGGATGTCTGGGCGCCTGGCACTGCCTGGGAGCGCCGGGGAGCGCGCCCGGGCGCCGGGGAGAGCTCCGGAGCGCTCGGGAGCGCCTGGGAGCGCCAAGGATCGCTTGGGAGCGCCTGGGATCGCTTGGGAGCGCTTGGGAGCGCTTGGGAGCGCCGGGGGGCGCCCCCGGGCGCCGAAGAGCGCCCCGGAGCGTTCGGGAGCGCCTGGGAGCGCCTGGGAGCGCCTGGGAGCGCGTGGAAACGCTTGGGAGCGCTTGGGAGCGCCGGGGAGCGCCGGGGAGCGCTTGGCAGCGCCTGGAAGCGCTTGGGAGCGCCTGGGAGCGCCTGGGAGCGCCTGGGAGCGCTTGGGAGCGCCTGGGAGCGCCTGGGAGCGCCTGGGAGCGCCTGGGAGCGCTTGGGAGCGCTTGGGAGCGCCTGGGAGCGCTCCCAGGTGAGGTTTATCCTCCCAGGGGCCAAGAGCGCGCGGCGAGCCGAAGCTCAGCGCGTGCGCCGGCCCGATACCCAGGCGCTCGCAAGCTTGGGAGCGCTTCGGAGCGCTTGGCAGCGCTTGCGAGCGCTTGGGAGCGCTCGGACGCGCTCCCGGGCGCCGGGGAGCGCCTGGGAGCGCCTGGGAGCGTTTGGGAGCGCCTGGGAGCGCCTGGGAGCGCTTGGGAGCGCCTGGGAGCGCTTGGGAGCGCTTGGCAGCGCTTGGGAGCGCTTCGGAGCGCCTGGGAGCGCTCGGGGAGCGCCTGTGAGCGCCTGTGGCCGTTGGACCGCCTGGGACTGCCTGGGAGCGCTGGGGAGCGCGCCAGGGCGCCGGGGAGAGCTCCGGAGCGCTCGGGAGCGCCCGCCTGAAAGCGCTTGCGAGCGCTTTGCAGCGCCGAGGAGCGCCTGGGAATGCTTGGGAGCGCTTGGAACGCCTGGCAGCGCCTGACAGCGCTTGGGAACGCCCAGGAGCGCTTGGGAGCGCTTGGAACCGCCTGGGAGCCCTTGGGAATCCTGGGAGCGCTCGGGAGCGCCTGGGAACGCTTGGGAGCGCTTGGCAACGCTTGGGAGCGCATGGGAACGCTTGAGATCGCTTGGCAGCGCTTGGAACGCTCGGGAGCGCCTGGGAGCGCTTGGCAGCGTTCGGGAGCGCTTGGGAGCGCCTGGGAGCGCCTGGGAGCGCCTGGGAGCGCCTGGGAGCGCCTGCGGGCGCGTGGGGCGCTTGGGAGCGCTTTGGAGCGCCTGGGAGCGCTTGGGGAGCGCCTGGGAGCGCTTAGGAGCGCTTGGGAGCGCCTGGGAGCGCTTGGGAGCGCTGTCGAAGTTCGGCGCGGAAGGGGAGCGCGAGGGGGCGGGCTTGGCGCCCCCTCGCAACTGCCAAGTGCTCCCGGGCGCTCGCAAGCTTGGGAGCGCTTCGGAGCGCTTGGCAGCGCTTGCGAGCGCTTGGGAGCGCTCGGACGCGCTCTCGGGCGCCGGGGAGCGCCTGGGAGCGCCTGGGAGCGTTTGGGAGCGCCTGGGAGCGCCTGGGAGCGCTTGGGAGCGCCTGGGAGCGCTTGGGAGCGCTTGGCAGCGCTTGGGAGCGCTTCGGAGCGCCTGGGAGCGCTCGGGAAGCGCCTGTGAGCGCCTGTGGCCGCCTGGACCGCCTGGTACTGCCTGGGAGCGCCGGGGAGCGCGCCCGGGCGCCGGGGAGAGCTCCGGAGCGCTCGGGAGCGCCTGGGAGCGCCAAGGATCGCTTGGGAGCGCCTGGGATCGCTTGGGAGCGCTTGGGAGCGCTTGGGAG
>CAUYUJ010010465.1:15000-22464 GCA_963575745.1 Prorocentrum cordatum | reverse complement strand
GCACACGCACACGCACACGCCTTACGCACGCGCACACGCACAAACGTAAGCACAAGCCCACGCACACGCACACGAACAAGCACAAGCACAAGCACAAGCACACGCACAAGCACAAGCACAAGCACAAGCACAAGCACAAGCACAAGCACACGCACACGCACACGCACACGCACACGCACACGCACACGCACACGCACACGCACACGCACACGCACACGCACACGCACACGCACACGCACACGCACACGCACACGCACACGCACACGCACACGCACACGCACACGCAAACGCACACGCAAACGCACACGCACACGCACACGCACGCGCACACGCACACGCGCACACACACGCACACGCACACGCACACGCACACGCACACGCACACGCACACGCACACGCACACGCACACGCACAC
This sequence comes from Prorocentrum cordatum, assembly GCA_963575745.1. Taxonomy (NCBI): domain Eukaryota; class Dinophyceae; order Prorocentrales; family Prorocentraceae; genus Prorocentrum; species Prorocentrum cordatum. Next base: position 22,049 of record CAUYUJ010010465.1, on the reverse strand, counting down.
GCACACGCACACGCACACGCACACGCACACGCACACACACGCACACGCACACGCACACACGCACACGCACACGCACACACGCGCACACGTACACGCACACACGCACACACGCACACGTACACGCGTACACGCGCACACACGCACACACGCACACGCACCGATCCGTGCCCAGGATGGCCCTGGTTTGGGGTGGTGTGTAATGTATGGATCTCGCCGCCCTGGCGATGTGAGCGATGCGAGCGTGTGCTGCACGGTGATGCCATGCCATTGCTGTCTGCCCGTCGGCAGTCGCTGGCTCTCCTTGTGCCGCCTCGTGGGGGTGTCCTGCCCGACCGTGCACGCGTGCAGGCGTGCCCAGGAGGAGCGAGCCGCAAGCCAGGGCGCCGCACCGCCCTTGCGCAGGCCAGAAGCGGCGTCTCTTGCCCGTCGCCTCCCGCGCCCACCGTCTTGGATGCATCGCCCCCGCGCTGCCTGGATTGCGTGCCTCTCGGGTGGTGGCTCTTCCTCCTCCTCCTCCTCCTCCTCCTCCTCTCCTCCTCCTCCTCCGCGTCCTCCTCCTCCTCCTCCTCCTCCTCCTCCTCCTCCTGCCCCTTCCTCCTCTTCCTCTCGGAGCCCAGACACCCTCTCGTCGTGAAAAATTCACGACGGGAGATTCTTCGCTATGTTCGACTTTTGGGGGCCCTCACTGGGTCTCGGGGCCGTCAAAGAAGCGGCTCGGGATGAGCAAACCGCTCCCGGGTAAGGGGCCCCCCTCGGCCGGCGGGTGGCGGGCGGCCGGCCGAGGGGGGCCCCGGCGGAAGCGCCCCGAGTCAGAGAGAGGCTTCCCCAGGCACGGTCACGTCGTACCAAAAATCAGGGCGGGAGGTTTTTGGCCGTTTTCGGCCTCGGAGGGCCCTCGCCGGGCCTCGGGGCCGTCAAAGATCGACTCAGGATGAAAAGCCAGTCCCAGGGAAAGAGTCGGGACTTCCAGGGACCCCTTATTGAAAAAATCAGGACGTCGCATGTCTGGGTTTTCCTCCTCTTTCTCCTCCTCCTCCTCCTCCTCCTCCTCCTCCTCCTTCTGCCCCCCCTCCTCCCCAGAGATTCTGGCGTCACATTTTTTCACAACGGGCGTTTTCGCACCTTTTCGGGCCCCGGGGCCCTCACATATTGATCTGGCTCGAAAAATGGTGCAGAAAGATGGGGTCCAGTGCTCTAGTTGTGATTTTTTGCGATGTTGCATTTTCTTCGCAACGTCGGATCTCAGGGTCGTCCTCCTGCTCCTCCTTCCTCTCTTGGGGCACCCTTGGGAGTCCTGGGGGCCATGTTGGGGCCGTCCTGGATGAGATCGATCCAAGGAGGGGGGCTCCTTACGCAGGCCCCCCCGCCCCATGAGGCCCACATGTGGCCAAGACCTGCATGGAATCGACGCAAAGGGCTGGTGGGACTCGTGCTGCGTGTGCGCCTGCACCCCATGGGGCGACGCGCGCGCTGAGAAGTCTCTGCTCGGTGGCGGGCGCTTTCTTACCACACCGCTCGGGGAGCGATACGTACTGCACTTGTTTTTTGTTATCGTTCTGCTCGGGCGAGCGCCTCCAACAGAGGCATGCGGCGGCATACAGTACCTGTATGTCCATCTGCATCCCAACCCACGGGCCCGGCGAGGGCCCCCAGAGGTCGAGGATTGTCAAAAGCCTCTGGTGGTGGCATGAGATCCGACGTTGCGACAAAATTGCAGCATCGCGACAAATCGCGCCCGGAGCCCCAAACCCTATGCCTCTGGGTCGGTTTTCGAGCCAGATCGATCTGTGAGGGTCCCGGAGCCCGAAGCGAAACGCCCGTTGTGAAGCTACCCTGGGAAGTGTCCGACCATGTGAAGCCTGGGGCCTTCGGTGGAGCTCCCCATGTGGCCACAAAGCGTGTGAGTGGCGGGGGGGCCGAATGGTGTGCGGGTACGCCGTGCGGACCCTGCCGCTGGGGCCTTCGGTTGAGCTCCTGGTGCGGCCGCGAAACGTGTGAGAAGTGTGCCAGGTACGCCATGCGGACCCTGCCTCTGGGGGCTTTGATGGAGAACCCCATGGGGCCACGAATCGTGTGAGGTGGTGTGCCGAATCGGGCACGGGTACACCATGCGGACCCTGCCGCTGTGGCACGAGGCGTGTGAGGGGTGTGCCGACTCGGGTACTCCATGCGGACCCCGCTGCTGGGGCCTTCGATGAAGCACCGTATGGGGCCACGAAGCATGTAAGGGGTGTGCCGAATCGCGTGCGGTTACGCCATGCGGACTTTGCCCTTAGGGCCTTCGTTGGGCTTTCTTGTGGGGCCACGGAACGTGTGAGCTGGTGTGCCGAATTGGGTGCGGGTACGCCATGTGGACCCTGCCATTGGGGCCTTCGATGGAGCACCCCATGGGGCCACGAAGAATGGAAGGGGCATGCCGAATCGGGCGCGGGTACACCATGCGGACCCTGCCGCTAGGCCACGAAGCATGTAAGGGGTGTGCCGAATCGGGCGCGGGTACGCCATGCGGGCCCTGCCGCTGAAGCACGAAGCATGTAAGGGGTGTGCCGAATCGGGCGCGGGTACGCCATGCGGGCCCTGCCACTGGGGTCTTCGATGGAGCACCGTATGGGGCCACGAAGCATGTAAGGGGTGTGTCGAATCGGGTGCGGGTACGCCATGCGGATCGGGCGCCGTTACGCCATGCGGACCCTGCCACTGGGGCCTTCGATGGAGCACCCTATGGGGCCACGAAGCATGTAAGGGGTGTGTGGACCTTGCCGCTGGGGCCTTCGGTGGGCCTTTCTGTGGGGCCACGAAGCATGTAAAGGTTGTGCCGAATAGGGTGCGGGTACGCCATGCGGACCCTGTCGCTGGGGCCTTCAATTGAGCTCCCTCTGGGGCCACCATGCGTGTGAACTGTGTGCGGTGATGGTGCTGAGGAGCTGCGGAGGGAGGGATGGGACGAGGGGGGGGGGGGGGCGAGGAGAGGAGAGGCGAGGAGAGGAGAGGAGAGGAGAGGAGGCGACGCGGGGCGCGGCTGGTTCCAAACGAGGACCCAACACTACAGGACGGCTGGGGGCAAATGTCTCGCCCGGATCTCGGAATGGCTTTGTCGCGGCGAGAGGGCCCTCGGCCGCGTCCGGGCCCGCGAGGCGACCCCGCCGACTGTGAGGTGCGCGCCGACCACGTGGCGGTCGTGATCGCCGGCGGCTTCCGCCGTGGCGAGAGCGTCGCCGCCGCGAAGGCGCGCCAGGGCAAGCGGGCGGGCGGCTGGAAGAGGAGGGGGAGTTGTGGTCTTTGTTTTTGTGTTTGTGCTGTTGTTCGTCGTTTTTTTTTTTTTTGTTGTGTGTGTGTGGGGGGGAGAGAGAGAGAGAGAGGGACTTTGTCTGTTCGGCACACGTTCGGCGGCAATCATCTTAGCGCATCCCGCTACTTCCCTGGCTGTGCTGGACCAGCCGGCCGCGACGCAAAACATGTGTCTGCGTCTGTGCGTTTTGCCCTCCGCCTCCCCCTCCTGCCCAGGAGAAAGATGCGCCTCTCCTTTCCTTCTTTCTTCCTCCATTCCCTCGTCCTTTCCTCGTGCCTCCTTCTCCTCCTCCTCCTCCTCCTCCTCCTCCTATCTCCTCCACCTCCTCCTATCTCCTCCTATCTCCTCCTCCACCTCCTCCTCCTCCTTCTCCTCCTCCTATCTCCTCCTCCTCCTCCTCCTCCTCCTCCTCCTCCTCCTCCCTGTTTTTTTCTTTTCGTATTGTCCAGGGGATTGCTGGGTTGAGTTTGGAGGAGGAGGATGAGGAGAAGGAGGAGGAGGAGGAGGAGGAGGAGGAGGAGGAGGACAAGGAGGAGGAGGAGGAGGAGGAGCAGGAGCAGGAGCAGGAGGAGGTGAAGGAAGGTGAAGAGGAGAAGGAGGAGGAGGAGAAGGAAGAGGAGGAGCAGGAGCAAGAGCAGGAGGAGGTGGAGGAGGTTGAAGAGGAGAAGGAGGAGGAGGAGCAGGAGGAGGAGCAGGAGCAGGAGCAGGAGGAGGTGGAGGAGCAGGAGCAGGAGGAGGAGGACGAGGAGGAGGACGAGCAGGAGGAGGAGGAGGAGGAGGAGGAGGAGGAAAAGAGGGAGGATTCGGAAGAGTCGCATACAGCTCTTGGCGCACTTGCGGCGTGTGGGCGTTCGTAGATGAGTACAGTACAGCTCTTCGCGCACTTGCGCTCCGCATTTGACGCAGAGCACGGCAGGCACTGGTTCCTCGAAGCCCTATACGGTGGCTCGCGCGAGACCTGGCCTTCGAGTAACCTGTGGCCCGCGCGCAGGGCGCTCGCCCTCCGTCGGGCCACTTGTGGGAGCACGCCCGCCCGTTCCTGGTCCGGGAGGTCCGGCACCAACGACGCCCCACATGGGGTGCACTGAGTTGAGTTGAGTTGGGGAGGGAGGGAGGGAGGAGGAGGAGGAGGAGGAGGAGGAGGAGGAGGAGGAGGACGACGAAGGATGAGGAGGAGGAGGAGGAGGAGGAGGAGAAGGAGGAGGAGCAGGAGGAGGAGGAGGCGTAGGAGGAAGAGCAGGAGCAGGAGCAGGAGCAGGAGCAGAAGCAGGAGCAGGAGCAGAAGCAGGAGCAGGAGGTCCGCAAGGGTTTCTCAGGCCTGCGCTGGACCCCCCTCTCTAGGCTGTGCCTCGGGCGCCGCTCCTGGCGCGCTCCGCACGCCAGTGGAAGAGGGTCCACCGCTGATCCGATCCGTAGCCTTCCTGTGTTGAGCCGGGTCCTCCTTTTGAGCCCGCAGCGCCGCATGTCCTCTTTCTCCTCCTCCCCCTCCCTGCCTTTCCTCCCGCGTGTCTATCTCGGCACACGGAGAGTTCCACCCACGACCCCAGCGAGGGCACCTGCGTGGCACCGCCGCAGAGCTTCCGGCGTGCTCCCTGCCCCCTCGGGAAGCTCCGCCTGCGTCCCCAGAGGCACAGCTCGCACGGCGCAGCCGCTCCCCATCCGGAGCGCCCCTCACGCGCTGCGCGGCCTCGTCGGGCGCTCCGCCTGCGGCTCCGGTGGCACCTTCCGCGTGGTGCTCCGGCCCCATGGGGATTCAACCGCCGACGGCCCCGGCGGCGCCCGGGCCCGCACGGCGCCACCCGCGGCTCTCTCGGCACACCGCTCGCGCGTGTTTGGTGCCCCGTCGGCAGCTCAGCTCACATCTCGGTTGGACGAGGCTCCGTGAGGCATTCTCGGCTCGCCTCGGCGCGCCAGGGTCCGCCAGCCCCCTTCCCCGTCGGGATCCCGCAAAGGGGGTGTGTGCGCCCCGGGGGCGGTGCGAGTTCGATTGGTTTTTGTTCCAGACCGCCCAGAGCAGATGCTCCCCAGCCGCCGGCAGCTCTCGACAGTTACCGATGTGCGGGGCATGCGGGGGGGCATTTGTTTGCGGCAGTGAGGTGCACCAGCGGATCGAACGCATGCCCACCCTCAGGGTCACCCCCCTTTTGGTGGATCCCGATCCTGCACTGCCCCAGGCTCCATCCCGCTCGCCGCGCGCTGCGTTCCTCTTGCCGAGGCGGGGGAGGAGGAGCAGGAGGAGGGGGAGGAGGAGGAGGAGGAGGAGGAGGAGGAGGAGGAGGAGGAGGAGAAGGAGGAGGAGGAGGAGGAGGTTGAGGATCAGGATGATGATGAGGATGAGGATGACGGTGACGACGACGACGACGACAACAACGATGATGAGGAGGAGGAGGAAGAGGAGGGGAAGGCATCAGGGAAGGAGGTGGATAATGGTGATGCTAGTGGTTATGATGATGAAGAAGATGGAACATCTGTTTTCGATGATGGTGACGACGATGACGATGATGATCATGATGGTGCTGATGATGCTGATGATGATGCTGATCATGGTAATGATGCTGCTGCTGATGCTGATGCTGCTGATGATGAGAAGGAGGAGGATAATGAGGATACTGAGGATAATGAGGATGATGATCACGATGTTTGTGATGACGATGCTGCTGCTGCTGCTGCTGCTATTGAAGATGCTGGTTCTGATGATGATGATGCTGATGACGATGAGGATTATGATGAGGGTGATGATGATGATGAGGAGGAGGAGGAGGATGAGGAAGAGGAGGAGGAGGAGGAGGATGAGGACATGAAGAGGGAGAGGGAGGAGGAGGAGGAGGAGGAGGAGGAGGAGAGGAGGAGGAGGAGGAGGAGGAGGAGGAGGAGGAGGAGGAGGAGGAGGAGGAGGAGGAGGAGGAGGAGGAGGAGGAGGAGAGGAGGAGGAGGAGGAGGAGGAGGAGGAGGAGGAGGAGGAGGAGGAGCAGGAGGACCAGGGGGAGGAAGAAGGAGGATGGGGGGGGGGGAGGAGGAGGATGATTTGGAGGAGGAAGAGGAGGAGGAGGAGGAGGAGGAGGAGGAGGAGGAGGAGGAGGAGGAGGAGGAGGAGGAGGAGTAGGATCGGAGGAAAGCCAGGATGCACCAACAATTCTGCAGTGCACACTTCCACTCCAAGCTCCCACCGTGTCAGTCCCTCCAGGGATTTGTCTTCCGCTGCGGGAAGGGCCCCTCTTGAATGACGAGGGCTTGGCAGGCCTGCCGTCCAGGCGAGACCCCGTCCTGTGTCCTTACAGCTGGAGTGTTTGTCAACGATAGCCCCTGTTGTGAAAAGGATATTCTCTCTGCATCCGTGTAGATGTTGCGTGATCACCGAATGTCGGGCCATACGTTTTGTGTAAGTCTCATCCGAGAGTCCCTTTAAGGACAAGAGCGTTTTTTTTTTTCATCTGTGCCAGCGTTGCAGAAGGTTTAATCTCAGGACATCGGGTCTAAACGTCTCGAGCGGCAGCCGCCTTTGGAACCGCGCTGGCCTCCACTCTTGCAATTCGTGGGAGTGCGCGGCGCCAAGGCGGGAGCCGCATTTGGGAAACAGCTTGCCTTTCATCTTTGCAGGTGAGCCGCATTTGGAAAAAGACCAGCCCTTGTCCTTTTATATTTGGAGTTTGTTAGCTGTTCCCATACTTCAGCGATAGGACGTCGCACGCTGAACGCAAAGCCTGGCCCACGGACACGTCTTGTGGTGCGATGGGGCGAGGATTTGAAGATAAGGAAGAAG
>CAUYUJ010010465.1:0-10000 GCA_963575745.1 Prorocentrum cordatum | reverse complement strand
GACGACGACGACGATGCCGCAAGAGCGCGCGCGCACGCTTTTGTTGAAAATCCGTGTTGCGAAACCTTGTGTTTTGTAGGTTTTTTGGACGCACGATGTTGAAATCCTTCCGAAACCGATGGGTTTTGAAGGATTTCGGCATACGCGCGCGACGACGCGCGCGTCTGCACTTCGTCCCGTTTTTTGCAGAGGAGTCTCGCGACGGCACACGCGCAAGGGCGTTGGACAGATTTCGACATGCACGCGCGCGACGCCCGTTTGGTAGCATGTTGTGAACATCTTGAAAAACCTATGGTTGTCCTAAGATTTCGAAAGAGCTCGCGCGAAAGCTTTTTTAGCAAATCAGTGTTGCGAAGCCATATGTTTTTGTATGTTTTTTGGAAACTCCATTGCGAAATCCATTCGGCACCGAAGGTTTTTGAAGGATTTCGGCATGCGCGCGTGACGACGCGCGCGTGTGCACTTCGTCATATTTTGCAAGGGGTTCGTGAAACAGTGTTATGTTAGAACAAAAATGTCACCGCATAGTGTTTTTTGCAAGGGTCCCTCAGGGGGGGATACCGGCCCCCCTGGGATAGTGTAAATTCATTTTTAGGATGGACATGTGGTCAGAATCATATATGATTTACATACCCGAATAGGGGTAGCGACAACGCCGGGGGGGGTAGATCCTATTCTGTCTTTAAGAGAATCAATTGCTCAACTTGAAGCTGTCCTCTCCGCTGCTCGTGCAAACATCCCACCCTCCCACCCGCAACTTGGTCGCAATACCTCTGAAGACCGTGACGGTGGATACCAAATCGCACTTGGCAGCGACACCGACGCCGACCACGACAGCGACAACGTCGACGACGACGACGCCGCCGACAACGACTACGACGACACCACCGACGTCTCCAACGACTTCGACGACGACGACAACGCTGACGACGACAACACCGACGACGACGGCGACGCCGACGCTGACGACGACGACGACGATGACAACGCCGACGGCGACGACGCCGCCGACGACGACGACGACGCCGCCAACGACGACGACGACGCCGACGGCGACGACGAAGACGACGACGACGACGATGAGGAAACACGGAGGACGACGACGGCGACGACGACGACGACGAGGGAGGAGGGAGGACGGCGACGACGACGACGACGACGACGGCGACGCAAGAGCGCGCTCGCACGCTTTTGTTGAAAATCCGTATTGCGAAATCTTGTGTTTTTGTATGTCGGTTTTGAAATCCTTCCGAAACCGAAGGTTTTGAAGGATTTCGGCATGCGCGCGTGACGACGCGCGCGTCTGCACTTCGTCCCGTTTTTTCCAGAGGATTCTCGCGACGGCACGCGCGCAAGGGAGTTCGAAAGATTTCGACATGCGCGCGCGAAGCCCGTTTGGTAGCATTTCGTTTTGAACATATTGAAAAACCTATGGTTGTCTTAAGATTTCGCGAGGGCGCGCGCGTAAGCCTTTTTAGAAAACCAGCGTTGCGAAACCATGTGTTTTTGTATTTTTTTGAAGCTCGATTTTGAAGTCCTTCCGACACCGATTGTTCTTGAAAGATTTCGGCATGCGCGCGCGACGACGCGCGCGTGTGCACTTCGTCCTACTTGTTGCAAAGGATTCTTGAAAACTTCTGATTTTTGATCAACGAGAGTGCGCGCATAGTGTTTTGGGCTGAGGATGGCGGGGGGAGTGATACCGGTTTGGCTAGGACTGTTTGAACTCATATGTAGGATGGGCGAATGTATAGAAAAACTATGAAATCACAATACCCCAGGGGGATCGTTAACTGCGGGGGGGGGGACGAGTCTGATCTTTTTTTTGAGAGGAGAGTCTGTGTGTGGTGCATTTCACGCGTGGAATTCGCAATTATCAACTCTACTGCTCGCGCCTGCTCGCGCAATCGTCCCACCCACCACCCACAACTTGTTTAGCAAAACGCATGCGGTGGCAATTGTGATGAGTGCTTGGTGTGGGCTGGTGCATCTCTGCGGCCGCTCTTGCCCGCGCATGATCGCGCGCGCAGCGGCCAGCTACTTTGGCGCGACCGACGCGGCCGCGGTGGCGTTGACCTTTTGGCACTTCCCAGCGGGCACTTCAGTGCGAGTAGGCCACTTGGGCGGGCGCGGTATCATGGCAACGTCGACATTGATAGACACGGTGATGATAGTAGCGACGCTGGTGACGATGAGGACAACGGCGACGGCACGGCCAGTGACGGCGCCGATGTTGATTACGCCGGCGACGATGACGGCGTCTTCGCGTCGGCGAAAAAGGTTTTGGAAGGAGTTCGACATGCGCGCGCGGCTGACGCGCGAGAGTGGCCCGCATGGTATCACTTGGCACGGACCATGCCCCCCCCAGCACGCGGGCATGCGAACGCTGTCGACATGCTGCGCGGGCACCGTTTTTGTGAACAGAAATGTTGCACATCTGTTTTCGGGGCAGTCGATTCTGAAAACCGTACGACGCTTCAGGTCATTGAAGAATTTTGGCCTGCGTGCGCGACGACGTGCGCGTGTACACTTCGTCTTGTTTTCTGCAAGGAATTCTTGCGGCAGCACGCGCGAAAAAAGGGCGTGCCATCGATTTCGACTCGCTTGCGCGCGGCCCGTTTGGTATAGTTTCAGTAACATATTGGAAACAACGCTTGTTTCTTAAAAACATGCAAGAGCGCGAGCGCGCATTCTGAATGTGATCTTTTTTGTTGCGAAACCATCTGTTGAAAACTGTGTTCGGGACGCTCGATGTTGAAATCCTTGCGCAACCTAATCTTTTGACAGATTTCGGCGAGCGCGCCCGACGACGCGCGCGTGTGCATTTCGTTCCGTTTTTGTTGTTGTTGTTGTTGTTGTTGTTGTTGTTGTTGTTGTTGTTGTTGTTGTTGTTTCCCTTGACGGTTTGTGATCAACGGGTGCGCGCGCATAGTTTTTTCTTTGCAGAGGATGATGGGGGGGATTACCGAGTTGGCTAGGAAACTACGAAGTCGTATTCCGGATGGGCGAGGGGCCATGTGTAAATCGCAATACGAAAAGGGGCCGCTCAGTCCAGGGGGGAGGGGGGTAGATCTAAGGCTCTGTTAGAACGGGATAATCTACAGGGTCCAAACTATGTGGTGCAATCTATGTGGTGCACTTGACTTGCCGAACTTGAAGTTGTCAACTCCACTGCTCGCGCAATCATCCCACCCACCCACCCGCAACTTGGTTTGCAAAACCCATGCGGGACCGAGCACAGATATCGCTCCGGGGTCGTCTTGGAGCCCTCGGGGGCGTCTCAACAGCGCTCCAAGAAGGCCGGAGAAGCACGACGGCCGACGACGACGACGACGACGGCGACGGCGGCGACGACGACGACGCCGACGTCGACGACGACGAAGACGTCGACGCCGACGCCGACGACGACGACGACGACGACGTCGCCAACAAAGACGACGACGAGGGAGGAGGGAGGACGACGACGGCGACAACGACGACAACGACGACAACGACGACAACGAGGGAGGAAGGAGGACGGCGACGACGCGAACGACGAAGAAAGAGGAAGGACGGCGACGCCGACGACGACAACGACGAGGGAAGAGGGATGACGACGACGAGACGACGACGACAACGACGACGACGACGGCGACGAAATAGGAGGGACGACGACGAGACGCCGACGACGGACGACGACGAGGACGAGGGAGGAAGAGGAAGGACGACCACGGCGACAACGACGACGGAAACGACCACGACGCCAAAGAGCACGACGACGACGAACACGAGGAAAGACACAGGACGACGTAAGCGGCGACGACGACGACGACGACGACGCGGGAGGAGGGAGGACGGCGACGACGACGACGACGACGACGACGACGCCGCAAGAGCGCGCGCGCACGCTTTTGTTGAAAATCCGTGTTGCGAAACCTTGTGTTTTTGTAGTTTTTTTGGACGCACGATGTTGAAATCCTTCCGAAACCGATGGAGTATGAAGGATTTCGGCGTACGCGCATCTGCACTGCGTCCCATTTTTTGTAGAGGATTCTCGCGACGGCACTCTCGCAAGGGCGTTCGACAGATTTCGACATGCGCGCGCGACGCCCGTTTGGTAGCATGTTGTGAAAATCTTTAAAAACAAAAAACAAAAGGTTTTCTTAAGATTTCGCAAGAGCTCGCGCGTAAACTTTTTTAGAAAATCAGTGTTACGAAACCCTGTGTTTTTGTATGTTTTTTGGGGAACTCGATTGGGAAATCCTTCTGGCACCGAAGGTTTTTGAAGGATTTCGGCATGCGCGCGCGACGACGCGCGCGTGCGCACTTCGTCCCATTTTTTGCAAGGGATTCGCGAAAAAGCGTTATGTTAGAACCAAAAATGTCACCGCATAGTGTTTTTAAAAGGGAACTTCAGGGGTGGAATACCGGTTGGCCTGGGACATTGCGATTCCATTTTTAGGATGGACATGTGGTCAGAATTATATGTGATTTACATACCCGAAAGGGGTAGCGCTAACGCCGGGGGGGGGGGGGGTAGATCCTATTCTGTTTTTAGAAAGGAGAATCCTCTGCGGCGAATTCGACAAAGGAGCCCTGACGACGGGCGACGACGAGGCGGCGACGGGGCGGCGACGGCGGCAACAAGGCGGTGGACCCGCCAAACGAGCCCAGACGACGGGCGGCGACGAGGCGACGACGGGGCGGTGATGGCGGCAACAAGTCGGCGGACCCGGCAAACGAGCCCAGTTCCTCAGAAGACCCGTAACAACCCCTGAGTGCAAGCACTGCTCGGAGAACCAAAGACGTACAAACGAAGGTGACCTTCGAGGTTGGTCGTCCCAACCCTCTCCTTTACAGAGCCGCTTTTTTCCTGTGTTGTTTGGGATGCTGTATTCATTATCATATAAGTATGTATGTATGCATGCATGCATATATGTATGTATGCATGTATGTGTGTATGTATGTGTGTGTATGTATGTATGTATGTATGTATGTATGTATGTAGGTAGGTAGGTAGGTAGGTAGGTAGGTAGGTAGGTAGGTCGGTCTGTAGGTATGTCGGTATGTACGTGCGTACGTACGCACGTACGTATGTATGTACGTACGTATGTATGTATGTATGTATGCAAATATATGTATACATCTGCGTGTGTACAGACATATTCGTGTCTATAAATGAATGCAGGAACATAATGCAAACATCCGCGGTCCCAGAGGTCCCGACCAGATCCCCAGGGGAAGTTGTTGGCCCTGGGCCAGCTTCTGAGATTCCCGTGGCCTCTCGGGGGCCCCGGAGGGTGGCCCTCCAGGGGCCGAGATCGAGTGCGAGCCCGCCGGCGGCGGCACGCCCGTCGGTGGACGGGCGAGCGGCGCGCAGGCCTTTCGGGCAGGACGACGACGTCGACGCCGCCGCCGACGCCGCGGCCGCCGACGCCGGCTCAGACGCCGACGTCGACGGCTGCGCTGACGACCCGCGACGCCGACGCAGACACTGACGCCGACGCCGACGCCGACGTCGACGACATCGCTGACGACGACGCCGACGCCGACGTTGACGCCGCCTCTGGCACCGACTCGGACGCCGCCGGTGACGCCGCCGCCGCCGACGCCGACGACGCCGCCGCCGCCGATGACGACGACGACGACACCGCCGCCGCCGCCGCCGATGACGACGACGACGCCGACGACGACTCGACGACGCCGCCGACGACGACGACGACGACGACGGCGACGACGACGACGACGTGCTGACACCGCCGACGGGCTGACGCCGACGCCGTGCTGGCGCCGCCACTGGCGCCAGTGGCGGCCGGGCGAATGCACGCCCCCGAGGGCGTCATCGGCACCGTGGTCGGCCAGAGCGCCACGGACCCCAGCGGGCGCGCCACGGTGGCCTTCGCGCGGCGGGAGGACACGCCGCACCCAGACACGATCGCGTCGCTTCAACAAATCAGGAGGTTTTTTTTTTGGGGGGGGGCCGTTTTCGGCCCTTGGGAGCCCTCGCCGGGCCTCGGGGACCGTCAAAACTAACTCAGGATGAAGAACTGGTTCCGGGGAAAGGGTCGGGACGTCCGGGGACCCCGTATTGAAAAAAATCAGACGTCGCCGCAGAGGGCCCCCCTCGGCTACTCCAGATTGCGGCCGGTGCCTCCGACCCTGAGGGGGGACGTCGACGACGGCGGCGGCAGCGGCGACGGCGGCGACGCTGAGGTGGGCCCGAGTCTTCAGGGCTGCTTCTTGGGGTCTCTTGGGAAGGCTCTCGGGGGCCCCCGGGGAGGAGTTTCGGGGTCTCTTGGGCCTTCGCGCGGCGGGAGGACACGCCGCGGAGGGCCCCCTCGGCTACTCCAGATTCTTCAAGAAAAGACGGAGGGGGTCACAGCCCTCCCAGACGAGCAGTTTCAGAACATCCCAGGCCAGCCATGAAAGGGCGGCCTTTTGCCCAGTCCCCACTGGGACCCTCCAAGACAGCTCCAAGCAGACCCCCCCCCAAATCAGACCGCCCCTTCTTTTTTGTGAAATCCGGAGTAGCATCAAGGGACGAAAAACCACTCTGAACCGCATATCGGCGGCGGGCGAGGGGGGGAAGTGAGAAGGAGAGGGCCTTCTCAGAAGGCGGCGGGGCTTCTCAGAAGCCCTCGCGCCTTCTGAGAAGTTGTTTGCGTCTTCGGGGTAGGCTTAGAAAGCTTCTCAGCAGGCCGGGGGACTTCCGAGCCTTCTGAGAAGGTCCGCCCCTTCTCACTTCCCCCCCAGGCGCGCTGCCGACCAAAGGTGGCGCTTACTGAGCAGTCCCGTCCCCATCGATTCCTTCCTTGGGCCTTAGGCGCGTTTCCTGGAAGCTTCTCTTGACGGGGTGCTCACGGCCAGGAACTTCTGCTCAGCATGACGCTCCGCCGGTGCTGGCCCACCACGCCTCGGCGCGAAACGCTATCTCCTCCTAGCGTCAACGTTCCGAGCCTTCCCCTGCCTCCCGGCCCGCGGCGCGGAGCGACACGCTCTCCGCTCGCAGGGCATACGTGGCGTGTGGCCGGGGCCGCCGCCACGACACTTTGAGCAGAACTTCCCGACCGAATGAGGGTGGATCTTCTGCCGTTGTCAGATCCGTCCAACCTCGTGCATCACGTGCGCATTCCGCAGCTTTCCCGTGGACTCCTAGGATTCGAAGTACGGAGCACAGCATGAACATCACTTCCTGGAGGTCCGCGCCGATTTCTTGGATCGGCTTTGGGCCCCCTGGCGGTGCCTCAGGCGCCGCCCCTCGGGGGGGTCCAGCGCCGATCCAAGACATTCGCGCGGACCTCCGATAAATTATGGTTGCGACGTTCTTTGTTTTTTGAAGGGCGGCGCTGCCGAAAAAACGGGAATCGTGGTTCCAGACTGCTGCAACACCTGGACGCGTGGGATGCACACGGAATCATGTGAGGCATTCCGAACAGGGCCTCATCTTCGAGGACCGAAGGAGTTGGCATCTATTCTTCGGCGGATGGCGGCGGAAGGCGGCGGAAGCAAAACGAGGGCGGCTCGGCAGGCGGAAGCTGGCGGAAGGCTGGCAGAAATTGGCTGAAGTAAACGATGCGCCCCCAAGAGATGGCACCAGTTTTGGGTTCAGGGCTTCTGGAATCGGCCATGCGATGCGCATAGCACGCTGGGCCAATCAGTTCTGCCTTTTGGTCCTCCTGGGGCCCGCGCACTGGCGCCGGTGTGATTGCCACCCGCACGGGCCGCCGGCCTCAGACCGGCGATGGCAGGCTTCGCTTCGCTCGGCTTCCCAGGGCGGCGCTGGCCTGGACCTCCAGCAGGCACGCCGCAGGCCGTTGCTCCGCACCCTGCGGCGACCCTCAGGCCCTCGCGGGTGACGGGGGCACGCGGCCGGCTGACGCACCCAGTGTGGCCCCTCATCCGCGCTCGGGCCCGCACTCCTCCTCTTGACTTGCGATGGCGCGCCGTGCGGCCGCGCCCTATAATTCGCGCAGTGTTGCGTTCTCCCACGTGTGCCAGGGCCGCCGCGCGCGCGGCGGCCTTCGCCCTGTGCGCATGGCGTGTTTTCCCGCACAGAATGGGCCACGGCCGCCGCGCGCGCGACGGCCTTGTCCTCGCGCGCTGCACGTTCTCCCTCACAGAATGGGCCAGGGCCGCCGCTCGCGCCCCTCGCGCGTTGTGCGTTTTCCCACGCAAAATGGGCCAAGGCCAGCGCGCGCGGCGGTCGCACTAGCAAAGTCGCCTTGTTGGCCTTGGAACTAACGTGAACCCTCAGCGCTTGCTGTTTGGATCTCCAACTTCGCGTGCGGTCTTTATGCCTTCGTCTATTGGCGCAGCCTGCGATGCGCCGACGCGCGCGTGGCGGTTTCAGTATTGTCAGCAATAGGATAGTCGCCATGCTGGCCTGGGAACTACGCTGAATCCTCAGCGCTTGCTGATTGGAGTTCCAGGCATAACATGCGGTCTTTACGTTTCGTATATAGGTGCAGCCTACGGTGCGCCGACGCGCGCGAGCGCGCGTGGCGGTTTCTGTGTTGCACGCAGTAGGAAAGTCGCCAAATTGGTCTGGGAATTAGAAGTCAACCCTTAGCGGTCGCCGATGGGATTTCTCGCGAAACATGCCGTCTTTACGTTTTCGTCCATTGGTGCGGGCTACAACGCGCCGACGCGCGAGTTCGCGTGGCGGTTTCCATTTTGTCCGCGATCGGATTGTCGCCGTGCTGGCCTGCGAACAGAAACGATTTTCCGAGTGGTTGCCGATTTGTTTTCCATGTTGGAATGCGGTCTTTATGTTTTCGTCTAGCGGTGCAGCCTACAATGTGCCGACGCGCGCGTGTGGCGGTTTTTGTATTGTTCGCGATGGGAAAGTTGCCATGCGTGGGTCATTACACTCTGGGCATCCCATTTTGTGTGGATGCCCAGAGTGCATTCACCAGAGTGCACTGTGGTGAGTGCATTCTGGTGAGGCGATGGGGCTGAGAGCGCACTCACGGTGAGTGTGCGCGCCGAGTGGGCTCCAGGGCCTTCACATATGGATCCGTTTCGAGAAATGAGGCAGAAAGTTAAGAGTCCGGGGCTGCGGTCATGATGTTTACGATGTTGCGATTCGTTTGCAACGTCGGATCTCATGGCCTTGCCTTTTTGGCAGCTCCCCCGACTTCTAGGAACCAAGACCCCAGGCGTCGTAGTTTTCTGTCACCACGTCGACCCCCCAGATGTCTGGACCGTTTTCCCGGGGCCGGCTTTTCATCCTGAGATGTTCTCGGACTGCCCGATGCCGGGCAAGGGCCGCTGGAGGCCGAACACAGCGAGAACCCTCCCGTCGTGTTATTTTGTTGTTTGACAGCGCGTGGCGCCGCCTTGCTGCATCGACGGAGGCGCAAGGGGCGGATCGCCCATGGGGCGGGCGTCACACGCATTTCGCCGAGGGGGCATCGTCGAAGACATGGGCGGCCGGCGCCCTTGGATACATGTGGTACCTCCGACGTCGTGATTTTGTTTGCACAACCTCGACCCCCAGACCCAGACCCCCTCGCGTTGCGAAAAGATCGCGACGGGGTTCTTCCCTCTTTTCCGCCTCAGGGGGCCCTTGTCGGGTCTCGGGACCGTCAAAGAACGACTCAGGATGAAAAGCCGGTCCCGGGGAAGGGGTGCAGTCCTCTGGGGGTCGACGTGAAGAAATCACGACGTCGGGGTCTGGGGAGATCTCGACCCATTCCCTGGAACCGGTTCTTCATCCAGAGTAGTTTTTTGACGCTCTCGAGGCCCGGTAGGGGGCCCCGGAAGCCGAAAACAGCGAAACATTTCCCGCCGTGATTTTTTAACGACGCGAGGAGGCTGGGTACGGAGTGATCCCCACTGGGCTACCTGCCATTTCTGCAGCCGCTGGCCACCACCCGCGGGCCCACGGGAGGGGCGCTGCTGGCCCCTGGGAGGACGAGCGGTGCAACAACTTAAACGTGGTGCCCGCGGAGATCCAGCGCGTGCCTTGCACAGGCTACCCCGAGGGAGGAGGAGGAGGAGGAGGAGGAGGAGGAGGAGG
>CAUYUJ010010464.1:0-28310 GCA_963575745.1 Prorocentrum cordatum | reverse complement strand
CACGCAGATTCAAATTAGACCTCGCCATCCCTGGGGGGGCTGCGATCTGTGAAATTGTCGCCACTTTCGAGGCCTGCTGGGGGGCCCAGCACAGTGACGCCACACGCAGATTCAAATTAGACCTCGCCATCCTTGGGGGGCTGTGATCTGTGAAACTGTCGCCACTTTCGAGGCCTGCTTGCGGGGCCCAGCACAGTGACGCCTCCCACGTAGCGTACACATCAAGATGATTGTCCATACAAGTTTCGGCCAACTCCTCGTTTCCATTGATACAAATGGGTTGGGTACGTCATAGGGTAATTATCTTCCTCTTTTTGTTCTCTTCTTCTTTTTGTTGTTTCGTTCTCTCTCTCTCTCTCTCTCTCTCCCTCACCCGGGGCAGCAGCGCACACAGGAGGCTGCGCTCGGGCAGCCGCTGGAGGCCCTCGTGGCCGACCGGTACAGGGCGCAGGTCTGCTTCGCCCCTGGGGGGCGGGGGGGCAGGCAGGCCTCGGCCTCCGCATCGCCTCGCCCCCCAGACCCCCTCGAGTTGTGACAAAATCACTGCGGGAGGTTTCTCCTTATTTTTGGCCTCTGGGGGCCCTCCCCGGCCGTCGGGAGCGTCAGAAAACGACTCGGGATGAAAAACTGGCCCCGGGGAAGGGGTCCAGACCTCTGGGGGTCGACGTCGTGAAAAAATCACGACGTCGGAGGTCTGGGCCCCCGAGCTCCTCAGGGGCGGCGCCGGCCGCAGCGCGGACCGATGCGGGGCGCAGGCCTGCCCCATTTGGGAGCTCGGCGGTTTTGGCCTCACCATCTCCGCCTCCTCCTCCTCCGCCTCCTCCTCCTCCTCCTCCTCCTCGCTCCTCCTTACTCCTCCTCCTCCTCGCTCCTCCTCCGCCTCCTCCTCCTCCTCCTCCTCGCTCCTCCTTACTCCCCCTCCTCGCTCCTCAGGGGCAGTGTCAGGGGAGGATGGGCTCAGGGGAGGGGGGGGCAGCGCCAGGGGCAACGTCAGGGGGGGGGGACGAAGTTTTTGGTTCGAGGTTTTTCGGGCGTTTTCGTCGGTGCTCCGCGGTTTTCCACCCTCGGGGTGCTCTCCGGCAGCTGCGCCTCGCCAAGCAGCGTCTGGGGGCGCCGGGGGCGCCCCGAACGGCCGCTGGAGGCCCGAGATAGGACTGCGACCGAGAACCGGACGACAAAGATCATCGAGGGTGATGGGCTCAGGGGGGCGGGGGCATAGGAGGAGGAGGAGGAGCAGGAAAACGAGGAGGAGGAGGAAGACGGAGGCGAAGAGAGGAGGAGAGAGAGGAGGAGGAGGATGAGGAGGAGGAGGCGAGAGGAGGAGGAGGAGGAGACCCCCAATCGCCCACTCATCACCGATAGGGGCCCGACAGCCCATCGCGCCTAGGCGCGTGCGTGCTCGCTCTTGGGGGGCCCTCGCCGATCTGTCAGCGGTGCATGGCCGATTCCAGGTCGACGTCCCCCCCCCCCTGAACCAGCCCCCCCGAATGTTCCCCCATCGGGCCTGCCCCGGGGGGCCAGGGCCGCCTCGGCCTCCACATCTCCTCCTCGTTACCCTCGTCCCTTGCCTTTTGGTTACGTTGCCCATGCTCGGGCACCCCAAGTCCTCCCGTTGTGTTGTGTATATATGTATACATACATACATACATGCATGCATGCATGCATGCATGCATACATACATACATACATACATACATACGTACATACATACATACATAAGTGCACACATACATACATACATACATACATACATACATGCATACATACATACATACGTACGTACGTACGTACAAACATACATATATACATACATACATACATACATACATACATACATACATACATACATACATACATACATACATACATACATATGCATACATGCATGAATGCATGCGTGCATGCATGCATACATACATACATACACACATATGTATATATACATTCATACATGCGTACATCCGTACATACATCCATACATCCATACATCCATACATCCGTACATCCATACATCCATACATCCATACATCCATCCATCCATCTATACATACATACATACACGCAGAAATACATACATACATACCTACATACATACATACATGCATACATACATACATGCATGCATGCATACATGCATACATACATACATACACACATACATACATACATACATGCATACACACATACATACATACATACATCCGTACATACATGCATACATACATGCATGCATGCATACATACATACATACACGTATACATATGCATATACATACATACATACAAACATACGTACATACATACATACATACATACATACACATACATACATACATACATACATACACACATGCATGTATGCATACATATATACATACATACATACATACATACATACATACATACATCCATACATGCATACATACATACATACAGACAGACAGGCAGACAGACAGACAGCCAGACATGCATGCATACATGCATACATACATACATACATACATACATCTATATGTGTATGTGTATGTCTATATGTGTATGTATGCATAGATAGATAGATAGATAGATAGATAGATAGATAGATAGATCGATCTATAGATAGATAGATATATAGATATATAGATAGATAGATAGATAGATAGATAGATAGATAGAGAGAGAGATCTACACATAACGGGGGACCGGGTCCAGGGGCGGGGGGCCGGCGCCCCGACCGCAAATGCGGGGCCCGGGCGTCATTTTCCATGTGTTTTTGCGGGGATTCGGCGACCCGGGGCCAACAGGGCCCCAAGAGGCTGCAGGGAGGCCCCAGGAGGCCGCAGCGATGGCTCCAGACGCCTTTTCAGGACGACTCCCATGACGCCAAGACGGCCCCAAAGACGCCCCAAGAGGCACCCCGAGAGAGCCCCAATAAGCAAGCATCGTCGATTTCCTATGGGGAAGCTGAAATTGTTGGCGTGTTCGCCTTTTGGGCTTCCACTGCGTCCAAGACGGCCCAAGAGGCCCCCAACACTGCCCCACAGGCTCCCAAGAGGGCTCCAAGACGACCCCAAGAGGGTCCCAAGACGGCCCGAGACGCCCCCAAGACAGCTCAAGAGAGCCCCAGGAGGAACCCCAGAGGGGCCCCAGAGGTGCACAACCATGCATACATTCCGAGCTTTCGGCCCCAGAGGCTCCCAGGAGGCCCCAAGAGGTCCCCAGGAGGCCCCAAGAGGCCCCCCAGAGGCCCCAGGAGGCCCCCAAGAGACCCCCAGGAGGCTCCCAAGAGGCACCCCAATAGAGCCCCAAGTAAGCAAACATTGTCGATTTCCTATGGGGAAACTGATATTTTGGGCGTGTTTAGGGCTTCCACTGCGTCCAAGACGGCCCTAGAGGCACCCAAGCCAGTCGAGGATGCCCCCAAGAGGGCTCCAAGACGGTCCACGAGGAGGCCAAGACGGCCCCCGAGGCGCCCAAACCGCCCAAGAACGCCCCGAGTCGGCGCCCAAGACGGGGACGAGTAACGGAAGACTCGAGCGTTTTGGCCCAAGAGGCCCCCAGGAGACCCCACGAGGCTCCAAGAAGCGCCCACTCCCCAAGAGGCCCCCATGAGACCCGAAAAAAACACCAAAAGGATACCGAAGACACCCCAAGAGGCACCCCAATAGAGCCCCCCCCTGGCCCCGGGTGCCGCACCTCCGCGTGACATCTCGGGAACGCTCCCGGTGCCGCTCCCCCAGGCGTTCCGGGGGGCCTCCACAGCGCTCCAGGAGGGCCCGAGACGCTTCCAGGAGCCCCCAGAATGCGAAAGGATGGTCCACAACGCTCCCAAGCAGCCCAAGCCAGCCTTCCGCCGGCTCTCGAGGCCCCCAGGTAACTTCCAAGAGGCCCCAAGAGCGGTCCGAGAGGCGTCCCAGAGCGGCCCGTCGTAGATTTCCATTGGTTTTTTTCCATGGTTTTGGCTTCTCGCGTTTTCGAGCTTCCAACGGTCCAAGAGCGCCGCGAGGCTCCAAAGACCGCCCCAAGACCACCCAAGAGACCCTCAGGACGGCCCCAAGACGGGCCAAGAAGGCTCCAAGACTGCCGAAGAGGCGCCCAGGGCAGCCCCAGACCCCAGAACAGGCCCAAGATGGGGCCAAGAGCGGGAGCAGGAGGCTCCCAGAGACCTCCGAAAGGCCTCAGGGACCACCCAGAGGCCCCTAACACCCCCGATCCCTGAGAGGCCCCAGAAAGATACCGACGAGGCTCGAAGAACAGCCCAAGAGAGCTGCGAGAGCCGTCCCGAGAGAGCCCGAAGAGGGTAAACTCGTTGATGTCCCATGGTTTTTGTAATGTTTTTCGCCTTCTCACGTTTTCCCGCTTCCAACCCTCGAAGATCGAGGATTTTGAAAATTATCCCGGCAAAGCAACCTAACAGCGATGTGTAGAAGCATATCTGAAAGCATTCCCCTTAAGATTCAGATGAAAATCCAGTTGTCGAATTCTGGCTGTTCTCGCAGTCGGCAGTCGCATTCCGCGATGACCGTCGCAGCGCGGCAACGGCAGTCCCAGTCCACAGCCTCACCTCAGCCTGCCTCCTCCCCCTCCTCCCCCTCCTCCTCCTCCTCCTCCTCCTCCTCCTCCTCCTCCTCCTCTTCCTCCTGCTCGTCCTCGTTCTCGTCCTCCTCGTCTTGCTCGTCCTCCTCCTCCTGGTGCTCTCTCCTCCTCCTCCTCCTCCTCCTCCTCCTCCTCCTCCTCCTCCTCCTGGTGGTCCTCGTTCTCCTTCTCCTGGTGCTCTCCCCCCCCTCCTCCTCCTCGTCCTCCTCCTCCTCCTCCTCCTCGTCCTCCTCCTCCTCTTCCTCCTCCTCCTCCTCCTCCTCCTCCTCCTCCTCCTCCTCCTCCTCCTGGTAGTCCTCCCCCTCCCCTCCTCCTCCTCCTCCTCCTCCTCCTCCTCTTCCTGGTCGTCCTCGTTCTCGTCCTCCTCGTCTTGCTCGTCCTCCTCCTCCTGGTGTTCTCTCCTCCTCCTCCTCCTCCTCCTCCTCCTCCTCCTGGTGGTCCTCGTTCTCCTCCTCCTGGTACTCTCCCCCCCCCTCCTCCTCCTCCTCCTCGTCCTCGTCCTCCTCCTCCTCCTCCTCCTCTTCCTCCTCCTCCTCCTCCTCCTCCTCCTCCTCCTGGTACTCCTCCCCCTCCCCTCCTCCTCCTCCTCCTCATCCTGGTCGTCCTCCTCCTCCTGGTCGTCCTCCTCCTCCTGCTCGTCCTCCTCCTCCTCCTGCTCGTCCTTCTTCTCCTGCTCCTCCTGCTCCTCGTCCTGCTCCTGCTCGTCCTCGTCCTCCTGGTCTTGCTCGTCCTCCTCCTCGTCGTGCTCTTGCCCCTGCTGAAAATGTGGCCCAGGAATGGGAGTTCTGGGAAGTCGAAGAGCACGAAGTTGCCTACAGTGGGCTACGGGCATTCAAAATGTGGCCCGGGAATGGAGTTCTGGGAACTCGAAGAGCACGAAGTGGCCTACAGTTGGCTCCGGGCATTCAAAATGTGGCCCGGGAATGGAGTTCTGGGAAATCGAAGAGCACGAAGTGGCCTACAGTTGGCTCCGGGCACAAAATGTGGCCCGGGAATGGAGTTCTGGGAATCGAAGAGCACGAAGTGGCCTACAGTTGGCTCCGGGCATCCAAAATGTGGCCCGGGAATGGCGTTCTGGGAACTCGAAGAGCACGAAGTGTGTGACTGTTGCATCCGGCCCCCCAGAATGTGGCCCGGGAATGGCGTTCTGGGATGTCGAAGAGCACGTGTGTGACTGTTGCATCCGGGTATTGAGAATGTGGCCTGGGAATGGAGTTCTGGGAAGTCGAAGAGCACGAAGTGTGTGACTGTTGGTGAAAAACGAGCCCGGCACCCTGCCGCCCGGCAACTCCCCAACACCTGCCCGGACCCCCCTGTGGAGTGATCTGTGAGCTCTTTTGAGTCAACTAGAAACCTATCAGTCTTCGCTGTTAGGTAAAAAGGGGATTCCCAGAATCCCGCTTTTTTTCAAAGTGGGACTCCTACTCGGGGGTCCTACACATCCCCTGACATCTGGCCGGTACCGCGCCTCCCGGCTTCCCGGGGGGAGACCCCAAGTCGCCGATGGACAGCCCATGACGACCCCAAGGGGCCCCCAGAACGTAAAGAACGACCCAACACGCTCCCGCACAGCCCGCCACACCCTTGCGACGGCTCTCCAGGCCTCCAGGAGTCCTCCAGAACCGTCAGGGGGTCCGGAAGATCCCACACCCCTGAGGGGCCCGGCTAACAAAACCCGCGAGGCATAGACAAAAAACAGCGCCGAACAGTGCCGAAGACCTGGAAAAACATGGAAATCCCACAATTATTTTTGTTCTTCAAGTTTGGCCCCGGGTCAGATGCACAACAGACCACAATTCATACCCCCCTCACCTCCAAAAAAAGAACCCAGGAAGCCTTCGAGGGCCCCAAATCGTTGAATACCTCCAGGAAGTCAATTATTTCTGCGCTTCCGCGCTTCCCTTCTATACGATTCCGAGGCTCGCGCAGGGCCTCCAAGGAAGTCGCTGGACGCAAGAAGCGATCAACATGAGATGACATGAGTTAGCCTGTCAAGCCAAGCTAGAACTTGAGCGCGCGCGAAGCGCGCGCGATGGTTCTAGTATATATATATATGTATATGCATACATGTGTGCACATATATACATTATACATGAGAATACGGCGTCTGGTTTTTGGCCGTATTCGGCCTCATGGTGTCCTTGCCTGGCCCTAGGACCGTCAAAAAACGGTTCAAGATGAAAAGCGGGTCTTGGGGAAGTGGTCTGGATTTCTGGGGTCGACGTTGTAAAATGAACCTAGCGCGACCCCAATCAGGAGACCGCTTCCGAAGTAAACCAGAATCGAAGGAACCAAGAACGAGGAGCCACGACCAAGGAACCTTGGAACCAAGACCAAGGAACCAAGGAATCAAGATCAAGGAACCGAAGCCAAGGAACCGAGGACCAATCCAAGGAACCACGGAACCAAGCCCAAGGAAACAAAGAACCAAAACCCTAGAACCAGAGGGCCAAGACCAAGGAACCAAGGAATCACGGGCATCGCCTGGTAAGAAAACAAGACCAACACGCCACGGGACTCCACTTGCACTGGAACAGGACCTAGGGGCCCCGGGGACCCCGGCGACGCCCGGGAGGCCCCAAGAGGCCCTGAAGAAGCCCCAAGATGCCTCCAAGAGGCCACCCAGACGCCGCAAGAAGGCCCCACGAGGACCCCCGAGAGAGCCCTGAGAGCCGAACACTGTTTATTTTCCGTAGATGTTCGAAGGATTTTGGTCATCTCGCCTTCTCGGGTTCCCGACGCTCGAAAACAGCCCAAGGGGCCCCCAAGATCGTCCGTAGCCATTTTGGCTCAAGCCTCTGGGGCTCAAACGCGCTGGAGTTGGCCGTGCTAGGACAGGCCAGCGAGCCAGCCGTGCGGCGGCAACCGCCCGCGCGTGTGCGCGGGGACGCCGACGGCTGGATGCTGTCAGCGGCCATGAGTGGTTTTGACAGCATGCTCAAGGGCGCGTGGGACGACGAGGGAGACGCTCGGGCCGCTGCGGCCGCTGGCGCCCGGCCACTGGCACCCGGCGACGCGCGGCGCGCGGCGGTTGCGGACGGCCAGAGCCAGGACCCGGCCCGGCCCGGCGGCGCCCGGCGGCCGTCCCAGCGGGGCGCACCGGGCGCGACGCCCAGAGCTCCAGGACTGCCGGCGCACGGGGACGGCTGCGGCGAGGAGCGGCGGGCGCGCTGCACGCACCGGGCATCGAGCTCGGTGCCTCCCAAGGAGGAGCGGGCCCCGCCCTCCCTAGACACTGGCCGGCGGACCAGGGCTCTGTCGCAGGACGCCAGGATGGCCCCCAAGTCGGCGCTCAGGAGCCCCAGGATGGCGCCGAACGCCAAGTCTGAGATGTCCAGACGATCTCCGACGTCCGTTGGCGGCCGGAGATCCCCAAGCGGCTCCACCGGGAAGTACTTGCAGGGCGGCCTCGTGGATTTCAAGGAGTTGGTGGAGGCGGAGCCAGGGCCCCGCGTCGTGCAGTGGAAGCCCCAGAACTCCTGTTTCAGCAGCAACGGCACCAAGACCTACGAGCAGCAAAAGTGGGAGGCCGAGGATGCCAGAGGCAAGGCCGCCCGTCGCGGAGCCAGGCGGTCGCGAAGAGGCGCCGGGGACCGCCAGCTCGAGGAGGGCGACGAGAAGGGCGAGTCGACGACGTCGGACGGCACAGGAACCAGTTTTGCTTCTAGCTCAGGCGGAACGGGCTTGAATTTCTTCATGCAGATGTACGCCCAGGTCAGCGGCGGGGATGCGCCGCGCGTCAGGGCGCAAAACTCTGGCCGGGCTCCATTCGGCGCAGAGCACCAGGGCAAGGACGGGTCCAGAACGGTGAAGAAAAAGAACAGCGCGAACGTTTTCAATTGCCAGGACGACCGAGTCAGTGGAAGCAGCGCTGTGAGCGGAGATGAGTCTCCACTTGTCACCTATTCTGGACTGCTTGATGCGGGTCTCGTTCCAGAAGACGACCTGACAACGCACAGGCCAATGCGCTGAAATTGGTTTATATAGTCGCTTCAGTTCCGTTGTAAGTATATTCTGTGTCAGGGGCTCGTCTGCGCAGCCGTGGCCACCATGCATTGCTGCGCTCTTTACAGCTGAACACCTTCCCTGTTTCAACACTTCCTCGCGACGATACACTAGGAACCATGCAGCTGATTTGATCGCCCTCCCCTTGAGCCTGCCGCAGCCGCGCCAGCCTGCGCGATGTCTGATCCTGAGTGGCAACTGACAGCCCCATAGGTACGCAGGCGGGAGGGCACCAGCCCGAAGACCGGCATGCACCAAGCTCCTCCGCCGTGGGGCTCGGCGAGTGGAGCCCCTGGTTCCGTCGTCATCGAAGCGCGAGCCGAGCTCGCAGCTTTCGGGCGCGGGCCACATCGCATGGATGCGGCAGCCGAGAAGAGCAGTAGGAGGATGAGGAGGAGGAGGAGGAGGAGGCGATACTAGAGACGGAGGAGGAACGTTCCCAGCTTGCGGCGATGTGATTGCTGTTCGACTCGATGTGCTGTGTTTACATATTTGAGCTACTCGTTGACGCCATGCGATTGGCGCGCAGTGCGATGATGTTCAATGTTGAAGTTGGATTCACCGCAAAAAAAGAGGCCCCCAAGATCGACCCCTTCCTTATTGATTTTTTCTCAGGCTGGCAGCCAGGCCTGCCGGCGTGCCCTGCACCACCCTCCATTGCAGGTGTTCATCCCAGGTAAAGTCCTGGGTTCAGAATGCGTCGAGGTTCAGTTTCATTGCTGGCGTTCGAATGTTCAGAAAGGGAATTGGTCGGCGCCTCAGTATGTGTGCCGTTCGCGCCAAGGCGCGTCAGGCTGCAATGCTGGCTTGCAGGTGACGTCCGCCTGCGGTCAGCCCAGTGAATTCGATGTATGTCTTTACTTTCAAGAGCTGGTCGCTCCACCTTGCGCGCACATCCTTGGTCAATCGACCAGATAAGTGCGCGCGAGGCGGTTGTGTCTCTGGCGCGAGACCGCAGAGGCGATCGTTTGATTCATTCCGCCTTGCGTGCACACCCGTGGGCAATCGACCAGATAATCTCCGTTTGCACCTTGCCTTAGTGACTATCAGGACCAGCCAGTTTGCCTCCTGCTGTTCCTCCTCGAGCCGACTGTCGGGGAGCGCGTTGGCCGCGCCACCAGGTTGTCAGCGCGCGCCCCGCGGGCTCGGAGGAGGAAGGCACTGTGGTGCACAGTACCGCGAGGGCCGATCCTAACGAGTCTCAGGCTGTTTTTCTCCAGATTTTCACGTGCGGGCTCCTTGATACGCGCTTCATGCCGATTTCACAAGCAGCATCTCCATGCTCGCTGTTTCTTTGGCGAGGGTGACAAGAGGAGAGAAGACGTCACGCAGGAGCAGGAGTTGGTGGGCTCACTTCCTTCTTTCCGTCCTCCGCTGAAGCATGGCCTGCTGGCGAGTGGCGCGTCGGCCGCTGTTCGTCCCTCCGACATGCAAGCCGCAAATCGGAGGCAAAGACGTAGCAAATCATGTGATGTGTCGCGGAGAGTAAACAAATAGATCGACCCAAGGAAGCCCGCGAAGCTCCCAAGAGGACGCCAGGACTACCCAAGAGGGCCCCAAAACGGCCCAGGAGGCGCCCAGCACGCCCAGGAGGACCCCAAAACGGCCCCACGAGGGACTCCAGGACGGAAGCCCGAACCGACCATTCGAGCTTTCTGCCCCAAGAAGCCCCGAAGAAACCCGGAAGAGGCCCACAAGACGCCACAAGAAGGCTCCAAGAGGACTCCCAACAGAGCCCCGAGAGCCCAAATTCGTTGATTTTCTATGTGTCTTTTGAAGGACTTCGCCCTTCTGGCCTTGTCGGCTTCCCCAATCTCCATGCCGGCTCAAGGGGTCACCAAGACCGCCCCGAAACAGCCCGAGAAGCCCCCAAGAGAACCCCAATACGGCCAGGAGGGCCCCAAGACGGCCTACGAGCCGCCCAAGACGGCCCAGGAGGGCCCCAACACGGCCCCAAGAGAGGCCCAATATGGGGGAGCCCGAACAGACAATTGGAGCCTTCCACTTCAAGAGGCCACCCAGGAGGGCCCAATATATTCCCAAGATGCCCCAAGAGCCCCCCGAGAGGCCCAGGACGGCCGATGACGTTCGACGTACGCCGTACGACGAGATCCTCGCGGTTTGGTTGAAGTCCCTCAAGGAGCATCAGAAGAGGCAGTCGTCAGGTGGACCCTGGAGAGTCCTTCCGTAGCCGATGTCGGTTGAACTGCTCCTCCTCCCCTCCTGCTCCCCCTTCTCCTCCTCCTCCCCCTCCTCCTCCTCCTCCGCCTCCCCTCTCGCTCCCAGCGCCTTCTGCTCCTGCCCCTGCTGCGCTTACTCGTTTGGACCCGGGGAGGGGTCTAGGGATCCGCTACAGGAGACGAAGACGACGACGATGACATGACGACGACGACGACGACGACGACGACGACGACAACGACGACGACGACGACGACGACGACGACGACGACGACGACGACGACGACGACGGCACGCCCCAACAGGCTCCTCAAGACGCCCCCAAACCCATGCTCCCAGAAGGCCTTCTGGGAACCCGATTCATACGGCTTCCGCCCCCCTAGAGAACCATTTCTTCGAAGGCCTTTCGGAATGCAGGTTGGCATGCGTGGACTGTGGCCACTACTTCAGTGGAGCAGTGAATTCGTCAAGGCCTGGGGCCTGCTAGAACCTGAGCGCGCGCGAAGCGCGCGCCAAACAAAATCCTGGGCTTTGCTGTTTCGAAACGCCAAACAATCCTGGACTTTTCTGGCGATGCGATCACGTCTGGGCCTTGTTGTTTGGAACATACAAGAAATCTTGGAGATATCCACCGTCGCCACCGCGGCCCCGGCTCGCCCCGCAAGCCTGGCCAGAGCGCGCCACGCGGGAGAGGCCGCCGATCCCCTGGAGGCCCCGAGCCCGGACCTCCCGCGGGCGCGTCGAGCACGCGGCGCCGCGGCCGGCGCCGCCTGGAGCCCCGGACTCCTCCTCCTCCTCCTCCTCCTCCTCCTCCTCCTCCTCCTCCTCCTCCTCCTCCTCCTCCCTCTCCTCCTCCTCCTCCTCCTCCTCGTCGTCCTCGTCTCGTCTTCCTCCTCCTCCCTCTCCATCCTCCTCCTCCTCCACCTTCGTCCTCCCTTCTCCTCGTCCCGCCCTCCTCCTCCTCCTCCTCCATCCTCCTCTCCTCCTCCTTTCCCACCGTCCTGCTCCGTTCCCCCTCCCCCCTCACCTCTCCCTCTCACTCTTCCTCCCGTCCTCCTTCCTCCTCCTTCTCTCTCCTCCTCCTCCTCCTCCTCCTCCTCCTCCACCCTCCTTCCTCCTCCTCCTCCTCCTCCGTCCTCTCCCTCCTCCTCCTCGCGCCTGGCCCCGGGGCTCTCCGAAAACGATCTGGCCGAACCCCCAGACATGATCGCGTCGTGAAAAAAATCCGGGCGCAAGTTTTCGGCCACTAGGGGGCTGGTGGCGACGATGGATATCCATTTTTTTCCGTTTCCAACCAACAAATCCCAGACATGATCGCGTCGTCAAACAAAATCCGGGCGGCAGGTTTTTCGCTGCTTTCGGCCCTTGGGGGCCCTCGCCGGGCCCTGGGAGCGTCCAAAAACGGCTCCTAGGAGGACGAAAAGCCGGCCCTGGGGAAGGGGTCTCGGAGCTTCCGGGGGCGCCGTCCTGAAACAAAGATCAGGGCGTCGCATGCCTGGGGGACGGGCCCAGAGATCATCGATCCGAGGGTCTGTTTGTGTGGGGGCCAGCGGCTTCTCCTGCCTGGGCTTCGGCCTCCTCCGAGCCCGCTCCCGGGCCCGGGAGCCAGCGGAAGTGGACCCGCGGGCCATCAAGAGTGAACCAGGCTGCAGCCACGCAGCACGGAGCACATCCAGTGCGTTTCCCCTGACGCACGTTCGGTCACGCACCCGACATAGAGCGGGGCGGAGATCCACAGAAGTTGGGCGGAGACGGCAACAGAAAAGTAGGGCGAAACGTTGGCATCAGCGGGGCTTGAAAAGTAAGGCGGAAATTCCAGGCCGTACTTACGAAATTGCCCGAAGTAGGGCGGATCCGGAGTCAGGGCACCCCCGGGGAAGGGGTCGGGACCTCTGGGAACGCGGATTGGAAAAGTCATTTCGGCGGATGTCTGGGGAGAAATCGGTCCCCAGGATGGCGAGAGCTCCCCCTGCTGCTCCTCCCCGTATCCTCCCCCTTTTTCCGCCTCCAGGACGCGTCTACCTCTGGGCTCGGCTCTCCCATGCCCAGCTTCCCCATCCGGCACATGAGATGCCCCTGAGAGGTTTGATTGAAGCTCTCGCGCGGATCTGGAGGAGGCGGATCTGGAGGAGGAGGAGGAGGAGGAGGAGGAGGAGGAGGAGGAGGCGGAGGAGGAGGACCCAGACATCGGACGTCTCGATTTGTTCGAGACGCGGTCCTTTTTTGACGGTCCCGAGCGCTGGCGAGGGCCCCGAGAGGCCAAAAACTATGAAAGACCTTTGCTTCGGTTTGTTCGAGGCGCTCAATGTCTGGGGAGGAGGAGGAGGAGGAGGAGGAGGAGGAGGAGGAGGAGGAGGACGAGGAGGAGGAGGAGGAGGAGGAGGAGGACGAGGAGGAGGAGGAGGAGGAGGAGGAGGAGGAGGACGAGGACGAGGACGAGGAGGAGGAGGAGGAGGATCTGCTATGTTCTGGAAGGCGCGCCAGGGCCTCAGGGAGGAGCCCCGTGGTGCCCGGCGCCTGGACCTCACAGACCGCCGACGTCATGGTTTCCTCACTGCGTCGACCCCCGAGGTCTCGACCCATTCCCCGGGACTGGTTTTTGCATCCCCAGACCCAGACATGATCGCGTCGTAAAAAACTCAGGACTGAGGTTTTTCATGATTTTCGGCCTCCAGAGGCCCTCGCCGGGCCTCGGGACCGTCAAAAAACGACTCAGGATGAAAAACCGGCCCCGGGGAAAGGGTCTGGACTTCCGGGGACGCCGTCCTGAAAAAATCAGGACGTCGCATGTCTGGGGACATGACCCCCGAGATCCAACGCACTGAAAAAATCAAGACGGAGGGTTTTTTTATTTTTCGGCCTCGAGGGGCCCTCGCCGGGCCACGGGACCGTCAAAAAACGACTCGGGCCCGCACCACAGGTCACTCCGGCGAAAGGTCACTCTTATAAGTCTAGTCGAAGCCCGGGTCCTGACTCCGCATCCGCCCTACTTTGGGGAAATTCGTAAGTAGGGCTTTGGATTTCCGCCTCACTTTTCAGGCCCCGCTGATGCCAATTTCCGCCCTACACCTTAGGCGATGCTTAAGAAAACTTAAATGTTCGGCCAGAGTCTCGATTATTCTTAATGTTTCAATGTAAATCCTAAGATTTGAATGGAAATTTTGGGTTTTTATTCAAGTTCTGAGACTATGAATTTCTTAACCCATGATTTCTTAAGCATTTCGCAGGGTGTACTTTTCTGTTGCTGCTTCCGCCCTACTTCTGTGGGTTTCCGCCCTACTTTATGTTGGGTGCAGAAATATCCGCCCTACTTTTTCGGCTTCTTAGAGGTGGATTTCCGACGCAATTCTAAGTTGGGAAAAAAAGCCAAAGTAGGGCGGATTTGGAGTCAGGGCGAGGTCTCGACCCATTCCCCGGGACCGGTTTTTGCATCCCCAGACATGATCGCGTCGTAAAAAAAATCAGGATGGAGGTTTTTCGCTGTTTTCGGCCCCTGGGGGCCCTCGCCGGCCCCCGGGACCGTCAAAAACCGACTCAGGAGGACAAGAAGCCGGTCCTGGGGAAAGGGTCGGGACTTCTGGGGACGCCGTCCTGAACAAAAATCAGGACGTCGCATGTTTGGGTCCCGAGTCGTTTTGTGGCGGTACCTCCCGAGGCCCGGCAAGGGCCCCCAGAGGCCGAGAACGGCGACAAATCTCCCGTCGTGACTCCTGTTGCTCGAGAGGGGGTCTGGGATCCCAGCTGCAAGAGCGGCCCCTGGAGGCCGCCCCAGCAGTCGGTGCGGGCGTAGCCGGTGCGGGCTCGGGCCGCGTCGGAGTCAGAGGCAGCCCTTGGCAGCGAGGGCCTGCCCCCCTGGGGTGCGGGAGGAAGGCGGAGGGCGGAGGGCGGAGGGAGGAGGGCAGACCCAGACCACCGACGTAAAATGTTTTTTTCGTTACGTCGACCCCCATGCTGCAGAGGTCCCGACCCTTTTCCCCTGACCGGCTCTGCATATCCTGGGCCGTCTTTTGACGCTCCCGAGGCCCGGCGAGGGCCCCAGGAGGCCGAGAATCAGGGAAAACCTCCCGTCATGATTTTTCCCTACTCGAGGAGGTCTGGGGAGGGAGCAGGGCGGAGGGCGGAGGGCGGAGGGCCCTCGTCTCCGCCGCCCCCGGGCGCGCGGGGCCGCCCCCCCCTGGCGGCCCTCCCCTCCCTCCCCTGCGCGAGGCCCGGAGGCTCCGCCGCCCAGGGGGCCGCCGCCCAAGCCGCGCGCACGGCGGGCCCCAGCTCTCGAAGCCCTCGGGCGTCGCGTCACGGGGGGGGGGGCCGACCCAGACATCGGGCGCCTCGACAAAAATCGAGGCGGCGGTTTTTCATAGCTTTCGGCCCCTCGGGGCCCTCGCCGGGCCTCGGGCCCGTCCAAAAACGGCTCGGGACGGAAAGCCGGACCCGGGGAAGTAGTCGGGAGGTCGGGGGCCCGAGTCTCGAAAAATTCGAGACGTCGGATGTCTGGAAACCCAGAACCCTTCCGGAAGGTTTTTTTGCCATTTTCGGCCTCAGGGGGCCCTCGCCAGGCCTCGGGGCCGTCAACAAAGGATTCAGGACGACAGCCCAGCCCTGGGCAAGGGTCGGGACCTCTGGGGACGCTGCCCTGACAAAAGTCAGGATACGTCGCATGTCTGGGATCTTGAGGGCAGCGAGGGCCGCAGAACAGGGGCCCAACTGGGGCCCCTGCGGGTGCCCTATGGGAGGGCCCGAAGGCGCACCCGCACCTTTCTCTCTCCCCCCCCCCCCCGCAGCGATCGCCCCCCGTGAAGCGACGCCGAGAGCCCCCGCCTCCCTGCGGGCGCCATGGGGTGCTCGAGCTCCGTGGGCCTCCCGGCGGCGGAGCAGGGCAGCTGCGGCACCGTCCGCCCGGGCGCCAGCACCGGCGCCAGCCTCTGCAGCCGTCAGTCGCTGGGCGCCGTCGGCCGGCTCACGGCTGGCCCGGGGAAGCGGAGGACCTCGGCGGCCCAGAGGTTGACACCAACACCAACGTCGGCGGTGTGCCTCCACCGAGGGAAGGTGCTCCCGATCTCGGTGATGGTGGCAGCACTCGGGCCTCCCAAGCGGCCGACAGGTTGCCACCAGCACCAGGATCTACAGGATCAGTTTCCCCCAGTGGAGGCCCCCCCCCGTGTTGGTGCTGGTGCCCATGCCCGGGCCTCCCAGAGGACCAGCCCGGCTGCGGGGGGCAGCCAGCGCAGCAGCTGCCACAAGCAGAAGGACACGCCCGTAGCCGAGGCCCGGCCCGCAGCGCCCACGTTCCAGACCACGGCGAGGTCGCGCCCGGTGCCAGCCCTCGGGCCCGTCGCGAGCGCCTCGATGATGGAGAGGCGCCGGCGCCTGGAGGCCCTCCCCCTCCTCCTCCTCCTCCTCCTCCTCTTCCTCCTCCTCCTCCTCCTCCTCCTTCTCCTCCTCCTCCTCCTCCTCCTCCTCCGCTCCCTCCTCCTCCCTCCTCCTCCTCCTCCTCCTCCTCCTCCTCCTCCTCCTCCTTCCTTCCTCCTCCTATCCTCCCTCTCCTCCTCTCCTCCCCTCCTCCTCCTCCTCTCCTCCTCCTCCTCCTCCACCTCCTCCTCCTCCCTCCTCCACCTCTCCTCCTCCTCCTTCTCCTCCTCCTCCTCCTCCTCCTCCTGGCCTCCTCCTCCTCCTCCTCCTCCTTCCTCCTCCTCCTCTCTCCTCCTCCTCCTCCCTCCTCCTCTCTCCTCCTCTCCCTCCTCTCCTCCCTCCTCCTCCTCCTCCTCCTCCTCCTCCTCCTCCTCCTCCTCCTCCCTCCTCTCTCCTCCGCTCCCTCCGCTCCCTCCTTTTCCTCCTCCTCCTCCTCCTCCTCCTCCTCCTCCTCCTTCTCCTCCGGTGCCGCCCGCGCCGAGCACGGCGCCGGCGAGGAGCGCGCGCGGCCCGGGCAGCGGCGGCAGCGCCGGCAAGGCCAAGGCCGGGGTGCTGCCGCTGGGCGGAGGCCAGCCGCCGCACGCGGAAAAGATGCAGGCCTCCGCGCAGCTGGGCGCGGCCGACATCTGAGAGGCGAGGCGGGGATTTATCCATACCCACCGCCTGGGAAACGACGTCCTCCCAGACACGATCGCGTCGTACACAAAAAATCAGGACGAAGGTTTCTCGCCGTTTCCGGCCTCTCGAGGACCCCGCCAGGCCCCAGGACCGTCAAAAAACGGTTCGGGATGAAGAACTGGCCCCGGGGAAAGGGTCGGGACTTCTGGGGCCGCCGCCCTGAAAACATCAGGACGTCGCATGTCTGGGCTGGTGCCGCAGCGGGCGGTGGATATGAGAGGCGCGCAGGCAGTGGGGTGACGCGCGGCCCGGGCCCAACTGCGGCACCCCAGAGATCCAGCGCATGGAAAGAATCACGACGGAGGTTGCTCATAGTTTTCGGCCTCGAGGGGCCCTCGCCGGGCCTGAAACATCGACTCGGGATGAGAAGCCGGTCCTGGGGAATGGGTCGAGATTTCTGGGAACCCCGTACTGAAGAAATCACGACGTCGAATCTCTGGGGAGGGGGGGAGGCTTCTGAGAGGCACCCCTGCTTCTTGGAAGGCGCGGGCCTTCTCTGTATGGATGTGGGGCCAGCGCCTTCCAAGAAGCCCCCCTGCTCCTAAGAGGCCGTCCCCCCTCCCCCACGCAGTCGGGGCCTTGAGGAAGGCACGCTTCTCGTGGGGGAGGGGCTCGGTGTCCCGTGATGGTCTTGCAGTTTGCCTTGGGTGCCCCCATTAGGCTTCTGTTTGGGAAATCGCGAAGTTTAACTTCTGGAGGGGGATGCGAAGTCCCTGGAGACGGGACGGGGTGGGCATTGGCTGGCATCATAGCCGACCCACAATCAATAGAGGCATCAAAGCCTCCGACCATCATACTGTCTAGGCTGATCCACTCACGGATCCAACACCTCATCTTCTACTCAATTCATTCCATGCGTAGCATGCTCTCCCCGACGTCATGATTCTTTCACTACGTGGACCCCCAGAGGTCCCGACCCTTTCCCCATGGCCGGCTCTGCATCCTGAGTCGTTTTCTGGCGCTCCCGAAGCCCGGTGAGGGCCGTCGGAGGCCGAAAATCAGGAAAAACCTCCCGTCACGATTTTTTCATTACTCGAGGGGGTCTGGGAAAGGGGCCTCGTTCCTTCTTTGGGGTTCCTGATAGGCCAACGCCTCGACGGGGCCCCCCGACGCTCGCGCCGCCACGTCGAGCAGCGGCGGAGGCGTCCCGGCGGCGCCCAGGTGGCAGGGCCTTTGCGGGGCCCGGCCCCGCGGCCGAGCTGCTTCTGCTCGGCGCCGACGGCTGCCTTCCTCCTCCTCCTCCTCCTCCTCCTCCTCCTCCTCCTCCTCCTCCTCCTCCTCCTCCTCCTCCTCCTCCCCTTCCCCGAGGAGCGCTCGCCGGGCTTCCCTTGCCGCCGCCCTTCGAGGAGGGGATCGACTACAGAATCGATTCACCCCAGAATTGGCTCTCCATCGCATCTGCGACGAAAGCCTCGAAGGTTCAGCAATCGACTGGGACGTCTGCATGTTTTTTTCAGATTCGACGAGAAAACCAAGGTTGGGGTAAATCAATTCTGTAGTCGATCCCCTACTCGAGCCCTGGGTGCGCAGCTGGCATGAGGGTGGCATGGTGGTGGTGGGGTGGGGGGGGGGAAAGGAGCAGATAACCCACACACATCGGGCGTCTCGAGGAAATCGAGGCGGAGGTTTCTCATGGTTTTCGGCCCCCTCGGAATGAAAAACCGGTCCCAGGGAAGTGGTCGGGAGGTCGGGGGCCCGCGTCTCGAAAAAATCGAGACGTCGGATGTTTGGGGTGGTGGTGGGGGAGGGAAAGGAGCAGACAAGGACAACCACTCCAGAGTCGACGTGCGCGGTATTAGTGAACCATCCAGCAGCTACAGAAGCTGCTCGAAGGGCCAATCTCTCCTCTCCTTCTGGCTTTAGCGCAGGCGGCAAGGCCACTTTGGTCACCCATGGCTGACACCTGCATCTCGAGTGAAAGCTTCGAAGCGTTGCAATTCTACCCTATTCTTTCGCAGCCCTCCTTCGCTCGTAATCCTCACTCCGTCTTGCCCCATCCCGCTCGGCAGCTGTGCTTGCACGGAAACCGAACATTTGCATGTTTCTTCTCACTGTCTCCGTGGGGGACACGTGCCCCCAACGGATACAGGGCATCGGCCAGGACGGAGTCCAGCTAGGCGGTCGATTACAGGAACGCTTTAAACCACATTCACCTTTCATCGGTTGGCGCGTGATCATACCGCGGCGCTTGGAGGGAGGTTGCTCCGTGTTCTCGCTGGGAGGCATCCTTCATAGTAGTGGTCGGGCGGGGTGAACAACGATTTGGGGATAGGTCGGGAGGTTGAGTGAACAAGCTGACACTTCGCGCTGTGGCTTCCACGAACTACCCGCTGGCACTGCGAGCTCGAAGTTGCCGGCTTGTGCCAGCTTGTGGAGCGCCGCGCTGATCTCGGGACATCGCGGTGGGGATCTGTTTGCTGGTATGCATTCACTTTTTTGTTTTGGGCGCAAAGGCGCCCACAAGGTGAGCATTAATGGGGCCCATCCCGCTCGGCAGCTCTGTTCGGACGGCAAGCGAACATCTGCATGTGTCCTCTCACTGTCTCCGCAGGGGGCACGTGTCCCCAACGGAAACAGGGCATCTGTCAGGACGCAGTCCAGCTAGGCGGTCGATTGCAAGAACGATTTCAACCACATGCATCTTTCATCCGTTGGCGCGTGATCATATCATGGCGCTTGGAGGGAGGTTGTTCCGTGGTCTCGCTGGGAGGCATTTTTCATAGTAGTGGCTGGGAGGGGGGAATATCGATTTGGGGATAGGTCGGGAGGTTGAGTGAACAAGCTGACACTTCGCGCTGTGGCTTCCAGCTTGTGGAGCGCCGCGCTGATCTCGGGACATCGCGGTGGGGATCTGTTTGCTGGTATGCATTCACTTTTTTGTTTTGGGCGCACAGGCGCCTACAAGGTGAGCATTGGGCCCATCCCGCTCGGCAGCTCTGTTCGGACGGCAAGCGAACATCTGCATGTGTCCTCTCACTGTCTCCGCGGGGGACACGTGTCCCCAACGGAAACAGGGCATCTGTCAGGACGCAGTCCAGCTAGGCAGTCGATTACAGGAACGCTTTCAACCACATGCATCTTTCATCCGTTGGCGCGTGATCATATCATGGCGCTTGGAGGGAGGTTGTTCCGTGTTCTCGTTGGGGGGCATCTTTCATAGTAGTGGCTGGGAGGGGGGAATATCGATCTGGGGATAGGTCGGGAGGTTGAGTGAACAAGCTGGCACTTCGCGCTGTGGCTTCCACGAACTACCAGCTGGTGCTGCGAGCTCGAAGTTGCCGGCTTGTGCCAGCTTGTGGAGCGCCGCGCTGATCTCGGGACATCGCGGTGGGGATCTGTTTGCTGGTAGGCATTCACTTTTTTGTTTTGGGCGCAAAGGCGCCCACAGGATGAGCATTGGGCCAAGGCAGTGCAGGCCCCATCTCACCCTTCGCTTCTTTCCTTGCCCATGAGGCGTGGCACTTTTCTGATGGCTGCCCGTTTCTGCGTGAGATTCTCAGCCACTGAGTCTCCACTCGGAGTGCAATCTTTCGTCAGGCATTTGGGACGCCTACATATCAGCAAGCGTAAATCATCGTGTGCCGCAAAACTTGGTTGCGTTTCTCCGCGCCACG
Source organism: Prorocentrum cordatum (assembly GCA_963575745.1). Classification (NCBI taxonomy): domain Eukaryota; class Dinophyceae; order Prorocentrales; family Prorocentraceae; genus Prorocentrum; species Prorocentrum cordatum. The sequence goes on along the minus strand of CAUYUJ010010464.1, from coordinate 7,855 downwards.
CTGCAGTGCCTTGTGATCATGTGGCCTGCTGGCTGAGCCGCATGTCAGGAAATGTCGGTGGCCACCTGCGAACCCCACCCCACCGCCCCACGATTTCTGAAGGGGGAGGTGGGGAGCACTTCGCTCGGGAGGTCCCGAACGAGATGAACCCCACCTCCCCCCTCAGAAATCGCGGGGTGGTGGGGGCAGGGTTCGCGTGCGGCCTCCCGAAAAACTGTCCTGGCGAGGGGCTCGGCCACGTGCAGTTCTCGGCCGCGCAGTGGCGAGAGTCGTCTTCGGTGGATCGCCCCACGGGGGCCACGAGGCGCGTGGGGTCTGTGCCGGCGTGGGCGGGGAGCCGCGTGGGGACCCCCCGTTTTCAAGGGCTCCCACGAGGGCGCGAAGTTATTCGCGCTTCGCGCTTCGCGGTCCTCGTTCCTTCTCCCCCTCCTCCTCGTCCTCCTTTTCTCCCTTTGGGGGGGCGGCGCGAGGGCGCGAAGTTATTCGCGCTCCGCGCTTCGCGGAGCGCGAAGCGCGAAGTTGGGAGCCCTAGGTTTTCCCCGCGGGCCCGCGCCGCGCGCGGGGGACGGGCCGGAAATGGGCGGGGCGCCGCGCGTGGATGGAGCCACGAAGCGCGTGAGGGGTGGGCCGAGCTCGGCGGGGCTGCCGCACGCAGGCCCTCCCACTGCCAGCCTCGAGCGCATCCCTATCCCCAAGATATGGCACGCCAGGAGGCGATGACCATCTCAGGGGTCCGCCCTCAAGAAGATAAGGGAACCCCCCCAGGATTGGCATCGTGATGAGGAGATACCCAGCACAGGGATAGGGATGTGCTCCAGGCTGGTAATCCCACGGGGGCCCTCGGTGGAGCTCCCCGCGGGCCCCGGGAGCGTGCGAGGGGGTGTTGCCGAAGCGGGCGGGGCGCCGCAGCAGGGCCCTCCCCTCCTGGGGCCTTCAGGCGGCGCTGCGCATGCGGCCGCAGGGCAAGCGTTGATGGGGTGTGCCGAGATGTCGGGGGGAGGAGGAGGAGGAGGAGGAGGAGGAGGAGGAGGGAGGAGGAGGAGGAGAGGAGGAGGAAGGAAGGAGGTAGGGAGGGGAGGAGAGGAGGAGGAGGAGGGGGAGGGGGACGGGGGGGGAGGGTGGGGGGGAGGGGGAGGGGGAGGGGGAGGGGGAGGGAAGGGGAGGAGGCGAGGAGGAGGGAGGAGGAGGAGGAGGAGGAGGAGGATAGGGAGGAGGAAAGGAGAGGAGGAGAGGAGGGTAGCCGCGCAGAGGGGACCCTTCCCACCGGGGCCTTCGGCGGAGCGCCCCACGGACCCACGGAGCGTGTGGGGGTGTGTGCCGAAACGGGCGGGGAGCCGCGAGAGAGCCCTCCCACTGAGGCCTTCGGTGGCGCTCCGTGCAGGGCCACGAGAAATACCATGGGTGTGCCGAGCTCGGTGGGGAGCCTCATGTGGACCCTCCCACTGGGGCTTTCGGTGGAGCTCCCCATGGACCCACGAAACGTGTGAGGGGTGCGCATGTGGAGGCAGAGGCAGGCATGAGGAGGGGGGGGAGGAGGAGGAGGAGGAGGAGGAGGAGGAGGAGGAGAGGAGGAGGAGGAGGAGGAGGAGGAAGAGGAGGAGGAAGGGAGGAGGAGGAGGAGGAGGAGAGGAGGAGGGAGGAGGAGAGAGGGAGGGAGGAGGAGGAGGAGAGAGGAGGACAGGGAAGGGAGGAGAGGAGGAGGAGGAGGAGGAGAGAGGAGGAGAGGAGACGCGGGGCGCTGTCTCTTCAAAACGTGGACCCAATACCATAGGATGGTTCTGACAGCCCAGTCAAGCGCTCGAGTCGCAGTAAGCGAAGCTGAACCCATCCTGAAGCCATGCGTTACGCTATGCTCCTCCCGATCGGCCCGAAGACCGTGCAAATCTATAACTCGGAAGGGGCAAGGTGGCCCGTACCTCAGGCAGCCAGGCAAGAATGCGATCGTCGCATATGGACTTCACCTCCAGCCAGCAGGAGCGGGAGCATGCGAGGGGGAGGGATGGAGGAGATGGTTTTCCTTTCGACTTTTCCTCCACCTCTCCAGCCCTTCTGCGTCTCGCCTGCCTGGACTTCACAGCCACCCGGCCTCTCAGCTCTCCATCTCTCTGGTGGGGTCCCAGCTCTCCGGCTTCTACTGCATGGGCCATCGTGTTCCAGCTTCTGTTGTCGCCAACACTCTCTGGGTGCCCAGCTTCCCCGGCTCTCTTGCTTCTAGCTTTCCAGACCCTCCCAAGCTTCCTGCCCAAGCTTTAGCCCTTCCCGCATCACCGCTCGTCCAGCTCCCACCCAACCCGCCAGCTCTGAGCTCTGGCAGCCTCCCCGGCCTCTCCCCCGCGGTCCCCCCCCACCTCTATCTTCAGGAGGGGGAAAAAACCACACATACACACAAGTCATCGTCGACCCCCCAGAAAATCTGGGAAAATATGGGAAGTGTGGGGGGGAAGACAAAGAAAACAAAAGATATGGGAAATGATGGGAATCCTTTTTATTTGTGTGTATCGATTCGTGTGTGCCCCAGGACCCCTTCCTATCTCCTCCTCCTCCTCCTCCTCCTCCTCCTCCTCCTCCTCCTCCTCCTCCTCCTCCTCCTCCTCCTCCTCCTCCTCTCCCCCCGCCGCCCGCCGTCCGTCGCCGCCGCCGTCGTCACCGGCCTTGTCGCCGTCCCCGCCGCCGCCGCCGTCGTCGTCGTCGTCGCCGTCGCCGTCGCCGTCGTCGTCGTCGTCGTCGTCGCCGTCGTCGTCCTCGTCGCCGTCCTCGTCGCCGGCCTCGTCGCCGCGGCCGCCGTCGTCCTCGTCCTCCTCCTCCTCGTCCTCCTCCTCCTTCTCCTCTTCGCCCTCCTCCTCCACCTCCTCCTTCTCCTCCTCCTCCGACGTCCACTCTTGCCTCCTCCTCCTCCTCCGTCCTCCTTCTCCTCCGCCACCTCCTCCTCATCAAGCGGCTCTCCGGCCTGGCCAGATCCGTTCAAAATCGGTTCTTGGCTCCCGGGGTCCATCCTGATCCATTTTTCGAGGCGGATCCGGCCGTGGCGCCGAGAAGCCCCCAGGAGGCCCCAAACAACGAAAAACGCTAGAGAAGGCCGCCGTTTTCTCGACCGGGGAGGTAACAAATGAGGAGGAGGAGGAGGAGGAGGAGGAGGAGGAGGAGGAGAAGGTAAGACAGGAGGAGGAGGAGGAGGAGGAGGAGGAGGAGGAGGAGGAGGAGGAGGGCCCGTAGCTAGTGTGACTCAATTCATTTCGGCTCAAGCGTCGTCTTCATCACGAGAGCCATGGCATGGCGAGCTCATGCAGAACGCGCAGCCTTTTCTACCAGCAGACACAGCAGTCACTCCCGTGGCCCGTCAGGGTCCCCTCACTCGCAGACCCAAGCAGCCAGCGGCCCAGAGAGAGAGGGAGAGAGAGATGCAGCCACAGGATAGGATCCTCGAAGAACTCTGAGACACCGTGCCCCATCGACGCCAGCAGCTGCGCGGGTGGCACGACCTGGTGGTACAAAGCAGGAGTGGGTGGCAGAGCCGAGCAGGCCACGCTGTGTTTGCCGCCCTTGCACCGCGCGCGTTTCGCCATCGTCGTCCCTTGTCCTCCTCCGCCTCCTCCTCCTCCTCCTCCTCCCTCCGCCTCCTCTCCTCCTCCTTCGCCTCCTTCCTCCTCCTCCTCCTCTCCTCCGCCTCCGCCTCCTCCTCCTCCTCCTCCTCCTCCTCCTCCTCCTCCTCCTCCTCCTCCTCCTCTGTTTCACCCTCCCTTGTTTCACCTCGTCGTCCTTCCGCGGCGCCCCAGCGCCCCCCCCTCGCAGCGCCCCCCGCGGCGCCTCGACGCAGGCCGCAGAGGCCGCAGGCCGCAGCGCGCCTCCGCACCGCCTCCGCGCGCGGAGGAGCCGGCGGTGGCAGCAGGCAGTGTGCACCGGGCGCCCTCCGCCACAGAGAGGTCCCGTGCGGGCGGTGGCGGCAGGAGGCGGTGCCAGCAGCGGCGGCAGAGGCGGCCTCGCGGCGGCGTCGGCACGCCGCGAGGAGAGGAGGCAGCGGGCGGCAAGGGGGGGCGGCCAGGGCACCGTGCGGGCAGGGGCGGCGGCGGCAGGCAGCGGCAGGCAGCTGCAGGACGGCGGCGGCCGCCCGCCGCGGGCCCGGCGCGGGCATCTGCGAGGGTGGCAGCACGAGGTGCGAGCCCGAGGTCATCAGCCACGAGGGCGGTGGCGTGCAGCACGAGCCCGGCGCCGTCGGCTGCGAGGGTGGCGCGGAGAAGCACGAGGCGCATGCCACCCGCCACGAGCGTGGCGTCGCGAAGCACGAGCCCGACGTCGACAGCTACGAAGCAGGTGGCGCGAAGGCCGAACCCACCGTCGTCAGCTGCGGGGCAGGTCGCACGAAGCATGTGCCCAACGCCATCCGCTACGAGGGTAGCGTCGCACGAGCCAGACGTCATCAGCTGCGCGGGGGGCGGCACGAAACACGAGCCAATCGCGGCAAGCGGCGGCAAGATTGCCTGACGCTGTCAGCAACATGCACGGACTTGCGCAGAAACGGGACAAGGACGTCATCAGTTACAGGCTTGGGCTGGTCCGTGGGATAAGGGGAGGGGTAGAGCCAAGCCAGGCCCACCCCGCGACCCCCGCCCCCAGGCGGGGACCAGGGTGGAGGGTGGAGAAGCAGAGCTAGGCCCACCCCGCGACCCCTTTGGCAATGCGGGGCCGAGGTGGAATCGCGGGCGCTCTTCTGGCAGCGGCCGTCCCCGGCAGCGGCGGCAGAAACGGGGTACATGACGTCATCAGCTGCTGGTGTAGCATGTCATGTCTACCAGATACTACGGCAAACGGAACGACGTGTCCGTACCATGTTCAGTGCCCTGGCAAGTTTATACGCCGCCCGCCAAGCACTGTACTCGGACGTCTCGGCTACGCGGACATCTTGAGGAGCTGAGGGGACGTGGCGGATCTGCAGGTGCGAGGTAGCTGCGCGGAAGACGGCTACGACGGCAGCACTGGGGACGACTTGCACGATTCTGTCATGGAGGCCGCTGCTGCGGCCGTGGCCTCCTGGCTGCAGGCAGTGCCACACAGAGGCCCAGACCCGGTCCGTGTCTGACGCCTGCAACTTGGTGGCCAAACACGGGCACCGAGCCATCGTCCAGCTGCACATCGCCGATATCACCGAGATTCGGAGGAATGCGCCAGCTACAGTTTCGGCTGGGTGCGTGCAGCAAGAGAAGGCGCGGGGCGCAGATGCAGCCTCGGTGCGGCGGGGGGAGCACTGGGCCGGCAGTGGCGGCGGGCAGTAGGGCGACCAGTGGTGCGGTAACGTCATCAGCTGCAGGCTCTGTCTGCGGCGTACGAGAAGGAGTCAAAGGTGGCGACCAGGGGAACGGAGACAACCAGGTCGACGTCGGCACTATTTTTTACGATGCCGAACGGCGCGACTTGAAGGACCACTTGAGACAGGCGGGCGCCGTGAAGCACTGCAGAGTGCGCGCCGCGGATGGCATCTGTCCACGGCTGATCGCATGCGACTGGACACGCTTGAGATTCCGCCGGCGAGGTGGCCCGGCGGGCCATCGACACAATGGCTGATTCGGAGCTCATGGGACTCAGGATTCTTTTGGCGTCACCCCAACATGCTGATACTATGTGTGCGTCGTCCTCCCAGGGGCGACGCGCGCACCGAGAGATCTTACAGCGTGTGCGTCCTGGCGGGCGCTTTCCGGCCACACCGCTCAGGAAATGATGCACCACAAGATGGGTATACCATATGTTCGCGTCGGACGCCCGCTTCCAGGGAGGACATATAGTATTAGCATGCCTCTGTGCATCCCATTCTAGTCATATGGTGGCAGGTTCCGCACCTGTAGATATAAGTCGCTGCGACATGCGACCGGTGCTTGCGACAGCTGGTTTGCAGGGACTGCGGCAGTTGCCCCACATCACGGGCGGGCGCGTGCGAGGAACGCCAGAAGTGCGGGGGAGAAAGTGGTGGCGGGAATCGGCTCTAGAGGTAGCGGCGCTCGTGCTTCGCGAGCGTGTGGCCCACATTGAGATATCGGAGATGCTAGCATAGCAGCGCGAGAGGTAGGAGAGGATGAGGAGGTTCAGGGGGTTCAGGAGGAGGAGGAGGAGGAGGAGGAGGAGGAGGAGGAGGCCCTCATCCTCCCCTTCCTCCCCGGCCTCCGCCCCCTCCCCGTCCTCCTTTTTCTCTCCTCATGATCCTCCTCCAGGACCTTGGGGTTCATGCCATGCTTGGGCGTCTTCTGTTGTGGGGGGCAGGATCTGTCCGCCGTGCCGCTGGGGCGAAAACGAGGCCGTCTGTAGCATATTGCGATCCTCACCTACTCGTCCTGACATAGCGTCGGCCATGAGTGTGCTAGCACACCAGCAAGCTCGCCGGTGCCATGCGCTTGCTCTGCTGGTGGGCACGCCTTCGGTCCTGCCCCAAGATTGGTGCCAGTGCCCTGGCCCGTGAGCGTTGGGACAGCCCCCCCCAGGGACAGCGAGCTTTCTTACAGTCGGGGCCCTGCAGAAGGAACGCTTTTCGTTGTGGAGGGGCTCGGTGTTCCGTGATTGTTTTACAGTTTGCCTTGGGTTCCCTTTGGGTTTTTGTATGGGAAATCGAAGTTTAATTTATGGAAAAGAGGGGGCTCGTTCCTTATTTAGGGTTCCTTAGGTCAACGCCCCGACTGTACCTCTTGGACCGGCCTCTTCTCGCCCCCTGCCCTCTGCCGTCCCCTCGCGCGCAGCGGGAGCACTCCTCCTTGCGGCTGGCGCTGCAAAGACAGCGTATTCGATGTGCCGCCGCGGGCCCCACGATCGCACGCTGGCCCCCCACCCCGGGGGATAGCGTGCGCCGACGACGCCCTGGCCGGGGAATGGCGCGCACGGATGGCGCCCTCGCAGGGGAGCCGCCCCACAAGAGCAGCGCGCACGGGGGGGGGGCCTTCTTTGGGGTGATGGCGCGCTTTTTTCGGAGATCGGTGTTGCACGCTATCTTTGCGACGCCAGCCGTATCCTCCTCCTCCTCCTCCTCCTCCTCCTCCTCCTCCTCCGTCGCACGGCCCAGGTCTCCCACGCGGTGGAGCGGGCGCGGAACTCTGGAGGCTCGGAGCCTCAGGCCGCCTCGGCGAGGTTCAGAACACCTGCCGACGGCCGGAGCCTCAGCTCGGGGCGGCTGGCGCAGCCGCGGAGGACGAGGCCGACGATGAGGACAACGAGGAGGAGGGCGACGAGGACGAGGAGGGACAAGATAGGGAGGAGGGTTGGGAGAAGAAGGAGGGGGACGAGGAAGGATGAGGGAGGGAGAGAGGACAATGAGGAGGAAAAGGTTGTGGAGGGGGAGGAGAAGGAGGAGGAGGAGGAGGAGGAGGAGGAGGAGGAGGCGGAGGAGGAGGAGGAGGAGAGGAGGAGAGGGGGGAGGAGGATGAGGAGGACGAGGAGGATGAGGCCGCCAGAGCTCAGGGCCCACCGCCCGCCCGAGCGGGCCGCCCGAGCTCGCGGCCGCCTGCCGCCCCAGCTCAGGGCGATGGCATCGCTCGGACGTGTGCACGTCTTCCCCCCGCCAAGGGCCACCGAGGAGCCTTTCGGGGCCGTCCTGCGGAGCATGCGCTCGCGCCCGAGGCCGAACAGCGCACGGGGAGTGGACGTCCGAGCGTTGGCGAGCGGCTCGCTCGGCCGCCCGAGCTCGCAGGGCGCCCGCCGCCCGAGCTCGCCGGGCGCCCTCGGCCGCCCGCCGGCCAGCCGCGCTCCAGCGGCAACCCGCCGGCCAGCGGCGCTCGGCCGCCCGCGGCGGCGGGCCGCGGCGAGCCGAGCCCGCCGCGGCCGCGGCTGCGCCGAGCGGCGGTGGTCCCGAAGCGGGCGGGGGAGGCGGAGGAGGAGGAGGAAG
>CAUYUJ010010463.1:0-28314 GCA_963575745.1 Prorocentrum cordatum | reverse complement strand
TCCTCCTCCTCCTCCTCCTCCTCCTCCTCCTCCTCCTCCTCCTCCTCCTCCTCCTGCTCTCCCTCCTCCTCCTCCTCCTCCTCCTCCTCCTCCTCCTCCTCCTCCTCCTCTCAAGCCACTTGGGCCCAAGCCATTTTGGCGTGTGTGCTCAAGCCTCGACCCCGCCACGAGGGGGCTTGAGGGGCAAGTCGTCTCTCCCCGCAGTGTGCGTGCCCCACCGCCAGTCGGGAGAGCGATCGGCTTGGCAAAGTCGAGGTTTGATAGTGATGACGAAGGATGAGCAGGCATCACACCGTCCTTGGAGTCAGTGTGCAGGGTGTTCAGCGTACATATGGAACGACGTGTTGCAGAGTCGGTCCTGCGTTTGTGCCCGGTGCAACAGATCCGTCAAGCTATACAAGCCCAAACCCAAGAAGGGCAGCGGAGGTGACTGTCTTCCCGACGACCAGATGCTCGCACTCCGCCAGGACTTCAAGGGTCACGGCAAGGGCAAGGGCGGAGGCAAGGGGAGTGCGCCGTCCGCAGAAGCAGCAGCAGACGTCAAGGCCAGGCTCATTCGGATCACCCAGGACCTGAAGTTGAAGGCACAGTTGCTCGGTGAGCTCGAGGCGATGGACAAGCCTGGCATTCCCCTCGCGCCTAGTCTCACGCCTGAGGAGGCGCTGAAGCGCGCGGATGGGGCATGGAAGAACGCTAGCATGCGACACGATCAAGCGGTATCTCAAGTGGTGAAGTGTCGAGAGGCCCTCCAGAGGGCCGAGGATAAGGAGTCGATCGTGGCTAAGGAAGTTGCAGCGGCGGAGATCAGCAAGACGCTGGCGGTGCAGACCTTGGCGCGTGCCGCTGGCATGACGGCGGCAGAGGCAGACAGCGCCAAGCATGACCAGAAGGCAGCGCCGTGGCAGCTCCAATGGGATGAAAATGTCTTCAACCACATCGACGACTATGAGTGTGAGCAGAGCGAGGAAGAGTTGCTCAAGCTGCATGCTGAGTTGGTCTCGGCTCGTGAGTCTCTGACGGCCAAAAGCACTCAGGTCGAGGAGTGGAAGCAGGGGGGCCTGCAGATGCAGAAGGACGTCACCACGAGGCTGGCCAAGAAGCGCAAGGGCGCTGAAGGGCAAGCAGCACCAGGTGACGGAGGCGCGGGAGCTGGTGACGGAGCTGGCGGCAGTTCGGGGGCCGCCTCAGGTTCTACAGGTGGACCTGTGGAGCCGTCGCAGAAGGCAGCTCCAGCAGGCCCGACAGCCGAGGACATCGAGAAGGAGGCCGCGAGGATCTCGGAGGCCAAGTTCGCGGCGCAGGCAGCAGCAGCGGCAGCGACGGCAGCAGCTGCGCAGCCCGCGGCCTCAGCGCGAGGCAAAGCGGGGCAGCTCGGCCCTGGCGAGCTGCACGACCCCGCGAATCACCAGGGGCAGCCTGGCGCTGGCGACGTCATCGGGGACTTCGACCAGAGCGGCGGGCAGCGTGCGGCCGGGGCGCCTCCTGGGCCCAGCGGCCCTCCCAGCCCCGCAGGAGACCCGAGCAGTCGGGGACGCTCCACGCGGGGGGGGGGGGGGGGGCTGCGGCGGAGGCAGCCCCAGCACAACTTCTTCCATTGCAAGCAGTAGGCAGCGACGGCGGGGCCAGCAGCCCTGCCGATGGGGGGCTCTCCTGGGGAGATGAGTCCAGACGCTGACGGTTTTTCGCACATTTTGTATGGGGGCATCACTTGTCTCGGACCCAAGGCCTGGAACTATATAGTCAGCCCTAGGATCAGCAAGCGATTTAATTATTTCGCGCTGGCCGAGTGCCATGAGCCAGTCTCTCGACAGGATCACTGGATCGCGGAAGCGAAGCGTGCGCACTTGAGACTTTTTTTGAAACCCCGCTCGGCCACGAGCGGATACTTCGAGCCGCCGATCCAACGAAGGGGGGGACATGATCTTTGCGCAAGGCCACTTGCAGGCTCACCGCGCGGGGGAGCCGAGCGACTTCCCCGCCCTCTCTGCTGAGGCGGGTGACGCCTTTGACGGCTGTTTGCCGATCACCCTCCACTTCAAGGGATACTCGATGGTACTGATTGTATTTTACGGACTCGGCAAGGGGGGTTTTGCAGGAGATAGCGCGCAGCGTCTGCTTAGGTTCGGGACATTCGTCTCTCTCCTGCAAATCCCCTGGGTAATAGTCGGAGATTTTAATCTGCCGCCAGCCGACTTGGCCCAGACAGGTTTCACCGATCGAATAGAAGGCTACGTGCGGCAAGCAGATGTGCAGCACGCGTGCGTCACTGGCACGGGGCAATCGCGCATTGATTACGTACTAGCAAGCAGGGCAGCCTGTTCATACATAGGTCAGGTCTCGGGTGTGCTCGACGTGCCGTGGGGTACCCACATAGGCCTTAGCATCTCAATCCGTAGTGAGGGTCAACAGCTCATCACCCGTGCCCTCAAAGTAGCCTCACCTCTGCCACAGGTCCCCAGGCCATCCACGCAGCCTAAGCCCAATAGTAAGTCGCAGCGGGCTAAGATCGAGCGGCGTGAAGCGCGCGAGGCCTTCACCGCTCGGTTCCAGGAGGCGTGCGAGGCCCTTTTCGGGGGCGTAGTTGGTAGACAAGGGCCCCAAGGACCTGGCAGTCAGTTGGCCGACGAGGCCCAAGCTAGTACAGCGCCCCAGGACCTGGATGGAGACCCTTTTGCCTTCGGGGAGCCCGATGATTTCCCAGAAGAGGGGGACCCGTGGGCCCACGAGTCTATTTTTGCAGCACCCCGTGTCTCTGCAGAAAATGAACCCGATGTGCACTCTAGTAGATCTGATACCCCTGGGGTCGCCAATGGATTTGAGCAGTCTCCCCCTTCCCCTTGCCCCATATGCGATCCCCGCACATGCATGGGAACAGCAACGGGCACAAGTCGGAACTCTTGAACAAACTCTGGAGGATGTTTGGCCAGCTATTGCTTCTTCACTTACGTTTAGAATGGGCGGGGATCACGTACTTGACGTTAACAACATGTTTGTGGCATGGGTGCAAGCAGCCGAGCGTGCCATTCTCTCACAGCACGGTAAGAAGCAGGCAGGTCGTTCGCGTTCTCAGGGGCCAGCTCTTTCTGTTGAAGCCGTGCAGAGCCCAGAACATGCGCGCTCGCAACCTCTCGCGGATTCTCTAGCTAGCTGGTGGGCACGGGCCCATGTTGTTCTCCTGCGGCTGCATCGGCATAGGGTTCGAGGCAGCGGTAGTCATCAGGTTGGGCAGCTTGTTGAAGTCGTTAAAGCTCTTTTGGGAGATCTGCCCGAGGGAGTTCACGCCGTCCTGCCGACGAGTCAGGGGGCTTTCACCTGGGATCAATGGCGGTCGTTTCTTGGGGACTTGGGGGTCATGGAGGTCGGGGCCCTTGAGGTTGTGAAAAATGTTTCGGAGCGGGCCTCGAGGAGGGCCCGGGAACGTGCGGCGCACGCCTCCCTTAATCGGTTTCAATAGTGGATCGTAGAAGAAAGCTCCCTAGGTGCAGTATTTAAGTCTCTGCGCAAGGCCCCGTATGCTGCCGAGGAGTTTGTCACCCAGGGGGGGGGGTCTTTAACCCCAAGGACATCATGGATTCCAAAGTACTCCACCGGCAGCAATTGTGGACCGCAGACGCGTTTGACATCGCAGGTTTGGAGGACCTTTTTGGCACCATCAAGGCAGCTGCAGAATACGATCCTCCCCCTCCTCTCACTATTGCTGATGTCAGGGATGCCTTGAGGAAGATGAAGGGGAAGGCTGGGATGGGAATTGATCGTTTCACTCCTCTTGACTTCGAGCGCTTGCCCGACGAAGCATTAGCCGAGCTTTGCACGTTGTACTCTGCCATCGAGGAGTGCAGGACATGGCCGCGGCAGACTACGATGGTGGTGGGGAGGTTGTTAGCAAAGAAATCGGGAGGGGATAGAGTGATAGGCCTCATCGCGATGCTCTGTCGCGTCTGGAGTCTTGCCCGTGAACCGTGTGCTCGGGAGTGGTCGGCGTCGCTCACTTCTTCTTGGGGCGCTGCTATCGCAGGCTATAGTGCACTCAGGGAAGCATATCTCAGGGTCCTGGAGCCCGAGGTGGCAGTGCAGCTGGGGGCGACGGTCGGTCATACCATTCTTGACACCAAGAGTTTGTACGATCACATCCAGTGGCCGCGGCTCATTTCTGCTGCTTTGAGATTAGGATACCCGCCCGTGCTGCTCTTTCTGGAGTTACAGACATGCTTGGCGCCCAGGTTGGTCTCGCAACTCGGGGCGTACTCGACGGCATGCCAGCCTACTCGCAGCGCGGCGCAAGGAGCAAGGAACGGTACTCGGTTCGCTCGATGCGTTACTTTCTTCGTCACGCGGAAGATGCGTGTCGCACATGTGCATGTGAGTCCGCGGTTATGGATAGATGATCTAGACGGTTCGGTCGTCGGCTCGGAGAGTTCAGCACTCAAGGAGCTGGAGGCTAGTATTCGAGATGCGCGCGGTTTTTTTTCAGACTGAGGAGCTCACCTTGGCCGACCAAAGTGTTGCGCTTTGCTCCAGGCACCGCGTAGCACGGCAAGTCTCAGCAAGGCTTAAGAAGATAGGCATCCAGATCAAACCGGTTCTTCAAGCAGCGTACTTGGGAGTCGACCAGGGAGTTGGGAGGCGCCCTGCGAGGGCTACTCGGAGACAGAGGGTTGTCAAGGGGAACGGCCAGAATGCCAAGCTTAGGAAGTTCGCTTGGGTCTCGAAGCGGTACCTGGTGACCAAGAAGGTGGAGTTGGGAGGGCCCCAGGCGGCCTCTACTTATGGGATGCAGGTCTACGGCGTATTTGGGAGTCAACTCTTGGGGCTTCGGAGGCGTCTTGGAGCTGTCCCGGGAGCGGCCTTAACCACCTTGCTGGACATTAGAACCCCTGGCTGCGATCCTAGGATCAGGCCCCCCGTCTCTTGCATTCGTGAATGGTTGAGGACCTGGATCCTTGAAGCGCACGCGCGCGCTGGCATCGGACGCGCGTGGGCGCAGGTCCTCACCAAGTTTCAGGGGCTACAGCCCAACGAGTATGCCAAGCATATCAGAGGACCCATGTCCGCAACCATCGCACATTTGCTGCAAGTCGGGTGGGTGCCGCGTGCCCCCGACGCGCGGGAGGTTCCCAGTGCGGAGGATGGCGCGACAAGTGAGTGGCAATTCTACGATGATCAGCTCGTCGGGATGGATCAGACAGTCGACTTGCTTGCTGAATTCGAGCGCGATCAGGCTGTTCTGCTTTGGCGCCAGGCGGCCACTCACTTTTGCGGCGCTGGCCTGAAGGGTGGAGCCAATAATGTTTCCCTTCGCAAGCTGGCGCAAGAGCTGCAGCAGGTGCCGAAGGGCAGGCAACTGGCGGAGGTGTTAGTTAATATCTCCGTGTGGGGGGGGGGGGGTCCTGGACGCAATCCCGAAGGAAGGACGTAGGTCTTATCACTGATGATCTTTGTCCCAAGTGTAGGAAAGCGCGGGAGGACCCCCTGCACAGGGCCTGGCTTTGCGAGTGCAACACGGGCCACAGCATTTACGCCGATACCGAAAAGTTTTGTGCGGAAGCTGTTGCACAGAGTGAGATGTACGCATGCTTTTGGCTGAGGGGGGTTATTCCCTCCAGTTGGCTGCAGGTCGACCCGCCCAGCAGTGTCGAACAGTGGCAAACGTATGGCATTAATGATTCGGTTTTGTATCCTGGGCGTCTTGGAGTCGGCCAGAGCGACGACCCCGTCCTTGTCTTCGGGGACGCGTCGGGGGGGCCAGATTCCAAACATCCCTTGTTTCGGCGGGTCGGCCTTGCAGTGGCCACTTTGAGCAGTTTCTCGCCTCCTGTTATCAACACGGCTATATTCGGCCCACTGGTGGGCCCGCGTCAAACTGTTCCTCGGGGTGAGTTGGTTGCTCTAGAGATCACCATCAAGTACACCATGGGTCCCGCCGTCTATGTCGCTGACAATGAGGAGGTGGTGGAAGGGTGGTGGGCTCAGAAGTTCCAGAACCCCTCGGGCGAGCTTGCGTCGGTCTGGAGACCCATCGGCAGGATTCTTAAAGACCCAAATCGACCCGTGCATGAAATTGTGGTGCTGTGGACTCCGTCTCATGTCGGCCCCGAGGAAGCCTTACGGCGTGGTATTCCTTACTTCCTGGGCATCGGGAACACAGTGGCGGATGAATTTGCAGGGGAGTGTGCACGTCAGATTCGACTGCCGCAAAATGTACGGGCAAGGGTGCTGGAGATTGAGGGCAAGGCCAGTATGGTGAGGAAACGACTAACGAGAGCTACCTTGGACACCATGTCGGTGACGAACAAGAGAGTTGATCCATCGTCTTCTTCACTGGCTGCTGCTGCTGCTCCTCCCCCTCACCCTCCCCCTCCCCCGCCGCGGCCACCGCCGTCTCCCGCCGCTCTCGCCCTGTTTGGTTCGTCTAACCAGATCGACGACAAAGGAAGGAGGTGCACGGGGTGCTTCTCCACGGCCAGCCGTGCTTCACGGACGGCATGGCTCTGTACGCCGCGCTGTCCGCCCCAGGCCGTGGGCGGGGGTTTGTTCAAGGCGACCCCAGGGTCAGGAGCTGTGCATATTGGCGGTTTTTTCGCACACCCGTCTCATCATATGTATTTCCACACGTGTAGTGACATGTGGTTCTGTCGAGTGTGTTCTCGTATCGGTGCCGAGCAGATTCGGGACCTCGGCAAAGTGTGTACTACGGCCAACCTCACGCCCAAGAGGCGGGAAATTCTCGATCGCCTGTCCAGGGGCCTCAAGCCCAAGGAGTAGGCTCTCTTGTTGTAACGCTTCGCGTTTGTCCAGTTCCAGTTCCAGTTCTTCCTCCTCCTCCTCGTCCTCCTCCTCCTTCGCCTTCTCCTCTTCGCCCCCCCCCCACCCACCCACACCCACGCGGGCCGGGACATGGCCCCAACACGCCGTCCAGACTGGCCTCCCTCGCTGTTTGGCTGTGCGTGTCTCTTCCTCTCTCCCCCCGTCAACTCTCATGGGCATCGTTTCTGGATGGGCTGGTGGGGATACTTTTTGACCTGCGGCTCCAAGGACGATTCCAGAGAGCGGGTCGTAGCAAGCTTGGGGCGACAAGCAAGAGAATTGCCAGCGGGCCAAAAGCCAACGCCGGAATGCACATGCGAGGAACACTGGTGGGGATACGCGAAGTGTCAAGAATTATTGTTCAAACATTACTGGGGTCTCGATCCGTCAATAAGCCCGCGCAGAAGAAGGATCCTTTTCTCACTGTTGGGGGGTATGAGAGACCCTTCTAGGTGGAGCCGCTGTGGAGCCCCTGCCTGCGGCCGGCGCCGGCCACCAGCGGCGGCACGCTGAGGCCCCCGCAGGTCTCGCAGCGTCGCCTCGGCGGAGGGCCGCGGGAGCTGTCTGGCCGCCTCCTCCACGGTGGCTCACCTAAACTAAACAAGCGCGTTCCACCACTCGCAAAGCAACTGCTCGCAAGTGGCCTGGAGCCGCCATGGGATTTGCGATACTGCACATCGAGGCAGACACGCGTGTTTGTTCGGACGTTTGCGAGCAGGCACGTTTGCGAGTAGCGGAACGCGCTCGGTGATAAACCGACCTCCGAGCAGAAGTAGGACGGTAATAATGTCATGGTAGGACTGGCTCAGGATACGTTTCAGGATTTCCAGAGTATCTAGCGGCCCTCGGTTCTGCAGCCACTAATCAGGGAATCTGGGGAATCTTTTAGATCCTGGAACGTATCAGTCTCATGATTTCTTGCTCTTCCGAAGAAAGGTTCCCGTAAACAAATCCGAGGCAGGTTGGAGGCGCCAGCGCCGAGTCCACACTGGGGCCGCTCCATCCCCGAAATGGCTTGCGCCGCTGAGGCGCGAGCCAGGCGGGAATTGAATCCGCTGAGCGCAGCTGCGCAGCGCTGGTAGCATTAAGTCGGGCCTGTCCCTCTGCAGGGGGAATACCCAAAAATTGTCAAAGGAATAGTCTTGGGACTATTTTTTACTATGTTTTGACCATTTGGGCGCAGTTTTCCGAGCTCTTGAATTTTCGTCGAAAATCCCCCTGTAGAGGGACAGGCCCGACTTAAAGCTAGGCGGGGAGGAGGAGGAGGAGGAGGAGGAGGAGGAGGAGGAGGAGGGAGGAGGGAGGAGGAGGAGGAGGAGGAGGAGGAGGGGGAGGAGAGGAGAGAGGAGAGGAGGAGGAGGAGGAGGAAGGAGGCGCTGGCAGCAAGGCAAGCGTGAGGGCGGGGGGGCACGGCGCGAGCGGGCGCCGTCGCCTGCCGGGGACCGCACTCGGAGCGCGGCCCTCGGCCGACGACAGCGAGAGCGTGGCGCCCAAACCTTCGGTCGGGCCCGTCCGAGGGGGCCCCGGGACCCGCAAAGAAATGCACACAGGTAGCAGGAGTCCATACAGTTTCCTATAGTTTCTGGGTTTTGTCCTCCCCCCCCACTTCCCATAGGTTCCCATAGTTTCCTGGGAGTCGGCGATTCCTTGTGTCTGTTTTGTTGTCCCCCTCCTTACTGTCCCCCTACAAGGGGATCTTGGACGAAGAATGTAAAATACCCCAAAAGTGCCTCCAAATGGCAAAACAACGCTAAAAAAAAATCGTCCCCCTACTATTTTTGGATTATGTTTGAATTTCCCCTCCTGTAGGGGGACAGGCCCGACTTCACCCAAACCCCCTCGCGCCGTGAGCAACAACACCACGGACAGTGTCGCTGCCGTTCTGAACCTTCAGGGGGGGGCCCTCGGCGGGCTCGGCTCGGCAGGGGAGAGTGGAAGGAGGGCCCAGGCCTGCGGCGACCCCGCATCGGGAAGCTCACGGCATCGGACGTCCCAGGAGGGGGCGGCCCCCCCGCGCGCCGCCGGGTTAAGTTCGGTGCATGTCCTCCTCCTCCTCCTCCTCCTGGCGCTGCTGGCCTTTGGATCCTAAGAGATGCTGCCACCCTCCTCCTCCTCCTCCTCCTCCTCCTCCTCCTCCTCGACCTCCACCTCCTCCTCCTGCTCCTCCTCCCTCCCTCCTCCTCCTCCTCCTCCTCCTCCTCCTCCTCCTCCTCCACCTGCCTCTGCCACGGGCCACGGGGCGCGCTGCGGAGGGGGTAGGAGAGTGCGGCCTCTGGCCGGCGATGGCGGAGACGCGGAGGGAAAGAGGTGCTCTTGGGCGCTGGTGACAGCCTTGGAGCGGCCCTGGGATGGGTCCTCCAAGGCCGCGCTAACGGCGATGTTGGTTAACGGCGATGTTGGGACTATGGTTTTGGTGACACCGAGCTCGCGCAGAACAAATTGTCTGGGAATCACGATGCACACTTGCCTACAGTTCAGCTGTGCGAATGTATCCAGCGAAGACGACGCAGGGAATCGTAGGGAAACACGAACCACCATGTCCTGCAATTGGTTTGGCCACGAACCAGTCCCACCTACAATGCCGAAACCTACATCGCCGCTACCTACATTGCCGCCAGCGCGCCTACGGATCCTGGCGTAGTATTTTCGTCACGTGAACGTTTTCTGATTCGGACTTTCGGCATCGGGCTTAAGGAGGGGGGGGGAAGAAGAGGGGCCTGGCTCCAAACCTATGCTTAGTCCGACTGTTTGTGCCCGCGCGTCCTGTGGGGGGGACTCCACCGGCTTGAAAGGGGCGCCAGAAACAGCCAAGATCTACTCCATGGAGAGGGGGAGGAGGGGGGTGCGAGGGCCCGCGTCGATCGGCAAAACAATGAATAAGAAAAAGAACGCTTTTCGTCACAACATCCGATTTGCTCTGTTTCGGGCCCCGGGACCCTCACATATTCGATCCCTGTGGCTCAGGTCGTGTTTTTTTACGACGTTGCATGTTTGTACGTTGAACATCTGGCGGTCGTGGCACCCCAAAAACGTTCGCCGGCGCTCTAGTTACATCGTCGCAGGTTCCGCAGCAGATGCCGGGGCCACACTGCCGAACCCCCTTGTGAGCCGAAGTGCTTCCCGCCATCGCACCAGCTGTCCCGTGCGCAGCCGCTCTGGGCGGCCAAGTGCGCGGTTCATGCGCAGTGTTCGTTGTTATGCATGCGCAAATGCTGTTACCATCCGACGTGCACAGCACACGTTCCCTCTCTCTCTCTCTCTCGCTCTCTCTCTCTCTCTCTTTCTCTCTTTCTCTCTCTCTCCCTCTCTCTCTAGATATACCTCTGTATCCGAAACTTATGCTCCTTGTCTCTCTCTCTCTCTCTCTATCTCTCTCTCTCTCTTTCTCTACCCCTCCACCTTTCGATGTGTTATCTCTCTCTCTCTCTCGCTCTCCCTCGCTTTCGTCCAAACTAGTTTACAAGCCCTCCCTCTCATAGCTTTCAATTGTTTATGTCGCTCTCGCTCTCTCTCTCTCTCTCTCTCTTTCTGTCCTTCTCGCAATGATACCTCTCTCTCTCGCTCTCTCTCCCACCATCTCGCTCTACCTCTCCCTCTCCTTCAATCTTCTCATCCTCCTGCTCATCTGCCACCTCCTCCTTTTCCCTCTCCAATGTACGCATATCTCTGTTTGTTGTATCCGATTGTTCATGACACGGTGGAGTCCTCTTTGGAGTTCCAGGTCCGCTAAGACAAGCGTCGGCGGATAGGGAAACAAACATCAGCACATAGGGAATGGATGGGTGGGATGGGTAGGATGTCAGATATGGCGCGAGTGCACTTAGCTTTTCTTCTCCCTCTCTCTCTCCCTCCCTCTCTCTCTCTCTCTCTGTTTTTTTGTTCTCTCTCTCTCTCTCTCTCTCCCCCCCTCTCTCTCTCTCCCTCTCCCTCTCTCCACGCCCTGCCCGGAACAGCTCCCGCTCTCGCCCCCGTCCTGTGCCTCCGAGAGGAGGAGGAGGAGGAGGAGGAGGAGGAGGAGGAGGAGGAGGAGGAGGAGGAGGAGGAGGGGCCGCGGGCGAGGAGGCAGGGAACCCCAGCCGAGAGGACGGCCACCGCGGGCGAGGCGGAGCAGAGACCCCCTGGGCCTCCCCGCGCTCGTGGCGCGAGCGGGGGGCGGACGGTGCGTCTGGCCACCCGCGGCCCTGCCAAGGGACACCCCCACCCGGGCCCCCCAGGAGCGCCGCAGAAGAGCACGGCCCCGGAGGAGAGGCCCGTCCTCGGAAGGGGGGGGGGGGGGGGGCAGACCGCCCAGACGCCCGACGTCGCGATGTGGTTCCCAGCGTCGACCCTCAGGAGGAGGAGGAGGAGGAGAAGGAGGAGGAGGAGGAGGAGGAGGACCCGCTTCGCCTCCCGAGTCGTGTTTTATTGGCGGTCCCGAGGCCCAGTGAGGACCCTGGAGCCCGAATATAGCGAAAAGCCTGCTGTCGCACCACAACGATGCACGATAAGGATGCAAGGGCCTTGGGAGGCCATTGCGAGGCTTTTCGAGTGGGGCGCGGCCAAGGCAAGTGGCCAAGGATCGGCCGAGGATGCAAGGATGCGCGGGTCTTGCCGTGCGGGTCGGCTGTGTGGGCCTGCCGCTTAGGCAAAGACCCCGCTTCGACAAGGAACTGGCTTGCATCCCTCCAGCGCGGTGCTCACACAGTTCAGCGAGGTGTGCAGCGACATCCCCGTCTGGAGGGAAAGGCCGCACCCTGCCCGAGCAACGGTTGCACGAGCAGACACGTCTGGCCGTGACCTGCGGGGAAGCCTGCGGCGGGAACCCCGTGACGAAGAGAAGCCGCCCTCCGTCCGGGCAGCCGGTACACGTGGGTTGAAGTCTCCATTGGAGGAGGAGGGGAGGAGGAGGAGGAGGAGGAGGAGGAGGAGGAGGAGGAGGAGGAGGAAGCCGTCCTCCCTCCTCCCCCCCCTCCTCCTCCTCCTCCTCCTCCTCCCTCCTCCTCCTCTCCTCCTCCTCCTCCTCCTCCTCCTCCTCCTCCTCCTCCTCCTCCTCTGGTAGTTCAGACGGAGGAAGTCTCAATTGAAAAAGAACCCCACTCTCATCCTTGCAACTTCTGCAGCAACCGTGCGGCGCTAAGGCGAACACACCCTTTCGAAGACGGCCCCCCTCCATCCTCTTAAAAGTTCAAAGCTTGTGACGCGAACGCACACGGCGCTGAGGCGAGAACCCCAACTTCGAAAACGCCCCCCCCCCTCTATCCTTGCAACTGCTGAAAGTTTCTAGGACGACGGCGCGCGGCGCTACGGCGAGAGCTTTGCTTTGAAAACGACCCTCCTCCCTCCCTCCGCATACGGAAGTGGCGAGAACTTCCCGCTTCATGGTCATACATCGAGAGTGATTCTGAAGCGAAGTGTCCAGCCTGACCAGCCGACACGCCTGGGGGTGCGGCAGGGAGAAATTATCTACAAGAAAGAAGGGCATGGAGGAGGAGGGGGACGAAGAAGGAGGAGGGAGGAGGAGAGCGGAGAGAGGGAGGGAGTAAGACAGGAGGAGGAGGACAACGAGGAGAGAACGACCGTGAGGAAGCAAGAAAATAACCATAATATCCGACATCACGGGAAACATGCAACATCGTGAAAAATCACGACCAAAACCCTAGACGCAATGTTCCTGCATCATTTGTCGAACCAAATCGATCCGTGAGGGTCCCGGGCCCGAACCTTGGCGAAAACATCATTTGAGCAAGAACCCAAGCAAAACACCCTAAGAGCAACACAGGCCAAGAGGCGGAACAATGGTGAGCCCGAGGTGAGGGCAGCCAAAGCAGGGCTGAGAGCACGGTCGTGTGCACCTTGCTGTGCTTGCTATAAGGGGTCGTGGCTGTCCGGGTCAAAAATCTAGCCCGCATTGATCGCCGAACGCGTTCCACTACTCGCAAAGTGCCTACTCGCAAACGTCCGAAAAACACCTGTCTGCTTTGACGTAATGTATCGTAGATCCCTGGCGGGGGATCCAGGCCATTTGCGAGCAGTTACTTTGCGAGTAGTGGAACGCGCTCGTCGAATTGAAGCGAAACCACGTTTGTGAATCCATCGCGAAGAAGTCTGAGGCGACAACGGCTGCCGGACCGGGCGGCTAGGGCTCCCCGTCCCGTCCGTGAGACTCTTCTGTTGTCCTTCTGTACCTCCACTGCATGCCCCCAACGAGAATCTGTTGGGGAAAACTTGCAATACTGGGTCTCATGGTGAATGAGGAAGAGGGATAGAGGAGGAGGAGGAGGAGGAGGAAGGATCCCACTGGAGGAGGAGGAGGACGACGAGGAGGATAATATCATATAACAGAGCTTCGCAATGGAAGTCCATTTCGAGGATGTAGCAACTGCGATGAGCTCTGCGAGCTGCTCATGCAGCCTGGCCTCGCTAGAGACGCACGCGGGTGGCCTCTCGGGCACCCCCCGTGCTGCCCCATGCTAGGCAGCCCCCCACTTGGGAGCGTGACCTGGGGGGTGCCCAGCCTTGGGGACCGAAAACAACTCTCCGCCGCACCATCCCGGACAAACCGGATGAAACGAGCCTCAGCACTGCCAGCCGATGGCTCCAAGGGAGCAAGGTTTTTTCCTTTTTCACCGGCGGTTCCGTAATCAGCTCGGTGATGTTTCTGCTTCGCCGGCAATTCCAGTGGTGCCACACACGCGCCGCCTGATTATCCCATACTGGGATTAGGGGTAGGAGGTGGACAAGGGAGCAGGGGGGGAGATTGGGAGTAGGTGGAGAATCGTTTGAATCGAACTCTTGGGGCAGTTCAGTCACTTCGGCCTTGTGAGAAGCCTGGGCCACTCCCAGCGCATCTCGCCAGTTTATGGCTCGAAGCTGCTTGCCTATACGCCCTGAGGACGTAGGTGGACCAAGTCCGAGGGACGAACTAGCCCTTTTCTCGCCAACCTTCCCGCAGCCCCTGCGACCTCCACGGCGCCCGCGACCATGACCCCTACCCTTTCCCTTACAATGCGCAGGCACTGCCCTGGGATGGCCCATCCGAAGAACCACAGGTATGTCAGGATGGGCATGCGCCGAGACAGCTGGGAACTCCGAAATCGAGCTGCGAAATATTTGGTGGAGGATTCCCCCTACGAATTAGATCCTGGAGCTTGGGAGAGAGGGCAAGCCAGGAGGGCGACTGGGACTACTGTGCGCGGAGAAGGCGACTTCCCTAGACTACTTTCTTCCCGCGACTCTGAGCGAGTCCCATGCACAACCATACATCAAACGGAGCAGACGCAAAACCCGAAGTAACGATTCTACATGACATCGCATGCCCATCTGTATCCACACCCTAAGCCGCCTCCAATCTTGAAATAACGATTGGATACGGAACCGCATGCACATCCAGATGAACACCAAAAGTCGTCGCAGATCTCAAAGTAGCGACAGGATCAGACATCACATGCACATCCACATCAGCACCCAACAACGTCGCCGATCCCGGAGTGGCTACTTGATCTGGCTGCCCGGCCAGCGCTCTGTCGGAGCCCGCGGCGCATGCCCTGGGATGAGCTCCGCCAGCTCGACCTTGGTGGGGTACTCCTGGAATATTGGCCACACTATACGCGCGCTCTCTGGGTCCTGCAGGTTGAATGCCGCGCTGAATGCTCCCTTTCCGCACCATCTGAGCGTCGTCGCCCTCCTTCGCAGCCCGCGCCCGCTTGCACCTGCGCCGACCCACGAACAGCCCGAGTTCCTGTGGCGGCCGCTTCTCCACGATCTGCTGCCAGCAGTATGTGCACGGCGAGAGGAGGAGGAGGAGGAGGAGGAGGAGGAGGAGGAGGAGGAGGAGGAGGAGGCTGCTTGCCGTCTGCGGCAGGGTGGCCGCGAGCGCGCTGGACGACGCGCGTGGGCAGTGTCACCCGTGGTGGGCCTTCGGCCCTCCAGTCGGCAGTCCCGCCGCCCTTCCCGCGGCCTCCTTCCTCGCGCTGCTGCCGTCGTCGCGCCCCTCGGCTGCGTCGAGGCGTGCCACTCCCAGGGCCTGCGCGCTCTTGTCCACGAGAAAAAATCGGTAGGCCACGCTCTCCAGCGTCGCCGTCCGACTTTCCAGTCCAATTACCAGTCTCGCCATCCCCCGAGTCGTGGCCTCGATGCCGTCTGAGCCCCCGACGCAGGGGCGCCTCCATGCTTGGCAGGTGGAGGGGGACAGGCAGGACGGAGGCGGCGCCGACATCACGAGCCGCTCTCGACAGGGAGCCCCTGCGCGCACGAAAGACAGGTGGCTTGACAAGCAGAAGCAAGTGGAGAGGAGGTGGGAGCTCGCCTCAGTTCGCCCCTTCGAGCTCGCGGACAGGCGGATAGTCGGACAAGCGGCCTGCAAACTAGGTGCCGCGGGGGCACTGCAGGGTGGCGCCGGGGCGCCGCTAGTGGTGAAACAATGCGACAACACAAGACTCGATACATAACATTGTCTGGAAGGAGGGCGCAGAAGGGGAAGGAGGAGGCAGAAGGCGACGACGACAGTAGACAATTCGCCGCGCAACCTTGGCCACTCACTGTTGTGTATACCCAGACTCTATTTTGTCCCACGTGCCCGTCCTTGCGAGTCGTAGCAAGCCTGCAACATTTTTCGGCGCGTCCTCGATACACCGTCTAATGTAGGATAATCTGAAGTCTCACCTGCTGGTCTTTTGTCGCCCAACACGGCGTTAGGCATCTGTGTGCATTACTTTGCGGTTCCCATTGTAACACTCGCCGGACCCATTCCTCCGCACTGTTTGTAACAACTTTTCGTGCCCATGCCCATATGCGTTTCTTCATTGTGATGTGGTCCAGTCATCGATCCCAAGCTGCGAAATATTATGCTTAGCCTGCTGCGTCACACGCTGGGTCCATTCCGGCCAAGGTTCAAGGTCGTCACGGGGCCGTCGGTTTCTGTTGTGCCGAGGGGTGGAAGGATGAAACTTTCCCCTCCATTGTCGCTCCCGGAAGACTTATCAATGTCTTCCGCGTTACCAGCGTGGTTGCTTTGTTACTATCGGGCTCGCTGAACGCCGTATTTGACAACGCCATCGTGGACCGCATCGGACTCGGAAAAGGGCACTCTGTAGGTGACGGCTCGCACTGGCATATGTGGCGTGGACCCTCTGGCACACGATGCGCGGATTCGTAGGTGTATGTGAGCAACGTTGCGCACAGAGTGTCTACGCCGTAGATGCGCGGTCTAAGCGCCCCATGCTGACAAAGAAGCACCGCACGCAACCCTTTCTACCATGTGAGTGCACGTGAACGTCAGCGCCACTGGCGTGACATCCTCGTCCCCCCCCCCGCCTCCTCGTACCCCTGCTCGGTCCCAAGGCGCGCGTTGGTGAACGAGAACGCCCATGCTCCATATTCGCCGACATCCAACTCCACTAACTCCATTTTATAATCTCCTCCTGCGACAGCTTCCGCGGCGCGTGTGCCATTGACTTGAGCAATTTCGCATGGTCCAAGATGACGTTCGATGCAGACAACAAGCCCGACGGGGGTCATGTGACGTGAGGCCTGTGTCGAACAGGCATGATTCACAATCGTCGGACTCGACGTCTAGCAGGGAAAACAAGACGTCCCAAAGCTGAGTGTGCATCACGGGATAAAGCGCCCACGATTGGTACCACGACAATATCCTGGCACGCAGCTCCACTGAACAAGGAGCGACACGCCAAAAAAGCAAGGACCTGAGCATTCGATAACTCCGGCTGATGAATGGTATCCAGCAAGGATGCTCCTCCGCTCATCGCGATACGTCCCAACTTGGAAATATGGGCGTCCATCAGACTGTACGGATATTCGTTCAGGCAAAAACCCTCCATAGTAGACAGCATTGAGTTCTGGACCACACAAACAAGAAAAACACACGCTTCCAGCGCCGCGGCAGTTGCAACGCCCAGACTCCACACCAAGGCTGTAGAAGGCTGAGGTCGTGGCCGCATCGTGCGTGTCGTCTGCATGGGCCATGGGCGAGACGCCGGGCAGGAGGAGGGGGAGGCAAACGACCACAGAAGAAGCAGCGTCCCGCCTGGCTGAACTGCCAGAGCAGCAAGGCACGCACCTTGGCGGATCGCCTGGCGAGTGCTCGGGCACGCGCTTCTGTGAGATGGGCGGTTGACACCTAGGAAAACGACGGTAGGAGGAGGAGGAGGAGGAGGAGGAGGAGGAGGAGGAGGAGGAGGAGGAGGAGGAGGAGATAAAGAAGGAGGAGGAGGAGGAGGAGAAGGAGGAGGGGGAAGAAGGTTCCAGGATGAGGAGGAGGAGGAATAATGTCTGAGGAGGAGGAGAAGGAAGAAGGTCTGAGGAGGAGGAGGAGGAAGAGGAATAATGACTTAGGAGGAGGAAGAAGGAGGAGGAGGAGGAGGGAAAAGGTCTCAGGAGGAGGAGGAAGAAGGTCTCAGGAGAAGGAGGAGGAGGAATAATAAGGCCTAGGGAGGAGACGGAGGAGGGAGAAGGCAGCAGGGAAGAGCGCGCTGTGGGCCTCGGCCTCCACGTTGCGCCTGGCCATCTCCATGATGGCCTTGTTGGCCTGGGCGGCCTGCCCGCCTCGGGGCAGGGCACATCCTCCCTCCTACTCCGCCCACGCCTCCTCCTCCTCCCACTCCTCCTCCTCCTCCTCCTCCTCCTCCTCTCCTGACTCCCTCCTCCTCCTCCTTCCTCCCCTCCTCCTCCTCCTCCTCCTCCTCCTCCTCCTCCTCCTCCCCCATCCGAGCCCCACGGCGAGCGCACGGGCCGGCGCCCGTGCGCTCGCCAAACCCCGCCGACGCCCCCCCGAGCCGAGCCCCGTCGGAGACGGAGGCGGCCACCGCGCCCTAGAAGGGCGCTCCTATAGACAGTTCCGCGGTGCACACTGAGATGCGTAGGTGCGTTGGCGCCGACCCGCGCGACGGGGGAAAGGGTAAGTGTGGAGGAGGAGGAGGAGGAGGAGGAGGAGGAGGAGGAGGAGGGAAAGGACAAGCTAGGTGCGCTCGCGTCATATCTGACGTCCTACCCCTCCCTCCCATCCCTTACCATGGCGCTGATTTTCTTTATCCGCGGACGCGTGTCGTAGCGGACCTGTGGCTCCGCGCGCGCGTGCGTAGTGGGTGGTGGTGCACGTGCGTGCGTGCGTGCGTGTGTGCGTGGTTGTCGTGGTGGTGGTGGTGGTGGTGGTGGTGGTGGTGGTAGTGGTGGTGGTGGTGGTGGTGGTGGTGGTGGTGGTGGTGGTGGTGGTGGTGATGGTGGTGGTGGTGGTGGCGCTGGTGGTGGTGGGGTGCTGGTGGTGGTGGTTTGGTACGGTGTGGTGCGGTGGTGGTTTGTGGGGTGGTGGTGGATGGTGTGGTGGTGATGGTGGTGGTGGTGATGGTGGTGGTGTGGTGGTGCTGGTGGTGGTGGTTGTTGGGTACTGGTGCCTGTGTGGTGGTGGTTGGGTGGTGGGGTGGTGTGTTGGTGGTGGTGGTGGTGGGTGGCGGTGCGGCGCGGTGGTGGCGGGCGGATGGGCGCGCGAGAAAAAGGCCCGCGCTGGGGCGAGAACGCCATCCTGAACGACGGAGGCCAAACACCGATCCGAAAATGAGGCCCACGCTGCAGCGGGAGCACGATTCGGAACGATTCGGGAGCAGAAATGAGGCCGGCGCCTCAACGAGAGCAGCATTTTTGGAAAAAATGACGCCGGCGCCTCAGCGAGAGTCGTTTCCCGGGATTTCCCGGGCATCCTGTGTGTAAAAAAACAATACGCGGAGGGTGCGCGGCCATCACCCGGACGCCATCAGGGGAAGGATTCGGGAGCAGAAATGAGGCCGGCGCCTCAACGAGAGCAGCATTTTGGGAAAAAATGACGCCGGCGCGAGAGCAGCATTTTGGGAAAAAATGACGCCGGCGCCTCAGCGAGAGTCGTTTCCCAAGATTTCCCGGGCATCCTGTGTGTTAAAAAACAGTACGCGGAGGGTGCGCGGCCATCACCCGGACGCCATCAGGGGAAGAGGGAGAGTATATTCATATTGAGTAATTGTGGAGGAGGAGGAGGAGGCGGAGGAGGAGGAGGAGGGGGAGGAGGATATGGAAGAAGAAGGGAGGAGGAGGAGGAGGAGGAGGAGGAGGAGGAGGAGGAGGAGGACGATATGGAAGAGGTGGAGGAGGAGGAGGAGGAGAAGGAGGAGGAGGAGAGGCCAACGAAAGTGGCCAAGGATGGGCCGAGGAGGCAAGGATGCAAGGGAATACCCCTGGGGAGGTTGCCCATACTTACTACGCGGTTTGACTGCAGCACTGATGCAAGTGAGAAGAGGCGTAACCCTTTTTATGCGTCCGGTGGGGAACTTAGGCTCTCCCACCCTTCTGAGTCGGCGCTGGTGAGGAGTGGGAAGACCCACCTACATTGAGTTGTACAGCGTACCCTTCGATTGCACGAGAGGATCTGGAAGATGAGAAACTTCAGAAGGAGGGAGGAGGATTAGGGATGACGGGAGAGGGGGAAGAGGAAGAGGAGGAAAGAAGAGAACAAGGAGGGAAGCAGGATCTAGAAAGGAGGATCTTACGCAGGAAGAGGAAGCAGGAGGGATGACGGGGGAGAGGGAAGGAAGCGAAGAAGGCCGGGGGATCGGGGGGAGGAGGAGTGGAAAGGGGAGGGGGCGCAGGGTGAGACGCCCGATGACGAGGCCAGGGATGATTTTGTGCTGCCACCAACGGCAAGCCGCAGCCCACGTGCGTGCACCCAAGCGGGAGGGCGAGGCCCGCGAGGGATAAGGATAGCGATGCCGCCAACAGCAAGCCGCGGCCCACCCGCGTGCACCCAAGCGGGAGGGCCAGGCCCGCGAGGGAGAAGGCTATAACGATTCCGTCGGAGCCCGCCGCGTGGCCACGCGCGACGGGAGCTGCAGCACCCGCGCGGCGAGCCCGAGGCTGCGCCGAGCCGGCGGGGCGGCGGCGCCGCGAGGCGAAGCTCGCGGGCGGCCTCCGCATCCGCCCCCGAGGCAGAGAGGGGTCCTCCTCCTCCTCCTCCTCCTCCTCCTCCTCATCCTCCTCCTCCCTCATCCCCCCACCTCCTTTTTTACTCCTCCCTCCCCCTCCCCCCCCCCCAGCCTCCTAACTCCTTCCTCACTCCTTCCTCCTTCCCTCCTCACTCCTCATCCTACTCTCCTCTCCCCCTCCCCCACCTCCTCCCCATCCCCATCCTCCCCCCTCTCCGCCCAACACTTCCTCCTCCTCCTCCTCCTCCTCAATCCTCCTCCTCCTCCTCCCATCATCCGCCCCTCACTCCTCCTCTCCATTCCTACTCCCGCCTCGCCCCCCTCCTCTCCTCCCTCATCCTCTCCCCTCCCCTCTCCTCCTCCTCTTTCGCCCTCCTCCTCCTCCTCCTCCTCCGCCTCTGCCTCCTCGTCATCATCCCCCTCGAGCCCCACGCGAACACAGGACACGGTCCGGCGCCCAGACCCCGCCGACGCGCCCTCTTCCTCCTCCCTCTCCTCCCATTCCTCATCCTCATCCTCCTCCTCCCTCTCTCCTCATCTCCTCCTCGCCCTCATCACCTCCTCCTAATCCCCTCCTCTTCCTCATCCTCCTCTTCCCCCTCCTCCTCCTCCTCCTCCTCCTCCACCTCCTCCTCCTCCGGAAAAATTATGCTAACGGAGTTCCCCACATAAAGAGATTAAGGGTTTCGTGGGACCCATTGTCTTGATGCCCTCCTCGCGACGCTGGAGGGGTGGGAGGGGCACGAAACCATGTAAATAGTATGGTATTCCGATACCCTCCTCGCTCAGGCGGGGCCTCCCTGGAGGGGTGGGATGGGCACGAAAACATGTAAATAGTATGGTATTCCGATACCCTCCTCGCTCAGGCGGGGCCTCCCTGGAGGGGTGGGAGGGGCACGAAACCATGTAAATAGTATGGTATTCCGATACCCTCCTCGCTCAGGCGGGGCCTCCCTGGAGGGGTGGGAGGGGCACGAAACCATGTAAATAGTATGGTATTCCGATAACCTCCTCGCTCAGGCGGGGCCTCCCTGGAGGGGTGGGAGGGGCACGAAACCATGTAAATAGTATGGTATTCCGATACCCTCCTCGCTCAGGCGGGGCCTCCCTGGAGGGGTGGGAGGGGCACGAAACCATGTAAATAGTATGGTATTCCGATACCCTCCTCGCTCAGGCGGGGCCTCCCTGGAGGGGTGGGAGGGGCACGAAACCATGCAAATTGTATGGTATTCCGATACCCTCCTCGCTCAGGCGGGGCCTCCCTGGAGGGGTGGGAGGGGCACGAAACCATGTAAATAGTATGGTATTCCGATACCCTCCTCGCTCAGGCGGGGCCTCCCTGGAGGGGTGGGAGGGGCACGAAACCATGTAAATAGTAGGGTATTCCGATACCCTCCTCGCTCAGGCGGGGCCTCCCTGGAGGGGTGGGAGGGGCACGAAACCATGTAAATAGTATGGTATTCCGATACCCTCCTCGCTCAGGCGGGGCCTCCCTGGAGGGGTGGGAGGGGCACGAAACCATGTAAATAGTATGGTATTCCGATGCCCTCCTCGCTCAGGCGGGGCCTCCCTGGAGGGGTGGGAGGGGCACGAAACCTGATAAATAACACTGTGTTCGAATAGCGTCCTCGCTCAGGCGGGGCCTCCCTGGAGGGGTGGAGGGGCACGAAACCTGATAAATAACAGGTGATGCGAATACCCTCCTCGCTCAGGCGGGGCCTCCCTGGAGGGGTGGGAGGGGCACGAAACCATGTAAATAGTATGGTATTCCGATACCCTCCTCGCTCAGGCGGGGCCTCCCTGGAGGGGTGGGAGGGGCCCGAAACCATGTAAATAGTATGGTATTCCGATACCCTCCTCGCTCAGGCGGGGCCTCCCTGGAGGGGTGGGAGGGGCACGAAACCATGTAAATAGTATTGTATTCCGATACCCTCCTCGCTCAGGCGGGGCCTCCCTGGAGGGGTGGGAGGGGCACGAAACCATGTAAATAGTATGGTATTCCGATACCCTCCTCGCTCAGGCGGGGCCTCCCTGGAGGGGTGGGAGGGGCACGAAACCATGTAAATAGTATTGTTTTCGGATACCCTCCTCGCTCAGGCGGGGCCTCCCTGGAGGGGTGGGAGGGGCACGAAACCATGTAAATAGTATGGTTTTCGGATACCCTCCTCGCTCAGGCGGGGCTTCCCTGGAGAGGTGGGAGGGGCACGAAACCATGTAAATAGTATGGTGTTCCTATACCCTCTTCGCTCAGGCGGGGCCTCCCTGGAAGGGTGGGAGGGGCACGAAACCATGTAAATAGTACGGTATTCCGATACCCTCCTCGCTCAGGCGGGGCCTCCCTGGAGGGGTGGGAGGGGCACGAAACCATGTAAATAGTATGGTATTCCGATACCCTCCTCGCTCAGGCGGGGCCTCCCTGGAGGGGTGGGAGGGGCACTAAACCATGTAAATAGTATGGTATTCCGATACCCTCCTCGCTCAGGCGGGGCCTCCCTGGAGGGGTGGGAGGGGCACGAAACCATGTAAATAGTATGGTATTCCGATACCCTCCTCGCTCAGGCGGGGCCTCCCTGGAGGGTGGGAGGGGCACGAAACCATGTAAATAGTATGGTATTCCGATACCCTCCTCGCTCAGGCGGGGCCTCCCTGGAGGGGTGGGAGGGGCACGAAACCATGTAAATAGTATGGTATTCCGAAACCCTCCTCGCTCAGGCGGGGCCTCCCTGGAGGGGTGGGAGGGGCACGAAACAATGTAAATAGTATGGTATTCCGATACCCTCCTCGCTCAGGCGGGGCCTCCCTGGAGGGGTGGGAGGGGCACGAAACCATGTAAATAGTATGGTATTCCGATACCCTCCTCTCTCAGGCGGGGCCTCCCTGGAGGGGTGGGAGGGTCACGAAACCATGTAAATAGTATGGTATTCCGATACCCTCCTCGCTCAGGCGGGGCCTCCCTGGAGGGGTGGGAGGGGCACGAAACCATGTAAATAGTATGGTATTCCGATACCCTCCTCGCTCAGGCGGGGCCTCCATGGAGGGGTGGGAGGGGCACGAAACCATGTAAATAGTATGGTTTTCCGATACCCTCCTCGCTCAGGCGGGGCTCCACATCCCTGGAGGAGGGGCAACGAAACCAGTGTAAATAGTATGGGTATTCCGATACATGTATGGTACGCTTATATGGTACGTATTGGTGGTATGTATGGTATGGTATGTGTGGTAGGAACTATGGTATGGTATGGTGTGTGTGGTAGGAATAATATTGTGCTGTATGGAAGATGGAGCGGGAGGTGGGTGGGAAGGAGAGGGTGTTCTGGGAAAACAAGAACCCCACTCAGGACGTGGGGAAAAAACAATGAGCCGGCGTCAACGGTGACGCCGAGCACCTTGGGGTGATGACCTTGGCAGACTCGCATCCAGGCGAGTTTTCTGCCATGCCCTCCAAAGCGAGGGAGCCGTGCACAACCCTTACGCAAACCACGAAACTGGCCAGCACATGTGTAAAACTTACAATTTACACAGGAAAATCGAAACTACCGTCGGAAGCATCGAGATCAAGCCTATTTGTGCTCCAGAGCCGAGAGCCTCGGAGCATCATCGCCTCGAATCCCGACGCCCACTCCACCACGGCAAACTCCCAGGATAGGTTTGTCCGCCGAGCGAGCCCCTCGGAAGCAGCGCGAGCACTTCCAGAAGCGACCAGGAGTGGCCAGGCCTGGTGGGGCGCTTCGCATCAGCGCGCGGAATGGGGGGTGACTCGCTCGACGGAAGGACCCACGTTGAGCCCTGGCCGCTGGGGCAGAAGGTGGGCAGCAAGCCTGGTCACAACAGAGGCAACTTTAAAGATTAAATCAAACAGTTCAACTCAAAGTGTTCGGAGGATCCCGATCAAAGTCGGGATGGAACTCGAGAGCAGGCTTCGCCGACCGAGCGACAGCTCTGGTACCTTCGCGCAGGCAGCGCTCAAAAAACAGACTCGCCGTCGGCCTCGGTCTGGTGAGCTTTCCCTGTCGACGCAGAGCACGGGTGAGACAACGACCTACATAACTGAGCCACGCCCGCACAAGTGCGCTTCGGAGAACACTGAGCCTGGAGGGGCAGAACATGGAAAGCACTGCAAGTCTGACAATCCAGAAGCAGCGTGGAAAGGCCCACCGGCCATTGTTGGGCGATGCTACGAGTAAAACACCTGCAACTCACGGAGTTTGAGGCGCTGGTCCCACACAAGGCCGCGGACGCAGGCCACCGCGAAACCGGCAACTCTACCACACATCGTGAACGCCCCACCCACAGCACGCTTGCATTCGGGAACAGTCCTCCGCGCAGAAAATCCGTGCCCGCAGAGCTACCGTTCACCTTCCGTGGCTAGGCCTCCTCCCGCACCCTGAGCCCATATCTCAATCACAAGGCCTCCAGAGCTGGATGGCGCTAGAAACTGGTACCCAGGATGTGGGAACACGCCCATGAAACTCCCAAGGAGTCTCAAACCCATCGGGGACGCCCGCCCCAAGCCCCAGGGCAGCTGGGAAGCTCGTACCACAGCGGACCACGCAAGTCGGGGAGACGTAAGACACGGGTACGGGGGACTCGGAAATCCCCGACGAGGTCGTCAAAAAAATGACGAGGCCGAGCCTGCATTTTGACGAGGCCTCCCGCTGCAGACATCCCACGAAACTCCTCCTCGTCAAAATCCGAGTCGCGGTCGTCAAAAAACGATGGCGAACCCGAGTCCCGGCAAACCCGGGTCTTACGCCCCCCCGAGCAAGGCAGGGCGAGGGCCGTGGAAGTGTCACTGCCGGCAGCGCCCTGCCCGGCGCCGCCGGCTCCCGGCAGTCCGTGTTCTGCGCGGCGGCCGAGAGGGAGGCGAAAGGCAGCGAGAGGCGAGCAGGCGGAGGCAGGCGCGCAGGCAGGCGGAGGCCGCGGCCGGCGGGACGAGGCCGGCGGGCGGGGAGGCGGGGGAGGGGGCAGAGACATGCCGTCCGCAGCGGCAGCAGCAGCAAACGGACGCACCTCTGGTGAGAGCGGCTTCCTCGAGACCAAGAGGAACCTTGCCAGCTGCTGTGCTTTCGCGTGTCGGGGGCCTCCTGGCAGAGGTCGCATCGCTCCGAGGTGGCGTGAGCTGGGCTGACGGCACGGGCCCGAGTGCAGGTGGCATGGCAAAAGAGTGAGCGGATGCACCCGTGCTGAAACGGGAAGTACTTGTTCGACCCCAAGGAAGGCATTAAGCCATCAACACAAGCCATGGAAGACATGCTGGGACAGGCCCAAAAATCCCATTCCATGCTCCTACGGATCGCTCTGCTTAACAACATCCTTGATTCAAAAAGCGAACAACCCGTGAGCTTGATCGCCTGGCCTTGATCAGTCAACAACTCAGCAGACGAGGACATCCACCAGCAAATCCTCTCGCAACTCTTACGAAGGGCCGCGACAGGTCCGGCAGCACGTCGCAGCAGCGAGCACTTCACCGTCGAGGCTCCCAGCCCAAGCTTCCTCGGACTCCGCTCAGTGAGAGTGACGGAGTGGGGGCAGAGATTGCGATGAGAAGCCCAGGCTGCTTCCGCCCACCTCCCGCATGGGGGCCACAGCAGCGAGCCAGCACGGCTCCTGAGGTGAGCCAGGAGACGACCGGCGAGGCCACGACCTCGAGCGGACGGCGTGGGCACAGCCGCGGCCCGCCTCCGCAGCGTGAGCACGGCCGCGGCCCGTGACTCCGCGCATGCCCGCCCCGAGAAGATTGGAGGCCACAGCACCCAACGCAAAAAACACCTCGCGGGCCACACGGCCCCCAAACGTTCCACGGACCGTGGCCAATCTCGAGACAGAGCCCTGCGACCTGGGCTCACGAGCCTTGGCCTCAGCAGACCGGCCCGTCCTCCTCCGCGACCGCCCAGCGCTGTCATCCACACCCGGGGGGGCAGCAGAACCCACCAAGGCGCCACCCCGCCACAGCCCCTCGCCCAGCCCAGGAAGGGCCGCCCACGAACCCAGCAGTGCGGAACCACCCCAGGTGCAGAGCACACAGAGACCGCCCATGGCGAGGTCCCGAGAGCGAGCTCAAAATAGCGGCACCCGTGAAGACTTCTTTCGACTGCATCGCCTCCTCGTGCTGGTGAAGGTCGAGCAGCTCCG
This sequence comes from Prorocentrum cordatum, assembly GCA_963575745.1. NCBI lineage: Eukaryota > Dinophyceae > Prorocentrales > Prorocentraceae > Prorocentrum > Prorocentrum cordatum. Next base: position 2,440 of record CAUYUJ010010463.1, on the reverse strand, counting down.
TGGCCGCTCCCCCCGCTGACGCCACGCCGCACTCGGCCCTCGGAGCCCGACGCCATACCGCGTCCCCGGCCCCCCCCGGGAAAGGCCCAGCACCACAGCAAGGGACTGGGCGCGCGCTTCTTCGCCGGCGCTGCCCCTGGGGCCGACACGCTGCAGAAATTGCCGATGGGCCGGACAGTGTTCCGCCCATCGGAAATCGCCGACTGCCGATGGCCCCAAGGCGAAGCTTCGTTTTCGAAAAAAACTTCGCCTTCGGGATCAGAGAGAGCAAACGGACGGCCCATTGACAGGGGACAGGGGTGGCCCATTCAATGGGGTAAGACACATTAACGAGAACCACCAACAACCGATCACTGAGCATGCGGAAATGACGCGCACGGGAAGCGTCAGTCGCAGGGGGAGGAGGGGGAGAAGGGAAATGTTGACGGAGGACAGATGAGGAGGCACGGCAAGAAGAAGAGCAGTGGGGGCAAGGACCGAAACGCACGATGTTGCACCGAGATTCCTCCACGAAGAGGAGGGGGCTTCCTCGCGGGCGAGAAACATGCAATGCGACCGAGTCAGGAAGATGCACGGTAAGGATGCCAATCCCTCGGAAGCCGAAATTGAGGCCGAAGTTGGAACCGCGTGGCCAACAACTAAGAGCTAGACATTTCTTTCACGTGACATGACTACGGCAAAACAAGCTCCGCAAAATGATCAAACAGAGACAACTTGCGCGTGGGTACCCCTTACGATTGATGACGGCGGGACTCGCACAGGTGCCCATTTCGAGTGGGTAGAGGACAGGAGAGACAAACGATAGAGGAGATCAACGCGAGCTGCGGGGGACACAGCTGAAGCCTATGATGGGCCGATGGGCAAGGATGCAAGGGCTTGGAACATCGCATCCCCGTATGACGCGGTTTTACCTACCGTACCTGTATCCACGACCTTGCTGTCCAGACTCCTGGGCGGCAACCCTGTCCCGATCCCGTATCGGGAGCGGCCAAGAGGGGGGGGTCCAAGAGGGGGGGGTTCACATCATTACCGGCGGCATGTGCGCGGCCTAGCGGGGGGGCCAAGGACGCAATGAAATAAGAAGAGGCGCCTTGAAATCTGGGGAAATATCATGGCTCCCGCCACGATATCCACCCCCTAATCATCATCCCCCTCTTTTCCGCCCCCGACCGTAGACACATGGCGTCTTTGAGCGGATGCCCCGCGCGGAACGCGCGCCGCGGGCAGAAGAAAGAACAACCGCATAAGCACAAGCTTTCGGAGCCCCGCGCGGAGAACTTGGGCACGTGAGCGCGGGACTCCCCTGGCGGTACCTTCGGCGCCGCCCCTGGCGCGCTCTTCGCGCGCCAGGGAGGGGAGTCAAGCGCCGACGCAGGAAACCGGGGAAGAGCTCCAAAAGCTCATGCCAATGCAGCCTGCCCATCTTCGAGCCATGAGATCGCGCATCCACACCCATTGGGCCGCCGAGGGCGCTGACAGGCGCATCGGTCCAGAGGAGGAAGAGGAGGAGGAGATCGAGGAGGAGGAGGAAGAGGAGGAGGAGGAGGAGGAAGAGGAGGAGGAGGAGGAGGAGGAGCCCCGTCAACGGGGACGTTCTGATAAACCAGGGCATTGGCATACCACCATAAACTGCGACCGTGGGCCGAGTCGTCCTCCACTCTCTGTCCTCTCCAGCTCTATCTGGCGAAGTCCGGTCCTTCAGTGACTACCTACCAGACCACCCCAACCCAACCCGAAGACCCGAATTTCGGGTTGGGGGGGGGTAAGGGTTCCACATGTGTTTTTTCGATGTTTCCCGACCCCCCCCCCACTGGAAATCGAGGGTAAATCTGAGCCTTCGGGTTGGGTTGGGGTGGTTTGGTGGGTGGTGATTCAGAGCTGGAGGAAAACGAGACAACTGCATAAAGATACACTTTCGAAACTCCGCGCGGATCTCTTGGGTCGGCGCTGGAACCCCCATTGCCTGGCGCGCGGAGCACGCCCAAGGCCGGTGCCGTAGGCGCCGCCGGGGGGTGGCGTGGCGCCATCGAAGGTATCCACGCGGAGTTCAGGCAACTGCAAAGCTGCTCCTGAGAGAACTACGCGACCGTGCACGAGCGAATCGCTGCCGCTCGAATGGTACTAAAGTCGGCCAAGAGAGCGCAACCCCCTCGGCAAGGTCACCTCACGGAGAACTGCTTGAAATCGTTTCTCCTCTGCTCGAACTCCGAAAACTTGTGTTTCCATGGTTGTTTCTATCATCCGCGCGCCCAGGGGCGGCGCCGGAGGCGCGATCCAAGGAATCCGCGCGGAGCTCAGAAAGCGCACGTCTATGCAGCTGCTGCTTCTTCTTCGGCAAAAGACAGCTTCGATGCTGGGGCTCTCCGCTCCAAAGAGATATCGGGGATGGACAGACCTCCTTTTAGCAAAACGTGGTTAGTGAAAACGACCTCGGGCCCAA
>CAUYUJ010010462.1:0-28333 GCA_963575745.1 Prorocentrum cordatum | reverse complement strand
CGATCCACATGGTCCCATGGACGTCGGGGCCCCTAAGGATGGGGGCGACGATGCGGTCGAACAGGAACGGGCCAATCCGCTTGAGAGTGACCGCACAGCGCTCGAGTGTCCTCGCGCCGACAGTGCCCGACGCGTAGTTGCGGAGCGACTCCTTGACGTCTGATGCCATCCATCCGAAGATCGGAGAGTTCTAGTCGTGAATCATCTCGTCGGTCCACTCCACGAACTGGTGTTTATTGTTGGCCCTCGGGCCGTACTTCTCGATGTAACGGTAACCCGCCTGCCGCTTGCCCTTGTCATATACATCGGCCCCTGCGGCTGCGGCGGTGGCCGCGGACGGCTGGACTCAATGGCGGATCTGCACTCCGCCCAACCTGTCCATCATATAGTGAAAGAGCTTCAGCGGCGTCTTCTTGTCGGGCGAGTTTCCCCAGTGGGGGGCCAGCGCCGTGCCAGAGACAAAGACCTCCTTCGCGATGTCAGTCCGCGTGGTCTTCTCGAACTTGATGCATTCAAAGCGAGCTGCCGACCGTTGTCTTCCATCGGCAAGGTGTAGAGCTGCATTGTGAATGCGGCTGATTCTCACTGGTTCTAGGTCGCCCCGCAGCGCTGAGCCCCCTCAAGGAGAGCGCCGTCGCGCTTGGAGCCCTTCCAGGGTACGCCCAGCGGAACTGCGCTCCCTCAAGGAGAGCGCCGTCGCGCTTCGGGCCCTTTCCAGGAGCGCCCGGCGGCGCTGAGCTCCCTCAAGGGAGGCGTCGTCGTGCTTGGGCCCCCTCCAGGGGGCGCCCAGCGGCGCTGGCTCTGGTTCTGGCTCTGGTTATGGTTCTGGTTATGGTTATGGCTCTGGTTATGGTTCTGGCTCTGGTTCTGGTTCTGGTTCTGGATCTGGTTCTGGTTCTGGTTCTGGCTCTGGTTCTGGTTATGAGCTCCCTCAAGGTGGGCATCGTCGCGCTTGGTGCCCCATCCAGGTGGCGCCCAGCAGCGCTGGCCTCTCTCAAAGGGGAGCGTCGTCGCGCTTGGAGCCCTTCCGGGGGGCGCCCAGCGGCGCTGAGCTCCCTCAAGGGGGGCGCCGTCGCGCTCGGGGCCCCTCCAGGAGGCGCCCGGCGGCGCTGGGCTCCCTCAAGGGAAACGCAAGTGTTTATGATTGCTTCTGCGTTGCGGCGGGTTTGCCGCTGACTGTTGTTCAGGCAGCGACGGCATTGAGCTCAGTATCTCCAGACAGGGGAGGTATTGTTTAATATCCCGCTTATATTGACAGGGTGACCCTCTTCACCACAGATGACGATGAGAAGGGCGCCCCCATGCCGAGGAGCGCACGTAACCTGAGGCGGTGCGTAGTGACCTGTGCACTAGATGCGCATGGCAGCGAGTGCGGCGGCTCGGATCTCGCAATGGCATTGCGGCGTCGGGGGGCGACGGCGCAGAGAAAGGTCAGCTCTCAGTTTGTGATAGATGTAAAAGCTGAGGACTGCAATATGGTGGCATCGCTGACGGGGATATTCTGTCTCCGAATCGGGCTCCGCTCCGAGACCCAGACGAGTGAGAAGCGAGACAGGGAGAGACCCGCGAGGGGGAGCGAGGGGGTGCAGAAGACGAGGACACAAGAGGTAGTGGGGGAACTCATCTGGGTCGGAGCAGCCGAAGAGACAGGAGCATGCAGGTGCACTGGGAAGACGGGCGGAGTCGACCAGGCCCCGCCAGGGTCTTGAGGTGGGCCCGCGCCACAAGAAGGAGGGGTGTGTGGAGGAATGCTCGGAGGGCATCCAGCGCTCGGCAGCTTCGGGGGCCGCTGGGAGGTCACCCCTTGGGAGCCTCGGACGAGAGACGCCGATGGTTGAGCAGAGATGGGTGGCGTCAGGAAAGAGTCGAGGAACAAATGCGGGAAAGGATGCCGCCTCGTCGTGAGGGCGGGGGGGGGCGGGGCGTCCTGCGCCGCCGCCATGATATCGGCGGGGATGCTGTTCGTTGCAACGCGAGGCCACGGCACATCCACGCAGGTGTGGAGGGCGTAGCCAGGTGGAAGTCTCGGAGGACATTAGCGATCGAGCTTCACTCGTTACCCAACCTTGTGGAGAGGAGCACGTTTTCGCTAGAGCAGTGGTGTTCCGTGCTGCTTGTCATGGCGCGATGGGTTATCACAGATGGCCACCGCCGCCCCCGAGGCCCGTCTCGAGGAAGAGTGAGAGAGGCCGTTCGCCAGGCCGACGCAGCAGCGAGCACAAGGGCGGATCGTGGGACTGCAGATGGGAGCCAGGAGCCAATACCTAAGAGCTCCCTGAGGCCGAACGAGTTGGGGGGGAGACGGAGGAGACGGTGAAGGACGTGACGCTCAGACCGAAGGAGGGGCGAGGGGAGGGGGAAGAGCTGGCAGACGTAGCTAAGGACAGGGAGGATGCAGAAGTTATAGAGCCTGCAGCTGGCTTCAGCACGGGAGCGTGAGAGAGAGCTGTCTCGATCGCGCGGGCGCGCCATTTCTGAGAGGGGGGGCCATTGCTGTTCTAGTGACGCTCCAGGGCCAAACTCGATGCCAAGGAAGGTCGTGTGTCCACGCACGTGAAATTCTGACCATTGAGGGACGAGATCGGCTATAATGCTCTGGAATTTCGCCTCCACGGCTGGCGTACATGACTCCGCCAGGGGGGCGACACAACACTTTTCGGGCTGGAGGGGCATGTTCGCAAGAGCGCGGGCGGCGTCGAAGGGGGGGGCGAGAGCGGGGAGGAGCGAGATCGAGGGAAGGGCGAGTCCCACATCGTCCGCCGTCGCTCCACATTCAGGAAAGAGCCCTGGGCACCAGCTGAATGGGCGAGGGCGCATAGCGCGAGCTGCAGGGCTGGTCATCTGGGCCTCCAGGTGGCGTAAGAAAGGGCCCATGCACAGAGCCCAGATGGTGCCAGAGAGGGGGCGTCCTTGGGCAACCCCCGAGGAGACCATGAAGAGCGGGAGCCTGGCGGAGCCGCATCGGGCGTGGGCGAGAGCCCCAAAGTAAAGAGCAGAAATCACATTCCGAAAACCCGTCGGGATGCGATGTCGCTCGAGCACTGTGGAGAAACGCCTGGGAGAGGGAGGGGAAAGCGGCTCGAAGGGCGAAGGGGGCGAAGGCAGGAGAGAGGTCAGGGCGGTGCCCCGCGGCTCGAGCGATCGCATCGTGGCGGACAATGTGGCCAAGGAAGTTGCGGCCACGAATGAAGCCTTGCTGCCCAGGGTGCGCGCGGCGGGCAGTCAGTCGACCTAGCTGGATGTTCGTCGCCGACGCCACCGCCTTCGCGTCAGCGCTCTTCAGGCTCAGCGGGCGGAGGCGGCCAGGCGCCCTGACCACGTCAAGGGAGTCGGACGCCTCCGGACTCCGAGCCCTTGGGAATGAAGGCCATGTCCGCGCAGTTGAATCCCAGGGGAGCGCCTCCACCCGCGAAGAGGCGCAGCATCAGGGAGTGGAGGACGTCGGAGAGCCGCTCGCCCGCCATCCATGCTTTTGCCATCAGGCGGTCAGGGCCAGGCGCAGACGGCCTCGCACGCCGAAGGGCTGCACGGAGCGCATCGACGGGCGGCACGTGCAGCGAGGGCGCCTCGAAGGAGGGAAGGCACATGTCCAGGTAGCGGTCAATCGCGTTCATGTCGCCAGGCTGGTCCGTGAAGTGGGGCTTCCAGTAGGTGCGCAGGGCGTCGAACACGCAGACAGGGCCCCGCTCGATGGACGCACTATGGCCGGCACTCTCCAAGCGGACTCCAGCGAGGACCAGGCGTCGACGAAAGGGCGCCCAGAGCATGGCCCTACGTTGCGCCGCCCGCTGGAGCTTCAGCAGCTGCCACTTGTCGGGCCCCTCGGCGCCAGGCCTGAGGCGCGCCTCCTCGCGGAGCCGCGCAGCGGCCGCAGCACGCTGGCGCTCATGCCAGGCCGCATGCAGCAAGCGGCAGCCCCTCTCGAAGTCCTCAGCAGCGATGAGGGAGACCACTTCGGCAGGGTTGACGGACAGGTGCTTCTCGCCCAGCGCAGTCGATCGCATCAGGCGACGCGCGAGGTGCGCATCTTGACGCCAGACGGCTCGCGCAATGGCACGCATGGAGAGCCGTCTGCCGTCCTCGGCATCCTCGGTGTAGTCGCCAATCGGGAGGGCCTGGATCTCGTTCCTGGTCAGGCGCGCCGCCTCGGCCATGATCCCCTTGACCAGGGCCCAGCGGGAGGCCACCTCCAGGGAGTCCAGGTCGGCGACGTCCAGCAGGGACTTCACGTGCTTCACGTATCGATGGGGAGCTGAAGATGTTTGGCGGGATGGGCTGCTCGGTGGGCTCGGATGGCGATCGAGCCCAAGCCTTCAGCTGGATGATGGCGTGGTCACTAAGGCCCCAATCCGCCAGCGTCGCGGCCTCCTGCCAGATCTCGAACGAGATCGCCGCGTTCAGAATTGAGTGCGACTTCAAGGAGACGAAGGCGCGGTCAATGAAGGAGCAGGTCTGGTACTGCTTGGGGAAGTACGCGGGCAGCTCGCACGTGACCTCTGCGAGCGTTTGCTGGAAGAGCGCTCTCCAGAAGCCTTGGCCCTGGTTGCCACGATGCCAGACGGAGCGGCTGTTACCCGCCCATCGAGCACGACTCCGCCCAGAGTCCGATGAAGAAGAGGAAGAGGAGCCGCAGCTGCCACCACGTCGCGTAGTGGCACTTGGAGCCTGGGTAGCGGCATCGCGGCTGGTTGTCCTGCGGTCGGCGACGGAGGGCCTCTCCAGGGACAGCGGCTCCAGGTCAGCGATGTTGAAGTCGCCGATGGCTATGAAGATACGGTGGCGTTCGTCATATTGCGCCCAGCGGGCCCCATCCATCCAGCTGCGCTCGATGGAGGCAAAGGATGCCAGCGGGGCGTCATGGTTGTGGATGTTGAGGATGCGGATGTGCTCGTCGGCGCGCGCGCGCTGGAGAGGGTGAGCTCAGCAACCCGTCCAGGCACCAGCGTCTTCATCGTGGCCGAGGGGAGCAGGCACTGGCCCAGGGAGCGCTGCTCGGCCTCAGAGAACCACGGAACCAAGATGGCCAGGCCACCCGTGCCCGGGTTCGCGCCCGCCGAGAAGAAGGTGCGGTAGTGGTACGGCAGCTGGTCGATCAGGGTCCTGAGCTTGATCTCCGAGCCACGCGTTTCCTCGGCGACGATGGGATTGCGGAGCTTTACCAGCTGGGCAAGGCGCGCCAGCTTGGCCTTGCGCTTGTGTGCGCGGTGGCACAGGAGGCCGTTGGCGTTCCAGGAAGCAACGCAGAGCCCCCTGCTGGCGAGCGAGTCAGAGCCTCGGGCAGGGGCAGGGACCCAAGGCAGCCAGCGAGGGCTAGGAGCACGACCAGCTGGACGTGTCCACCTCGGCGGCAGCAGCTGTGGCCTGGTTGAAGTGCTCGACAATGGCGCGGCGGTCGCTGACGCTGATGAATTACGCAGATCCAGGATGCCAGTAGATCTTGGACGACTCATGGAAACCCTGTGGGACGACCTCAATGATCGGCACGGCGTCGGCACTGATGATGCCCTTGGGTCTGATGGCGGTCCAGCCCAACGGCTTGTCGGCAGGGTGGCTCCAGTCCTGGGTGAGGATGTTGAGGAGGCGCGCAGTGCGCATCTCGCGGCGGATCTGACGAGGGGCTTTGTCAGCGCCCACGTGGAGGGTGGCGCGCCGACCATCTGGGGTCTCCACAGTGAAGATACGCCATCCACCACCAGGAAGCCGCAAGGCACGGGCCAGAGCCATGGCGCGAGGAGCACCTGCACCACTGTCGCCCTTGACGTGGACAAAGAAGCGCTTGGAGGGAACAGCACCACCGACCACCTCGATGAACTCCGAGCGGACCTTCGCGGCGACGATCCAGTCCTCGAGAGCAGCGCGGATAGCGGGGGCCCGAGACCATGCTCTGGCAGTTGGCCGTGAAGGAGCGGGTCTGCCTCTCTGTCGTACTCGGCGAGCTTGGCGAGGTCGGCGGCGCCGAACTGGAGCTCGGCGAGGGCGAGGCTCGAGCGGATCTCGTTGACCTGCCCCCGCAGCCTGGCACTGTCGCGCTCCATCTCCTGCCGACACTTGATCTGGTGGGCGTCATTAGACTGCGCAGCCACGCTCTTCGTGATCGGGTCGACGTAGCGGGCCATCTCCTGCACAAGGGCCGTCTGGGTGGCTGCCATCGAGGACTTGCAGAGGTTGTCCATTTCGGAAACAGTGGAGTCCATGCGCTGCTGTACGAGACGAAGAAGGTGCTGCTGGAAGTCGCTCCCCGCGGCATCGTCGCCCAGGCCGTTGGCGGGCAGGGCCAGGCCGTCGCGCGCGGCGGAGGCAGCAGCAGCAGGCCCGCCAGGGGTGGCGGTGCCACCGACGGGGGTGCCAGCGGCGCCTGCAGCGCTGGCCTGGCTGGCGAAGGTGGGCATGGCTTCCACGGCGGCGACGTCCTGGCTGGTGAAGAAGGGCTGGCCAGAAGCAGCCCACGGATCGCGGACTTGAAGGGCATCAGCCTGGGCACCAGAGTCCAGCTGGGCGGCCCACTGCGGAGGCGCCGCCAGGGTGCAGGGGTCCAGCCTGGGGCGTTCGCGGCGATGCTCTCGAGGGGGCTCATCGCGTGGGGGCCGGTTCCGACGAGAGCATTTTGGGTTTTCTGGGGCATATGTCGCGCCTCGGCTGGTTCGCTCAGAGAACGACGCGAAGGCGGGGGAATGTCCGCTCTCCCCCTTTGGCGGTTGTTGATTCAAGTCTGCAGAGGCAGCAATAGCCAGAGACCAGATTCGTCTGAATCCATGCAAAAAGAAGAATACAGCCGTGATAGAGAGCGAGAGGATAGTACTGTTATGGAAGCGAAGACGGCGCTCCAGAAGATGGATGATATGGATTGCTCCAGACAGAGTGACTCACGAATGGGGGTCTGTCCAGCACTTGTGTCGCGGGCCGCGCTCACAGAACCCCCGAGTGGCTGACCTGTCCAGCTGACTCGACACATGGAATACTTGAGCCAAAATGGCTTGAGCCAGGATGGCTACGGACGCCCCCATGCGGAGGAGCAGGAGGAGAAAGATACTGATGCTGAGGAGGATGCCCCCCCCATCCCCCCACTCCGTCGTTTGGGGGTGCTGGGGCGGGGGGCGAGCATACATGTGTATGCGTGTGTCTGAATGTGTATGCATGCATTGTTTTGCTTGTGAATAAAGGTGGTGAAGGTTGAGAATGTGAGTTGTCAAATGCGAATGTTGTGCGGTGTGTGTTGTGTGTGGGTGTGGTGGTGTGAAGGTTTGTTTCCCAACCATCCTGTGTGTTGGGGTCCTCGGTTTGGAAGTGACGTCGCACGCGTTCCTCCTTCTCCTCATTCATCCTACTACCCAAGCCTCACCAACCACTCCCCTCACCCCATTCTGGCACAACAATCACAAGTTTCTGGGCCCCATTGGGGAGCTCCAACGTACCAGGTCCCAGGGTGGGCTGCGCCGCATTGCGGTTCAAACCCCCATTCTGGCACAACCTCACACGTTTCGTTGCCCCAATAGGGAGCTCCACCGGAGGCCCCAGTGACTGGCCAGCATGCGGTTCCAACCCCTCTTTCTAGGACCAACCCAACCACTCCCTCACACGTTTCGTGGCCCCATAGGGAGCTCCACCGAAGGCCCCAGTGGCTGCGCCAGCATGCGGTTCCACCCCCCCAGTCTGGCACACCCCTCACACGTTTCGTGGCCCCATAGGGAGCTCCACCGAAGGCCCCAGTGGCTGCGCCCGCATGCGGTTCCACCCCCCCATTCTGGCACACCCCTCACACGTTTCGTGGCCCCATAGGGAGCTCCACCGAAGGCCCCAGTGGCTGCGCCCGCATGCGGTTCCACCCCCCATTCTGGCACACCCCTCACACGTTTCGTGGCCCCATAGGGAGCTCCACCGAAGGCCCCAGTGGCTGCGCCCGCATGCGGTTCCACCCCCAATTCTGGCACACCCCTCACACGTTTCGTGGCCCCATAGGGAGCTCCACCGAAGGCCCCAGTGGCTGCGCCCGCATGCGGTTCCACCCCCCATTCTGGCACACCCCTCGCAGTTTCGTGGCCCCATAGGGAGCTCCACCGAAGGCCCCAGTGGCTGCGCCCGCATGCGGTTCCACCCACCATTCTGGCACACCCCTCACACGTTTCGTGGCTCCATAGGGAGCTCCACCGAAGGCCCCAGTGGCTGCGCCCGCATGCGGTTCCACCCACTATTCTTGCACACCCCTCACAGGTTTCGTGGCCCCATAGGGAGCTCCACCGAACGCCCCAGTGGCTGCGCTCGCATGCGGTTCCACCCCCCATTCTGGCACACCCCTCGCACGTTTCGTGGCACCCATAGGGAGCTCCACGAACGCACCAGTGGATGCGCTCGCTTGCGGTTCCACCCCAACATTCTGGCACACCCCTCACACGTTTCGTGGCTTCATAGGGAGCTCCACCGAAAGGCCCCAGTGGCTGCGCCCGCATGCGGTTCCACCCCCCATTCTGGCACACCCCTCACACGTTTCGTGGCCCCATAGGGAGCTCCACCGAACGCTCCAGTGGCTGCGCTCGCATGCGGTTCCACCCCCCATTTCGGCACACCCCTCACACGCTTCGTGGGTGGCTCTATGGGGAGCTCCACCGAAGGCCCCAGTGGCTGCGCTCGCATGTGGTTCCCCCCCCATTTCGGCACACCCCTCACACGGTTCGTGGCCCCATAGAGAGCTCCACCGAAGGCCCCAGTGGCTGCGCTCGCATGCGGTTCCACCCCCATTTTCGGCACGCCCTTCACACGTCTCGTGGCCCCATAGGGAGCTCCACCGAACGCCGCAGTGGCTGCGCTCGCATGCGGTTCCACCCCCCATTTCGGCACACCCCTCACACGTTTCGTGGCTCCACAGGGAGCTCCACCGAAGGCCCCAGTGGCTGCGCTGGCATGCGGTTCCACCCCCCATTCTGGCACACCCCTCACACGTTTCGTGGCCCCATAGGGGGCTCCACCAAAGGTCCCAGTGGCACTGCCCGCTTGCGTCCGCCACCACCCAGCACAGCCCTTTTTCCCTGCGCTTCACCCACCCAGAACAGCGATTCGTAGCCCCCCTATAGGGAGCTCCACCAAAGGTCCCAGCGGCACCGCCCGCATGCGTCCGCCACCACCCTGCGCAGCCCTTGCTCCCTGCCTGCGTTTCACCCACCCAGTACAGCGCTTCGTGGCCCCATAAGGAGCTCCACCGAAGGTCCCAGTGGCACCGCTCGCATGCGTCCGCCACCACGCAACACAGCCCTTGCTGACCGCGTCTCACCCACCCAGTACAGCGTTTCGTGGCCCCATAGGGAGCTCCACCGAAGGTCCCAGTGGCACCGCCCGCATGCGTCCGCCACCACCCAGCAAAATTGCGGCATTCACAACTGCATATGGTTGGGTCCTTCGCCAGGCTAATTTTTATGTGCGCGGGTATGTGTGAATGGGTGTGCATGTGTGTGAAATGTGCATATGTGAGTGTGAATGTGAGTGCACGCGTGGGTGCGAATAGTTGTGGATGTGTGTGTGTGTGATTGTGTGTGTGACTGTGTATGCATGCGTGTGAATGTGTGTGTGTGTGCGTGTAAGTGTGAGTGTGAGTGTGATTGTAGGGGTGTGAGTGTGAGTGTGAGTGTGTGTGTGTGTGAATGCGTGTGCATGCGTGCGAATGTGTGTGCATTGAGTGTGGGTGTGAGTGTGTGTGTGAGTGCGTGTGTGTGAACGTGTGTGCATGTGTATGATTGTGTGTGAGTGTGAGTGTGAGCGTGTGTGTGTGTGTGAATGTGAGTGTGAGTGTGTGGGTGTGTATGTGTGTGCGCACATGTGTTTGAATATGTTCATGTGCTTCAATGTGTGTACATGTGCGTGGGTGTGAGTGTGAGTGTGTGTGTGTGAGAGGTTGTGTTTGTGTGAACGTGTGTGTGTGAGTGTGTATGCGTTCATCTATGTGCAAGTGCGTGTGAGTGTGAATGTGTGTGCATGTATGTAAATGTGCGTTTGTGAGTGTGAGTGTGAGTGCACGCGTGGGTGCGAATATTTGTGGATGTGTGTGTGTGATTGTGTGTGTGACTGTGTATGCATGCGTGTGAATGTGTGTGTGCGTGTAAGTGTGAGTGTGAGTGTGATTGTAGGGGTGTGAGTGTGAGTGTGAGTGTGTGTGTGAATGAGTGTGCATGCGTGCGAATATGTGTGCTGGTGTGTGGGTGTGTGGCTTATGTAGTGTGAGTGCGTGTGTGGTGAACGTGTTGTGCGTTGTGTATGATTGTGTGTGGAGTGTGAGTGTGAGCGTACATGTGATGTTTGTGTGTGTGTGATTGTGAGTGTGAGTGTGTGGGTGTGTATGTTGTGCGCACATGTGTTTGAATGTGCTTATGTGCTTCTATGTGTGCACATGTGCGTGGGTGTGAGTGTGAGTGTGTTTGTGAGAGGTTGTGTTTGTGTGAACGTGTGTGTGTGTGAGTGTGTATGCGTTCATCTATGTGCAAGTGCGTGTGAGTGTGAATGTGTGTGCATGTATGTAAATGTGCGTTTGTGAGTGTGAGTGTGAGTGGAAGTGTGCGTGTGAGTGTGTGAATGTGTGTGCATGTCTGTGAATGAGTGTGTGAGTGTGAATGTGAGTGTGAGTGTGTGTGTGGGCGTACGTGTTAGTGCGTGTGTGTGTGAACGTGTGTGTGAATGTGTGTGAATGAACGTGCACGTGTGTGAATGTGTGTGAATGTGAGTGTGAGTGTAAGTGTGTGCGAAAGTGTGTGTGTGTGTGTGTGAATGTGCGCGCATGTGTGTGAATGCGTGTGCGCGAGCCTGAGTGTGAGTGTGTGTGTGTGTGTTAGTGTGTGTGAATGTGTGTGCATGCGTGTGAAAAAAAATAATGTATACGCATGTGTGTGAATGTGTGTGTGAGTGCGAGTGTGAGTGTGAGTGTGTGTGTGTGAGAGAGGTTGTGTGTGAGTGTGAGTGTGACTGTGTGCGCGTGTGCGTGTGCAAGTCTGAATGTGAGTGTGAGTGCGTGTGTGTGTCTGTGTGTGTGAGAGTGAGTGTGTGTGTGTGGATGCGTGTGCATGTGTAACTGTGTTTTAATGTGTGCATGTGTGTGAGTGTGTGTGTGTGGGTGGAAGTGTGACTGTGAGTGCGTGTGTGACAGAGTGTGTGTGCGTGTGTGAATGTGTGTGAATGTGTGTGAACGTATGCGGACATGTGTGCATGTGTGTGAACGTGCGTGTGGTAATGTGAGTGTGAGCGTGAGTGTGTGCGTGTGTGGGTGAGAGTGTAAATGTGAGTGTGTGTGTGTGTGTGCGTGTGAGCGTGTGCGTGTGAGTGTTTGTGTGTGTGCGTGCGTGTGTATGTGTGTGCGTGTGTGTGTGTGTGTGTGTGTGTGCGTGTGTGTGTGTGCGTGTGTGTGTGTGTGCGTGTGTGTGTGAATGCGCGTGCATGTGTGTAAATGTGTGTGAGTGTGAGTGTGCGTGTGAGTGTGTGTGTGTGTGAGCGTGTGTGTGTGTGTGTGTGCGGGCGGGCGCGTGTGTGAGTGTGTGTGTGTGTTCGTGTGTGTGAATGTGTGTGTGAATGTGTGTGAATGTGTGAATGTGTGTGAGTGCGAGTTTGAGTGGGAGTGTGAGTGCGAGTGTGAGTGTGAGCGTGACTGTGTGAGTGTGAGCGTCAGAGTGAGAAGAGTGTGTGTGAGTATGTGTGTGTGTGCCGCTGCCCGCGATCTTCGGTCGGAGATCGGTCCACCTGCTGCCTGCGGAGACCCCAAAGTGCCCACCGAGAGCCACACGAGGGCCCCGAGGCAGCCCGGGACGGCCCCAAGAAAGCCCCAGCTGGCTCAACAGGGCCTCCAGAGGAACCCAAAAAGGCCAACGAGGGCCCCTAGACCGCCCAACCTAGAGACACCCTGGTCCGCCAAGGGGGCCCCAAGAAGGCCACAAGACGGATCAGAATGGCGTCAAGGAACCCGCAAGAAGGCCAAGAAAGCCCCAAGATGGTCGAAATAAGACCCATGGGAGCTCATCAAGAAATCGAGACGAGAGGTGTCACGTGTGACGGCCGTCCTAACAATGAGATCAGGGCTGCCACACAGAATGCTTCGCTGGCACGCTGGCGGATTTGCCGCAAGCAACTGGATATCATCAAAAATATGCCACTGCAACCGAAGACACGGAAGGACCCTTGCCGCTCACTCCCAGATCAGCGTCCACAAGACCCACATGATGGGTACAACCTGGTGGAGGAATCATAACGTCGTTGTGGTCGTCCTCTCCCAGCAGGCCTCCGACTGCAAAACCTGCCCGTCCCAAATGTTTCACGTAAACGTTCAAGTAGCTGATGCAACTTTGCGTGTGTCCTTGAACAACCTTCAGCTCAACCTTCCCAAAAGCAACCCATTCTGGAGTCTCGACTGCACGTGTCGACACGGCGTAACGATACCCTCCAGCTCGCCTTGCCTCTGCGAAAGACCCCGTAACATTGACACCGACGAAGTACATGTCCGCGCAAGAGCTACCCATTCGGAGCGCATCAGCCTGCACTCGAAGCAATGCCTCGTCAGGGCGCACTCCTCGAGGGATGTTAATCAACACGTGCTTGCCTGGCTGCATTAAATCGAACCGCTCACCGTGAACGTTCTGCAGGTGGGGGTCGCCAGTGGCAGCCGCTCCGCCGGCTCCGCCCGCCATGGCAGCCCCTGGAGGAAACGTCGGATGCGGCGTCGGCCAACCGACAGGATACGTTGGGCTGGGCGTCGGGCTCGGCGTTGGGTAAGGCGTTGGGAAAACCGTCGGGTAGGGCGTCGGGAAGGGCGTCGGGAAGGGCGTCGGGTAGGGCGTCGGGAAGGCCGTCGGGAAGGGCGTCGGAGAGGGCGTTGGGGAAGCCGCGGTGGTAGCCGATCCTGCGAAAAGCCATGCTTGGTGTTGGAAGAGCTGCACGCCAGACGACCCAGCGCCGTGTATGAAGTATTCCCCGAAAGGGGCATTGACATTGTTGGGCCAATTCTGCGTCTTCAGCCCGATCCCAATAGGAGAGTCGGCGTCGCTGGTATCATATGGCTGGCAGCTCTGGTCAGGGAGGTTCACGCAGTACCCGATGCGGGCCCAGTTGTTGTCATTGCACTGGGTGTTGATCCCTGGCCGCTGCATATTGCAATTGCCGCCTCCGTTCCCGTTCCAATAGTCGTCGTACCAGGTCGGGGTCCCCGGCGGCAAAAACAGATCTGTCCAGGCCTGCTTCGCTGCGTCGGCGGCTCCAGCGCCATAACCCAGATTTTCGCTGCGGATGAATCCCGAGCTGAAGAGAGCGCTTGCGCTGGTGTACGTCGCGCCCAGCTCGTACGTGTAGCAGTTGTCCAGCGTCTTGTAGCACAACGTCAGGGAGGAGATCGGGTCTGTGTTGAATGCCGACATCTTGACGTCCTCGTCGTCAGAGTCGCTGACCTAAGCGCCGCCAGCTTCGTTCAACACAGAAGTGTCGGTCCAATAGCTGGCGTCATACTGGAAGGTATTGGAGCCCGCCCTCAGCTTCATCAGCAGCGTCGGCGCCGAACTTGGCGATGCAACACAATCGACGGTCGTATCGAGTGTCGCATAATCAGTGTCTGTAATCGTTTTCAAAGTTGTCCATGTGACCGCATCGTTTGAGCCTTCCATGTAGGCCGTCCCACTCGCGCTGTGATCACCTCTCCAAAACCAAATCTTGACCCGATCGACTTGTGTCGGCACTCCGAAGTCGTACGCCAACCACCCAGCCCCTCGGGGATAACCATCACCGGCTTCATTGCAATATCCACTGCCATACATTGCATAATTGCTTTGATCGAAAGCTTTCTCGGGGCTCCAATCCGAGTAGAATCCGGAAGTAGCAAAAGCGCACGGTGCACTGCCGCAGTGAGTTGCAGGTGTTGAGAGCACGCTACCACCGTACAAGTACTGCATCTCATTGATGCACAGATGATGCGGGTTTGCACTCGCGACTGGGACATAGTACCTGTAGTAGCGCCACGCACCGCATGCCGCCTCGACTGCTACGGTATGCGATCCAGTTGCTGTGAAAGTATGAATTTGGTAGCCATTGCTCGTGGTGACTGTGCCACCTTGGAGCAACGGGATGGAACTCAGGTACTTGATGATCACGATGCCAGACCCTCCGTTGCCAGCCAAGGAAGACTCAGGATCCGTGCCGCCGCCACCACCGCCAGTGTTTGCCTGCCCATCTTCGCCCTTGAAGTAAGCGCCGCCATCGCCGCCGCCCCCTAGGCCGCCGGCCCCTCCTGGATAAGTGGTGCAACCGCAGTTTGCGTTGACGCCACCGCCACCGCCTCCGCCGTAATACGTAGAGGTGCCTGAAATCGACGACGCCACTCCAACGCCACCATCTCCTCCGTAATGCTGCTGGGGCGCGTCGCTCCCAAAGCCGCCCGCACCGCCGCCGCCACCGCCTGCGCCGTACCCCCCCCTGTCGCTGCGCCCACCCCGGTAGCCCTGTCCCGCGACCCCAGCCGCGTAGGCAACACTCGGCAGATCGTAGGCGCCTCCACCGCCTGAGCCTCCGCTGGAGGCAGTCCTGGAACTGCCCCCCGCACCCTTGCCACCGCCATATGCCACCAGAGAGCCGATCGAAGAATCTCCTCCGTTCGTCGCCTCCGCAGTGGTGCCGCTGCCCCCCGAACCTCCGAGACCGCCGGTGCCAACCGTGATGACTTCGTCGACAGACATGACCAGACCCGTCCCTTGGAGCACACCGCCGCCGCCGCCGCCTCCGGAAGCGCCGCCACCGCCGCCGCCGACAATCAGGTATTCCACTGTCAGGGTCGACTGCGCCGCCTGCTTCTCCCAGGTGGCAGCTGCGTCAGTGGCGGTCGCCGCGCGAGGCTCGGCCCTGTCGAGGTGCAAGGCTCCTGCGCAGCCTAGCAAGATGAACAGCGCCGGTGTGTCCGACGGCTTCATGGCACCGAGGAGGGTGCTGAGAGATGCTGAAGCACGAATGTGAAGGTGTGTTACAAAATGCTTGAACCATACATGCATGGATAGGGACACAATAAACGGCCATCCCACTACAAAGATCACGACACTCTGGGCACCACTGGGCCCTTGATAGATCCCCTGGCAAACCCGCTCGTGGAAGGCGCAAGCGCCATGCCTGCCCTAAAAACTGGATCACTGGGCGCAACTGGTGGGGCGCAAGGCTCAGTCGACTTTGTGGTGGCGCGGTTCTCGCGGTTTCAGGGGGGCGCGGGCGCATCACCCCAAGAGAATGCCCCAAAGGGACACTCTAGAATGCCGCCAGAATGGCTGAAGTCCGGATCCCCCTTCGCTCTTGACTGTAAGCAAATATATATGAAATACGCAGGCTGTAACATGTAATACGTAAAACTTGCTACTTATGTGTACTGTGTGGCTCACTCGCACTTTTCGGGCTCCAGGCCTACAAGACGTCTGATACCCACAGACGGTCAAAGTGCCCTCAATAAGCCATCCGTCTATCAAACCACACCACGCGAGTTGTCAGCCTGGCAACTAATCAGAAAAAGCAACTGATCAACCCCATCGACCCAGCCATGCAAGCAATCAGAAGGGTGCCCGGCGGCAGAAAACAAAGCCCTTACGATTTTGTGAATCAGTGCGGGTATTGGTAGGAATGGGTCTTAGTTAATTGTGCGTGCGTCTGCCTGTGAGCGCTTGCTTGGGTATGGAGGGGTCTGAACTGACCGAGTCTAGGTGTGAGTGGGCTTGACTGTGAACGGATCCGAGCATGGGCATGAGTGAAGGGATCCTGGGGGGTCCTGGGGCTTCCCAGGGGGTTCTGAAGCCTTTAGGGGGGTCCCGGGGCCCCCCTGGGCTTCCTGGAGCCTGCAGCCTCCTGGAGTGTTCTCAAGCCTCCCGGGGCTTCGGGGAACCTCCCGATGCAACTCTCCTGGTCGACCCTCCATGGCATGGTGTGATGTTTATGGGACTCTGAAAAGAATCTCGTCTCTCCCCCAAGAGCGGCAACTGTATTTTTCTGCTCCGGAACAGAAACTCCGTTTGTAGCATGGCATTGTCACGAGTAATCATGCACGGCAAGCGTGATCCGCGGCAATGACCCCTGGCATGCTGAGGCGTGGTAGAACGCCAAGCGCTGCCTGGCAGGGCATCTGTAGTCTTCTGAAGCACTTCCTTTCATCACGTCCAGTTGCGTGCATCGCCACCCCCACCTTCCCGAGGCTCCGTGGGCCGCCCAGACTCCTCCCTTGGCGCTCACCAAAGCTTTCCGAGGCTTCCACGGCAGCGGGGGAAGCCCGAAGCCGCCAACATGACCCAACAGTGTCTCAAGAGGCCCCCAACAGCTGCCAAAAAACGCTGCATGCACCTGAATAAGCCACCAAGATGCTCCCAGACCCCCCCGAGGCGCTCTCGAGAAGGGGGGCAACACACACACAGAGGCACACATGCACACATATTTGTGTGGATGTATGTATGTAGGTGTGTATATATATGTATATACATATACATATACATATATAGTTATGTATATGTATATATACATATACATATACATATACATATATATGTATATATATATGTATGTATGTGTACATGTATATATGTATATATACGGATGTATATATATATACCCATGTATGACCATATGTATCTTCTTTTATACGCACACGTATGTATATAAATGTGGACGCCCCCCGCCCCAACACCCCCAAACCACCCGCAAAACAAACAAACCGCCAAGATCGTGGTTATCCTCAATCCTTCTCCGGCTCCTCCTCGTTTCCGTCCTCCTCATTCTCAGAAACTGAAAGCGACTCTTTTGAGCTCGTTTGAGGAGGGGTCACGTCTCTGAGCGTAGGGGCCTGAAATCGCTGTGTTGTTTCAGTTTTTTACAAAAAATATGTATATTTGTTTCCTGGTGTTATTTTTTTCTGATTTCTGGCAGAGACTACGCAAGTTGGCTAGTCTCTCCCATTGAAACCCGAAAACCAGAAAAAAAACAAGAAAACCTGAAAACCACAGCGTTGTCAGTCCCTCTACCTTCTCCGTCTACTCCTCGTAATCCCGTCCTCCTCCTTCTCAGAAACTGAAAACGACTCTCTTGGGCTCATTTGAGGAGGGGTCACGTCTCTGAACGTAGGGGCCTGAAAACGCTGTTTGTTTCATGTGTTTCTGTTTTTTTCTGGTTTTTCTGATTTCTGGCAGAGACTAACGCAAGTTGGCTAGTCTCTCCCAGGAATCCGAAAAACCAGAAAAACCAGAAAAACATGAAAAACACAGCGTGTTCAGTCCCTCTACGCTAAGGGAGGAGGATTGTGAGAGGATACAGGAGTGATGCGAATGAGCGGAGGCCGAACCGTGTGAGTGTGCCGAGATTGACTTGGGGCCTTCGGTAGAGGCTCATCTGCGTGGTCACGGAACGTTTGAAGGGTGCGCCGAAGAAATTCCCCACGTTTCCCCTTCCATTCCAAACAACAGCATGGGTGAATGCAAGTGTTGCCTTTTGTGCAACATTGTAGCGTCACGACAGATCAGAAACAATATGCGTATCCGCGCACATCTCGCTCGGGCACTCCCGGTACGTTTGCCCAGCGTCTCGCAGCGCGGACAGCATTCCAACGATAAGCTTCACAGGTCATATGTGGCAAGCAAAAGGGCTGCGCATCGGCGTGCGCATCAGCTGCAGCAGATACTACTGCGCCCGGTTCAGTCAGAGGCCGAGCCCTCGCCCACGTGCGGGAAGGACCACTCGCCACCTGAAGCGGCGGCCGCGCCCTCGGCCATCGTCGCGGCGATATCCTGCGAGGAGACGTCGGCGGCTGGCGGGCGCGCTGGGGACAACAGGTCGATGCTCGAGCCGTGGGCCTCCCTCCCGCGCTCGATGATACTCTCCTTCATCGCCTGCATGGCCCTCTCGCGCTCCTCCTCGTCCATGGTGGACACGTCGGGGCAAGCCAGGCGCTCGGCGCCGCGCTTAAGCGGCTGCGGCGAGGAGATGTCGCTCACGTGGCCGTGAAAGGCCACCGCGCGATCGCAGAGGCATTGCTAAACGGCGCGGCAGACATTCAGCTGCTCATCGACATCGCGCGTATCTTCGCGAACGGGGCGCGAGGCGCTGGTCGGCTGACCAGCGGCCGCTCGCGGGAACCATTCGCTCCCCTGCCTGTCGCTCGGCGGCTGCGTGGCCACCTCTGGGAAGTTGCATCTCGTGGGCGCGTCCTGGTCGAAGAGCGTTGGGCCACGGACCGTCGATGACTGCCCGAGCTCCTCGCCCCGCGCTAACTTCTTCATGGCGGCCACGGCCCACCTCATGTGTTGGTCGTAGTCGGATGGAACGCGAGTCTGGTCTTTCTTGAATGCCGTGAGGATGTCGCACGTCTCGGGCGTGAAGAGATCTGGTTTCGCGGGCACTGGCCGCGGAAAGCGAGGGGCTGGCTCCTTCGTCGTGGATGCCGCCCGAAAGTACACCCGGTTCGGCGAGAGGAGCACGACGTTGGACCTCGCCATGTACGCCTCCACGTCCGCCATCTTGTAGCTGCACTGCTTTTCGCAGATGAAACTGCAGCCGATGATCTGGATGAAGTCACTGAATGCTACCTCTTCCTGCTCCCTGCTGACGGACTCGGCCGTCGCCTCGAACTCCTCGTTATACGGATTGACGCAGATCTGGCGGGACTGGTTCTGCTCGAAAGAGGCGCCGCCCCACCTGTGCAGCGCGCGGAAAACTACAAAACACAACCAAAGCCCCTGGTAAACTTATTAACGTAATTTGGATGCGTTCAAACAATTTTGTTTCCAAGAAATGCATTTCCCCGCGCGCCGCCGCTTCGCCCAAAGCAGCGCGTCTTCCTCGGCGGGGTCGAGGAAAGCCTTGATCTCGTCGGGGCCCCACTTGGCCAGCGCGGTATCGTCTGCGATGGCGGGCTTGATTATGGTCCCAGGCTCCAATCGCAGGAAGCCGATCTTCTTCGCAGCGATGACGATCGGGCGGAGGTCAGCGCGGCAGTGCTTCTCAATCTGGTAAGCAGAAATAGCGAAGCCGATCGTTTTGGATGCTGTGGATTTGCCGACCCTGGTCTTTCCGATCCACATGGTCCCATGGACGTCGGGGCCCCTAAGGATGGGGGCGACGATGCGGTCGAACAGGAACGGGCCAATCCGCTTGAGAGTGACCGCCCAGCGCTCGAGTGTCCTCGCGCCGACAGTGCCCGACGCGTAGTTGCGGAGCGACTCCTTGACGTCTGATGCCATCCATCCGAAGATCGGAGAGTTCTAGTCGTGAATCATCTCGTCGGTCCACTCCGCGAACTGGTGTTTATTGTTGCCCCTCGGGCCGTACTTCTCGATGTAACGGTAACCCGCCTGCCGCTTGCCCTTGTCATATACATCGGCCCCTGCGGCTGCGGCGGTGGCCGCGGACGGCTGGACTCAATGGCGGATCTGCACTCCGCCCAACCTGTCCATCATATAGTGAAAGAGCTTCAGCGGCGTCTTCTTGTCGGGCGAGTTTCCCCAGTGGGGGGCCAGCGCCGTGCCAGAGACAAAGACCTCCTTCGCGATGTCAGTCCGCGTGGTCTTCTCGAACTTGATGCATTCAAAGCGAGCTGCCGACCGTTGTCTTCCATCGGCAAGGTGTAGAGCTGCATTGTGAATGCGGCTGATTCTCACTGGTTCTAGGTCGCCCCGCAGCGCTGAGCCCCCTCAAGGAGAGCGCCGTCGCGCTTGGAGCCCTTCCAGGGTACGCCCAGCGGAACTGCGCTCCCTCAAGGAGAGCGCCGTCGCGCTTCGGGCCCTTTCCAGGAGCGCCCGGCGGCGCTGAGCTCCCTCAAGGGAGGCGTCGTCGTGCTTGGGCCCCCTCCAGGGGGCGCCCAGCGGCGCTGGCTCTGGTTCTGGCTCTGGTTATGGTTCTGGTTATGGTTATGGCTCTGGTTATGGTTCTGGCTCTGGTTCTGGTTCTGGTTCTGGATCTGGTTCTGGTTCTGGTTCTGGCTCTGGTTCTGGTTATGAGCTCCCTCAAGGTGGGCATCGTCGCGCTTGGTGCCCCATCCAGGTGGCGCCCAGCAGCGCTGGCCTCTCTCAAAGGGGAGCGTCGTCGCGCTTGGAGCCCTTCCGGGGGGCGCCCAGCGGCGCTGAGCTCCCTCAAGGGGGGCGCCGTCGCGCTCGGGGCCCCTCCAGGAGGCGCCCGGCGGCGCTGGGCTCCCTCAAGGGAAACGCAAGTGTTTATGATTGCTTCTGCGTTGCGGCGGGTTTGCCGCTGACTGTTGTTCAGGCAGCGACGGCTTTGAGCTCAAGGATCTCCGACAGGGGAGGTATTTTTTAATATCCCCCTTAATATTGACAGGGTGAGCCCTCTTCACCACAAGATGACGATGAGTGGGCGCCACCCATGCGGAGTGAGCGCACGTAACCTGAGGCGGTGCGTAGTGACCTGGGCGCTAGAGGCGCAGGGCAGCGAGCGCGCGGCTCGGATCTTGCAATGGCATTGCGGCGTCGGGGGGCGACGGCGCAGGGAAAGGTCAGCTCTCAGTTTGTGATCGATGTAAAAGCTGAGGACTACAACCTGGTGGCATCGCTGACGGGGATGCTCTGACTCCGAATCGGGCTCAGCTCTGAGACCCAGACGAGTGAGAAGCGAGACGGGGAGAGACCCGCGAGGGAGAGCGATGGGGGTGCAGAAGACGAGGACACACGAGGTAGTGGGGGAACTCATCTGGGTCGGAGCAGCCGAAGAGACAGGAGCATGCAGGTGCACTGGGAAGACGGGCGGAGGTCGCCCAGGCCCCCGCCAGGGTCTTGAGGTGGGCCCGCGCCCAAGAAGGAGGGGTGTGTGAGAGGACAGCTCGGAGGGCCTCCCAGCGCTCGAGCAGCTCGGGGGCCGCTGGGAGGTCACCCCTTGGGAGCCAGACGGAGAGACGCCGATGGAGCAGAGAGGGGAGGGCGTCAGGGAAAAGAGACGAGGAGAGGAGGCGGGAAAGGATGCGCTGAGGGCGAGGGCGGCGGGCGTCCTGCGCCGCCGCCATGATCTCGGCGTCGGCTGCTGTCGTTGCAACGCGCCAGGCCACGGCATCCACGCCGGGTGGAGGGGCCGTCGCCGAGGTGGAAGTCTCGAGGAATTCAGCGAGCGAGCTTCCTCGTACCCAACATTGTGGAGAGGAGCACGTTGTCCTAGAGCATTGAGTGTTTTCCGTGCAGCTGTCCATGCGCGCGAAGGGTCTCCAGAGGCCCCGCCCGCCCCCGAGGCCCGTCACGAGGAAGAGTGAGAGAGGCCGTTCGCCAGGCAGACGCGGCAGCGAGCACGCGGGCGGATCGTGGGACTGCAGATGGGAGCCAGGAGCCAATACTTGGGAGCTCCCAGAGGCCGAACGAGATGGGGGGGAGACGGAGGAGACGGTGAAGGACTTGACGCTCAGACCGAAGGAGGGACGGGGGATGTGGGAAGAGCTGGCAGACGTAGCTAAGGACAGGGGGGATGCAGAGATTGTAGAGCCTGCAGCTGGCTTCAGCAGGGGAGCGAGAGGGGGCTGTCTCGATCGTGTGGGCGCGCCATTTCTGTGAGGGGGCGGCTCATTGCTGTTCTAGCGATGCGCCAGGGCCGAACTCGATGCCAAGGAATGTTGTGTGTCCACGCACGTGAAACTCTGACCATTGAGGAACGAGATCGGCTATCAAACTCTGGAATTTCGCCTCCACGGCTGGCGCGCATGACTCCGCCAGGGGGGCGACGCAACACTTTGCGGGCTGGAGGGGCGGGTTCGCTAGAGCGCGGGCGGCGTCGAATGGGGGGGCGAAAGCGGGGGGGGGGGGGCGAGGTCGAGGGAAGGGCGGGTCCCACATCGTCCGCCGTCGCTCCACATTCAGCAAAGAGCCCAGGGCACCATCTGAATGGGCGAGGGCACGTAGCACGAACTTCTGGGCTGGCTATCTGGGCCTCTGGGTGGCGTAAGAAGGGGTCCATGCACAGAGCCCAAATGATGCCTGAGAGGGGGCGTCCTTGGGCGACCCCCGAGGAGACCATGAAGAGCGGGAGCCTGGCGGAGCCGCATCGGGCGTGGGCGAGAGCCCCAGATACAAAGCAGAAATCACATTCAGAACACCCGTGGGGATGCGATGTCGCTCGAGCACTCGGTGGAGAAACAACTGGGAGAGGGAAGGGAAAGCGGCACGAAGGTCGAAGGAGACGAACGCAGGAGCGAGGGCAGGGCGGTGCCCCGCGGCTCGAGCGATCGCATCCTGGCGGACAATGTGGCCAAAGAAGATGCGGCCACGAATGAAACCGTGCTGCGCAGGGTGCGCGCGGAGGGCAGTCAGGCGTCCCAGCTGGATGTGACTCAGCGGGCGGAGGCGGCCAGGCGCCCTGACCTCGTCGAGGGAGTCGGGCGCCTCAGAGCCCTTGGGGATGAAGGCCATGTCCGCGTAGTTGAAGCCCAGGGGGGCGCCTCCACCAGCGAAGAGGCGCAGCATCAGGGAGTGGAGGACATCGGAGAGCCGTTCGTCCGCCATCCATGCTTTCGCCATCAGGCGGTCAGGGCCAAGCGCATACGGCCTCGCACGCCGACGGGCTGCACGGGGCGCATCGGCGCGGCACGTGCATCGAGGGCGCCTCGAAGGAGGGGAGGCGCAGGTCCAGGTAGCGGTCAATCGCGTCCACGTCGACAAGCTGGTCCGTGAAGTGGGGCTTCCAGTAGGCGCGCAGGGCGTCGAGCACGCAGACGGGGCCACGCTCGACGGATGCACCATGGCCATTGCTCTCCAAGCGGACTCCCGCGAGGACCAGGCGTCGACGAAAGGGCGCCCAGAGCATGGCCCTGCGTTGCGCCGCCCGCTGGAGCTTCAGCAGCTGCCACTTGTCGGGCCCCATCAGCCCCTGGCCTGAGGCGCGCCACCCCGCCGAGCCGCGCGGCGGCCGCGGCGCGCTGGCGCCCGTGCCAGGCCGCATGCAGCAAACGGCAGTCCCTCTCAAAGTCCTCAGCGGCAATGAGGGAGACCACTTCGGCAGGGCTGACGATCAGGTGCTTCTCGCCCAGCGCCGTCGATCGCATCAGGCGACGCGCGAGGTGCGCATCTTGACGCCAGACGGCTCGCGCAATGGCACGCATGGGGAGCCGTCTGCCGTCCTCGGCATCCTCGGTGTAGTCGCCGATCGGGAGGGCCTGGATCTCGTTTCTGGTCAGGCGCGCCGCCTCGGTCATGATCTCCTTGACCAGGGCCCAGCGGGAGGCCACCTCCAGGGAGTCCAGGTCGGCGACGTCCAGCAGAGACTTCACGTGCTTCACGTATCGAGGGGGGCTGAAGATGTTCGGCGGGATGGGCTGCTCGGTGGGCCGGATTGCGATCGAGCCCAAACCTTCAGCTGGATGATGGCGTGGTCACTGAGGCCCCATTCCGCCAGCTGCGCAGCCTCCTGCCAGATCTCGAACGAGATCGCCGCGTTCAGAATGGAGTGCGACTTCAAGGAGACGAAGGCGCGATTAATGAAGGAGCAGGTCTGGTACTGATTGGAGAAGTGCGTGGGCAGCTCGCACGTGACCTCTGCAAGCGCTTGCTGGAAGAGCGCTCTCCAGAAGCCTTGTCCTTGGTTGCCACGATGCCAGACGGAGCGGCTGTTACCCGCCCGTCGAGCCCGACTCCGCCCAGAGTCCGATGAGGAGGAGGGAGAGGAGCTGCAGCTGCCACCACGTCGCGTAGTGGCACTTGGAGTCAGGGTAGGGGCGTCGCGGTTGGTGGTCATGCGGCCGGCGACGGAGGGCCTCTCAAGAGACAGCGGCTCCAAGTCAGCGATGTTGAAGTCGCCGATGGCTATGAAAATACGGCGGCGGCGCGTCATCTTGCGCCCAGCGGGCCCCATCCATCCTCTGCGCTTGATGGGCAAAGGGGGCCAGCGGGAAGTCATGGTTTGGATGTTGAGGGATGCGGAATGTTGATCGTTGGCGCGCGCGTTGGAGAAGGTGTGCTTCAGAACCCCCAGGCACCGCCGTCTCCATCGTGGGCCGGGGGAAACGAGGCCTTGGCAGGTACGCGCAGCTCGGCCTCAGAGAACCACGGAACCAAGAAGGCCAGGCCACCCGTGCCAGGGTTCGCGCCCGCAGAGAAGAAGGTGCGGTAGTGGTACGGCAGCTGGTCGATCAGGGTCCTGAGTTTGATCTCCGAGCCGTGAGTTTCCTGGGCGACGATGAGATTGCGGAGCTTCATCAGCTGGGCAAGGCGCGCCAGCTTGGCCTTGCGCTTGTGCGCGCGGTGGCACAGGAGGCCGTTGGCGCTCCAGGAAGCAATGCAGAGCCCCCTGCTGGCGAGCGAGTCAGTGCCTCGGGCGGGGGCAGGTGCCCAAGGCAGCCAGCGAGGGCTAGGGGCGCGACCAGCTGGACGTGTCCACCTCGGCGGCAGCAGCTGTGACCTGGTTGAAGTGCTCGACAATGGCGCGGCGGTCGCTGTCGCTGGTGAATTGCGCAGAACCAGGATGCCAGCAGATGTTGGGCAACTCGTGGAAGCCCTGTGGGTCGACCTCAACGATCGGCACGGCGTTGGCACTGATGATGCCCTTGGGTCTGATGGCGGTCCAGTCCACTGGCTTGTCGGCAGGGTGGCTCCAGTCCCGGTTGAGGATGTTGAGGAGGCGCTTAGTGTGCATCTCGCGGCGGATCTGACGCGGGGCTTTGTCAGCGCCCACGTGGAGGGCGGCGCGCCGACCATCTGGGGTCTCCACAGCGGAGGCGCACCATCCACCACCAGGAAGCCGCAAGGCACGGGCCAGAGCCATGGCGCGAGGAGCACCTG
The DNA here is from genome assembly GCA_963575745.1 of Prorocentrum cordatum. Classification (NCBI taxonomy): domain Eukaryota; class Dinophyceae; order Prorocentrales; family Prorocentraceae; genus Prorocentrum; species Prorocentrum cordatum. The sequence continues at coordinate 3,614 of CAUYUJ010010462.1, read as the reverse complement.
CACCACTGTCGCCCTCGACGTGGGCGAAGAAGCGCTTGGCGGGGACAGCGCCGCCAACCACTTCGATGAACTCCGAGCGGGCCTTCGCGGCGACAATCCAGTCCTCGAGAGCAGCGCGGGCAGCGGGGCCCGAGACCATGCTCTGGCAGTTGGCCGTGAAGAGGAGCGGGTCTGCCTCTCGGTCGTGCTCGGCGAGCTTGGCGAGGTCGGCGGCGCCGAGCCGGCAATCGGCGAGGGCGAGGCTCGAGCGAATCTCGTTGATCTGCTCCCGCAGCCTGGCATTGTCGCGCTCCATCTCCTGCTGCCGACATTTGATCTGGTGGACGTCGTTAGACTGCGCAGCCAGGCTCTTTGGAAACGGGGCGATGTAGTGGGCCATCTCCTGCACGAGGGCCGTCTGGGCGGCAGCCGTCGAGGACTTGCTGAGCTTGCCCATGTCGGAAACCGTGGAATCCATGCGCTGCTGAACGAGACGAAGAAGGTGCTGCTGGAAGTCGCCCCCCGCGGAATCAACGCCCAGGCCGTTGGCGGGCAGGGCCAGGCCGTCGCCCGCGGCGGAGGGAGCGGCAGCAGGCCCGCCATGGGTGGCGGTGCCACCGACGGGGGTGCCAGCGGCGCCTGCAGCGCTGGCCTGGCTGGCGAAGGTGGGCATGGCTTCCACGGCGGCGACGTCCTGGCTGGTGAAGAAGGGCTGGCCAGATGCAGCCCAGGGATCGCGGACTTGAAGGGCATCAGCCTGGGCACCAGAGTCCACTGGGCGGCCCGCTGCGGAGGCGCCGCCAGGGTGCAGGGGTCGAGCCTGTGGCGTTCGCGGCGACGCTCTCGAGGGGGCTCTTCGCGTGGAGGCCGACGACGAGCATTTGGGTCCTCTGGGGCAATGTCCGCGCCTCCGCTGGTGCCAGCGCGACGCGCACGGCGGCGGGATGTCCGCTCTCCCCCATTGCGGTTGTTCGATTCACGTCTGCCAGGGCCGCAATCGCCAGAGCCAGAATCGTCAGAATCCATGCAAAAGAAGAAAACAGCCGTGATAGAGAGCGAGAGGAAGTACTGATATGGAAGCGGAGCGGCGCTCCAGAAGCTGCTGAATATGGATGCTCCAGACAGGAGCTCACGGAATGGGGGTCTGTCCAGCACTTGTGTCGCGGGCCGCGCTCACAGAACCCCCGAGTGGCTGACCTGTCCAGCTGACTCGACACATGGAATACTTGAGCCAAAATGGTTTGAGCCAGGATGGCTACGGACGCCCCCATGCGGAGGAGCAGGAGGAGAAAGATAATGATGCTGAGGAGGATGCCCCCCCCATCCCCCCACTCCGTCGTTTGGGGGTGCTGGGGCGGGGGGCGAGCATACATGTGTATGCGTGTGTCTGAATGTGTATGCATGCATGTGCATGTGAATGAAGGTGTGAAGGTGAGAATGTGAGTGTCAATGCGAATGTGTGCGCGTGTGTGTGTGTGTGTGTGTGTGAAGGTTTTTCCCAACCATCCTGTGGTGTTGGGTCCTCGTTTGGAAGAGACGTCGCCCCGCGTTCCTCCTTCCTCCTCCTTCCTCCTCCTCCCATTCCTCCCCCCCCCCTCCCCCTCCCACACCCATTCTGGCACACCCCTCACACGTTTCGTGGCCCCATAGGGAGCTCCACCGAAGGTCCCAGTGGCTGCGCCCGCATGCGGTTCCACCCCCCATTCTGGCACACCCCTCACACGTTTCGTGGCCCCATAGGGAGCTCCACCGGAGGCCCCAGTGACTGCGCCCGCATGCGGTTCCACCCCACATTCTGGCACACCCCTCACACGTTTCGTGGCCCCACAGGGCGCTCCACCGAAGGCCCCAGTGGCTGCGCCCGCATGCGGTTCCACCCCTCATTCTGGCACACCCCTCACACGTTTCGTGGCCCCATAGGGAGCTCCACCGAAGGCCCCAGTGGCTGCGCCCGCATGCGGTTCCACCCCCCCATTCTGGCACACGCCTCACACGTTTCGTGGCCCCATAGGGAGCTCCACCGAAGGCCCCAGTGGCTGCGCCCGCATGCGGTTCCACCCCCCATTCTGGCACACCCCTTACACGCTTCGTGGCCCCATAGGGAGCTCCACCGAAGGCCCCAGTGGCTGCGCCCGCATGCGGTTCCACACACCATTCTGGCACACCCCTCACACGTTTCGTGGCCCCATAGGGATCTCCACCGAAGCCCCCAGTGTCTGCGCCCGCATGCGGTTCCACCCCCCATTCTGGCACGCCCCTCGCACGTTTCGCGGCCCCATAGGGAGCCCCACCGAAGGCCCCAGTGGCTGCGCCCGCATGCGGTTCCACCCCTCATTTTGGCACACCCCTCACACGTTTCGTGGCCCCATAGGGAGCTCCACCGAAGGCCCCAGTAGCTGCGCCCGCATGCGGTTCCACCCCCCATTCTGGCACACCCCTCACACGTTTCGTGGCCCCATAGGGAACTCCACCGAAGGCCCCAGTGGCTGCGCCCGCATGCGGTTCCACCCACTATTCTTGCACACCCCTCACAGGATTCGTGGCCCCATAGGGAGCTCCACCGAACGCCCCGGTGGCTGCGCTCGCATGCGGTTCCACCCCCCATTCTGGCACACCCCTCGCACGTTTCGTGGCCCCATAGGGAGCTCCACCGAAGGCCCCAGTGGCTGCGCCCGCATGCGGTTCCACCCCCAATTTTGGCACACCCATCACACGTTTCGTTGCTCCATTGGGAGCTCCACCGAACGCTCCAGTGGCTGCGCTCGCATGCGGTTCCACCCCCCATTTCGGCACACCCCTCACACGCTTCGTGGGTGGCTCCATGGGGAGCTCCACCGAACGCCCCGGTGGCTGCGCTCGCATGTGGTTCCCCCCCCATTTCGGCACACCCCTCACACGGTTCGTGGCCCCATAGGGAGCTCCACCGAAGGCCCCAGTGGCTGCGCTCGCATGCGGTTCCACCCCCTTTTTCGGCACGCCCTTCACACGTCTCGTGGCCCCATAGGGAGCTCCACCGAACGCCGCAGTGGCTGCGCTCGCATGCGGTTCCACCCCCCATTTCGGCACACCCCTCACACGTTTCGTGGCTCCACAGGGAGCTCCACCGAAGGCACCAGTGGCTGCGCTGGCATGCGGTTCCACACCCCATTCTGGCACACCCCTCGCACGTTTCGTGGCCACATAGGGGGCTCCACCAAAGGTCACAGTGGCACTGCCCGCTTGCGTCCGCCACCACCCAGCACAGCCCTTTTTCCCTGCGCTTCACCCACCCAGAACAGCGCTTCGTAGCCCCCCTATAGGGAGCTCCACCAAAGGTCCCAGCGGCACCGCCCGCATGCGTCCGCCACCACCCTGCGCAGCCCTTGCTCCCTGCCTGCGTTTCACCCACCCAGTACAGCGTTTCGTGGCCCCATAGGGAGCTCCACCGAAGGTCCCAGTGGCACCGCTCGCAGGCGTCCGCCACCACGCAGCACAGCCCTTGCTGACCGCGTCTCACCCACCCAGTACAGCGTTTCGTGGCCCCATAGGGAGCTCCACCGAAGGTCCCAGTGGCACCGCCCGCATGCGTCCGCCACACCCAGCACAATTGCGGCATTCACAACTGCATATGGTTGGGTCCTTCGCCAGGCTAATTT
>CAUYUJ010010461.1:7500-28335 GCA_963575745.1 Prorocentrum cordatum | reverse complement strand
GGAGGTGGAGGAGGAGGAAGAAGGGGAGGAGGTGGAGGAGAGGTAGGAGGTGGAGGAGGAGGAAGAGGGGGAGGAGGTGGAGGAGGAGGAGAATGAGGAGTAGGAGGAGGAGGAGGAGGAGGAGGAGGAGGAGGAGGAGGAGGAGGAGGAGGAGGAGGAAGACGACGGGTCGCCTAAGCCCTTCGGAGAAACCCTCCAGGCGCGACCACAAGAAACCTTCCACAAGAAACTCAACCCTGAGGCCCCAGGACGTTCATTGCTTTTTGGCGTTGGAGCGTCACGCTTTCCATTGCAAAATCCTCGAAAACCACGAAACCCAGGGCACCCTTGCCAGAGGTCCGAGCTGCGCCCAGCCGTGGCGGCGAGGGGGCCCGCCGAAGGCCAAAACTGCCAGAGCAGACACAACGCGACAAGCGTAAACCTTTTGCGCTCCGCGGGGCTTTCTTGGATCTGCGCTGGACCCCCTCCCTGGCGCGCGGAGCGCGCCAGGGGCGGCGCCGGAGGCGCCGCCGGGGGGCCCCAGCGCAGATCCAAGAAATCCGCGCGGAGCGCCAATAGTTTCTGTGCTCATGGCGCTCCTCCTCCTCCTCCTCCTCCTCCTCCTCCTTCGAACTGTGTGTTGGCGTGCCCCGAGGCCCGACCAGGCAGCGCCCAGCTTCCGCGGCGCGTAGCGCACGTCCCCCGCCAGCGGGTGCCCGAGGTGCGCAAAGTGCGCGCGGATCTGGTGCATGCGCCCCGTGAGCGGGTACGCCACGACCAGCGAGCAGGCCGGGAGCGCCGTGCCCCCGCCGAGGCTGCAGAGGACCCGGTAGGCGGTCAGCGCCGGCTTCCCGTTCGGATGCGCCACGGCGCGGTAGCGGTCCACGGTCTGAACGACGCGCAGCTTCACGTTGATGACTCCGTCTGCCGGCGGTGCTCCATGAACCAACGCCACATCCGCCACCATGCCGCCTGGCACGCGGTGGAGTGGCATGGTGCTGCGGCTGTCCATCTCCGGCTCTGGCTCTCGGAGCCCCCATCCAAGCCCCCTGCCCCCCTCCCCTCCCGAGGCAGCCCGCGTGTCTTGACGCCGTCCACGCAGTATCCAATGCGTCCAAGGTGAGCAAGATGGCTTCGACGATTACCCAAGAAGGCCACCAATAATGCCTAGCATTGTCTTCAGAGGGATGCAGCAAGCACCAGATAGGACCCAAGAGGCACCAAAGAGACCCCACGAGCCATCCAAGAGGTTCCTCGGGAGGCCACTGAGAAGCCACATACGTAGAACAACCGCGTCCGCTTCAACATGTTCTGCATGTCCCTCTTGTTGCCGCTCCAAGCGGCCTTAATCTACTCGCAAATCTTCCCCCACACGGCACCCCAAAACGCGTCCAGCGACCCAAGGGCGGCCCGAATACCCCGCAAGAACCCCCCAAGAAGACCCAACACGACCCCAAGTCGGCCCCAAAACGTCCCGAGACTGGCCCAACGTGGTCCCAACACGCCCGCTAACTAGACAGCCCAGGGCCATCCCAAATTGCCTTCCCATGTGACCGCGACACCATCCAGGATGACCCGAATACCCACAACAAGTTCCCCATGGCCCTGACGAAGGGTCCAAAGAGCCCTCGGGCAGACGCCTGAGCAGACGAAAGCTGCCGATGCTACATCTCGCGTCACCACTCTGGGCCATGGTGAACCAGGCGCCGGACGTTACGGACCTCTTCCAACCGGGCATCCCTACCTTGTGTCTGAGGAGGCAAGTGTGTAACATCGTAGCTACTGCTCAGGGCCCTGGGGAAAACACGCATCACACATTACGGTGTTGTAACCTCCTCAAGCTTACACAGCAGCGGTGCAATAATGCGGCCCGTTGAAAACTGCAAACCTGGAGCCCAAGGACGAGAACTGCCGCGTGTTACGGTCTCCTGCGGGGCTCCGAGAACTGAAAATCGAAGACTGCGCCAGCGCAGTGGCGGAACTTGCCGCACCAGGCACCTGGATAAACTTTGGAGACGTGTCTGCTGGAGAACTGCTCCTTAAGTTCAGCCTCCGCCATGTCCGAAAGTGGCACTACCAAGGCACCAGACGTGGGCGCGTCGAGACGAGACACAGAACGGATTCTGTACCCGGCCTTCTCCACGCACGTGCAGCCATTCGTTCGCTCGGTCTCCAGTCGACTGATCAGCTGCTCCGTGGTCTCGCCCGCACTTTTATCGAGCACCGCGGCCACGCCAGGAACGCTAGACAACACCACGACAGGCCGTACAGGAAATAACGACGTGCCCCTACTCCATTCGCTGTTGTCAGCTATGGCATCGGAGCGCGGTCTCCGGTACATGAGCAGAGGCCTGAGAAGAAGATCGTGCTGCTGGATGCCAGAGTCGCCTTCCTCTGGCGATCGCGCCCCGGCCCCGAACCGTCCGGACTTTACCAGTCGCACGGTGACTCCTCGCTTCGGATCCTCTCCGAGCTCGAACCTGGAATCTCCAGCAAGCACTCGTGCCAACAGACGGCCGCGCAGGAGCCGCTGCACGCCAACATCCTGAGCAATGGCCCCCAGCAGTGCCCACGCGTGGCGCGGCCCGCTCGAGACCTCGGGCAGGCGCCGCAGCACGTACTCGACGCGGTCTGCCAGCGCAGTGGCAGTCTGCTCGTCGTCCGCAGCCGAAGCTGCGTGTGCCGCCGCGGTGATCCCCACGTGCGTCCTTCTCCATCTCTCTGGCTGCCGTGGGCCATTAGGTAAACCTCCAGCGCAGCAGCTCTGAGCGTCTGGGCCATCTCCCGCAGGACTGCCTGCTTCGTCCTCTTTCGCATCGCTGCCGGGTGATCTTTCCCACGCCATGACAAAGAAGGACGAGGGCCGCTCCCTCAAGAACGTCAGCAATTCTGTGACCAGCCACCGCAGTTCGAGCGCGGCAGGCGTTCCTCGACCCCCTGCAGTTTTCAAGTCATGTGCTGCTCCTTGCTCAATCCCAACATTACTAGTTAATAAAACTGCTACCCGTCGGTCGGAAGAAGTGGGTAGAACCATGACGTAGGAAGGCGTCGGAAGTAGATGGGGCTTCTGCCCGCCCCCTGAAGATGGAACAAGGAAAACCACTCGACCCTTGAAGTAGGAAGGCGCCGAAAGTATATTGGAATCTCGGAAGCCAAAACGCACCTACTTTCAGCGACCGACGTGCATCACCACACCTCAGGACATTGAGCCTGCGGCAGCCAGCGCGGCTCGCTTTAATACTCTTGCTTTTGGCCTATTGGCCCCCCCTGGAATCTTAGGTGGGGGCATTCGATGGTCGCACGACAGCCCCAGAGTTCGCCAAGACGTAAAGTTAGGTCGAGCACGCCCTCCTACAGGCGGATCTTGGATGGGACATGAAAAACAATGAAGCAATAATCAAACGCAGTCAAAAAAGCACGAAACATTGTCAACATGCTATCTTTCTACTGTTCTTGAATGTTCCTCCTGTAGAGGGACATGTCCGACTTAAGGCTCAAGCCAGACGGCTTCTTCAAGCGCCCCCACCGCGGCCTGCTGACGCACAGCCCCTGGATAAAGAGGATAAGATTCCCCCCTCTATCCATTGGTTCTGGGAAGGGGGAGGCACGTGCCAGAAAACGAACATCTGCACACACGTTCCTGCCTCCTTCTCCTCCTCCTCCTCCTTCTTACTGCCTGGACCGCTCCAGGGGTGCGTCCTGACCAGAGCTCCGTTGCGAACCCAGCCGCCGCGACGAGGGAAGGGCAGCGACATCGGTACATTTCTCTCTCCGCTCGGTACCCTTCCCTCTCCTGATAGATCGGCGGCGAGCGAGGCGGTTAAGCGAGACGGAGAAGGCCTTCTCGGAAAGGAAGGCGGCGGGACTTCTCAGAAGCCCTCGCGCCTTCTGGGAAATGTTGCGTCTTCGGGGAAGGCTTCGAAAACTTCTCGGAGGGCCCGGGGCCTTCCGAGCCCTCTGAGAAGGCCCGCCCCCTTCTCACTTCCACCCCTCGCTCGCCGCCGAGACCATGCCCTCCGAGACGGCTGCGCCAAGCGCCCCGACGATGCGAACAACCATGCGACATCGCGAACCATTGCAGCCGTTTGAACAATCGCGAACATCGACACATCGAACACCGACATCGCGAACATCGAAACCAGCAACCGACATCGCGAACATCGAAGCAGACCCCGTCTTCCTGCGCCATGTTCCGCGCCAAACAGGTCTGTTGAAGGGGACCAAGGACACACAAATAAATACATACAAATAAAACGATTCCCCATATTTTCCCATATTTTCTGGGTTTCTGTCTTCCCCCCCACTTCCCATACTTTCCCATATGTTCCTGGGAGTCGACGATTCATTGTGTCTGTGTGTTTTTTTTCCTCCTGATATGTGACGGTCCTGGAGCCCGAAGCCGGGCGAAAGCGCCCGATCGGAAACATCTGCAACGCCCAGACCTCGAGGGGAGGCCCCTTCGAAAAGGCATCGAGCGGCACGCGCGCCGCGAGACGCCCGTGCCACAACGCGGCGTCGCTAGGTGGCCACGTGTGATTGGGCGCCCGAGTTATCCGGGGTAACTCGGGTCCGGGGTAACTCGGGTTTGTATTTCCGAAAAAGGAACCCGAGTTACCCCTGACCCGAGTTACCCCTGATGATTCGGGGCTCTGGACGCCCGAGTTATCCGGGGTAACTCGGGTCCGGGGTAACTCGGGTCTGGATTCCCGAAAAACGAACCCGAGTTATCCCTGACCCGAGTTACCCCTGATGATTCGGGGCTCTGATGAACCCTACCCCACCCCCCTACGATTTCGAAGGGGGGGTGGGGGATCTAAGGATTGAACCCCCAGCCCCCCTTCGAACTCGTGGGGGGTGGGGGTCGGGTTCACACGTGGCCACCGAGTCGCTCCACAGCTTTCTCGAGCGTGGGGGGTGGACACGCGCGGAGGCGCAGCAAGATAGCGACGCTCCACCATTCCGACGTCCTCGGCGCGTGCCTTGGGAAGGAGGCGCCGGCGTCGATTCGTGCCCGCAGCCAGTGCGTCAGGGCAGCGCGAACCCTCGGAATTGTCGACAACCAGTCGATCTGCACGGAACGCTGTCCAGGTGCCCGCCTCGTGAGCAGCTGGCGAAGACCAGCCACGCACTCCTGCTCCAAATTCTTTGCAAAACGTGCATCCACCGACTCCAACTGAGTCTGATCTGTACTCGCGTCCTCGGTCGAAGAGCTCCCTCCGTGTACCTTCGACAGATGTTTGAATAGAGCATTCCGTGAAGGGAGCTCGCAGCCGCACTTCTCACACACGCTGACCTTCGCATTCGGATCCAGTGTCTGTGTGGGCCGAACCGTCTCAAGGTTTTGTGGCGACGCTGGTGCTGAGACCAATGCTTCTTTCCAACCGTCTGCTAACACGACACGACGCACAGATCCATGAGAACCGTGAACAACAAAGAGGTGGGGGTACTCGAGCATGAACCGCAGGAGCTTCCGATCACCAAGTAACTTCCGCAACTTCCGGTCATACAACAAGATCTCGTTCGCCAACACGGTGCCTCCATTCCGGTCCAGCTCAACTGCGAGTGCTCGCACCAACTCGAGGTCTACGTCATGACCCATCGCCGTCACAGCTCAGGAGCAGATGAAGAACATTAGTTGGGGCATGCCTGGTAAACTTGATGACCTACCTCGAGGCGTTGACCGCTCCTTTGAAACGAACCAGCGCCTTGAACCAAACTGGCCACTGAACCTGGGAAAAGGATCGATGACTCTGGAGACCCCCGCTTGTCGGGGGTGAAAAGGCGCGTGGGACATTTGCCTGTCCCCCTCCCCCTTTTCCTACTCCCCCCCAGGGCCAACATCTCGTTTCAGGCCCGCTCTCGTGGGGGGATGAGCTTGCCAACGCACCTCTGGGGCCCTCAGAGCCCCCACATCCATTACCCTTGGTCTCCAAGATGCCTTCTCAGATAACTCAAGAAGGGCTCCAACACGCCAGAAAGACCTCAAGAACACCCAAGATGGCGTCACGTCGGCGGATGTAGAAACGTCAGCGCAATGGGAAGGGATGGGTGGGACGGGCATGATGTAAGGCGTGGAGAAGCTGGCTCCCGGCCCAAGTGCGACAGCTGAGCCGAGCACCGTTGCGAAGTGCAGCGCGTCATTGCAGATGCACTGCACGAGCAGCCGTGGGTGTGCACATGAGGAGGAAGATACTGAGACGGAGAAGGATAATGATGATGAGGAGGAGGAGGGGAAGGGGGAAGCAGGATAATGGTGCTTCTGGGGGTGAGGATCATGCTGATGATGACGGTGCTGATGATGTTGATGATGGTGCCGCTGCTGATGCTGATGCTGACGTTGGCGATGGTGAAGACGACGATGACGACGCTGTTGCTGCTGATGCTGACGATGGTGCGACTGCTAATGTTGATGTTAATGATGATGCTGATGGTGAGGCTGATGATGGTGCCGAATATGCGGCTGATGAACATGATGAGGAGTATGATGATGATGTTGATGATGGTGATGATGTCAATGAAGATGACGCGGGTGATGATGATGATGATGATGATGATGATGCAGATGGTGCGGATGCGGATGCTGATGATGCTGCTGATGATGATGCTGATGATGATGCTGCCGATGATGATTCTGATGCCGATGCTGAGGAGGAGCAGGAGCAGGAGGAGGAGGAGGCGGAGGAGGAGGATGATGAGGAGGCGGAGGAGGATGGGGAGGAGGAGGGGGGGGAGCAGGAGGAGGAGGACGAGGAGGGGAGGAGGAGGCGGAGGAGAAGGAGGAGGGGGGAGGGGGGGATGAGAGGGGGGAGGGGGGGGAGGAGGAGGAGGAGGAGGAGGAGGAGGAGGAGGAGGAGGAGGAGGAGGCGAGGAGGAGGAGGAGGGGGGAGGAGCAGGGACGAGGAGGAGGAGGAGGAGGAGGAGGATCTCGCTGGGACCCACGGGGTGGAAGCGAACTCAACGATCCCCACTCAAAACGCCAAGCGGTGGCCCACGGAGGACGGCCTCTCGCCTGACAATGCCCAACTCCCGCGCTTGGGTCGTCTTGGGCGGCCCCGCGTGGCTGGGAAATAGCCCCTTCTGACTTCGCTGAAGGTTCTCCGTGCCTTTCTTGGTGCGGGCCTTGCACTCGGCAGCCGAATGACGTGGGTCCTCCGTGGCCCTTATACCGCACGTCGAACAAACATGCAGGCCAAACTTGGGCCAAACATGCAACACGTGCGAGGAATCGCAGACCTTCCCCCCAACCGTGACAGTCCCACCCGCCCGCACCACCCCATGATCAGCAAGACTTGAAAGGTCCTGGCTAGCAGTGTGGCAAGGAGACGCTGCAAATTCAGCAATGTGGTGCACGGGTGCATCTTGGTGACACAACGAGCACAGCCACTTACGTTCGGCCTTGACCAAACAGTGTTCGCTCCGAAGCATGGCCTCGGTGAGGCCACCCAGGCGATGGCCTCGGGAGGCCTCTCGGCGGACCAGGGGGCAGCACTGATGGAGTCTACCATGGCCTTGGCCGCGCGACGCCTAACGAGCGCCGCCGTGCAATCCCACAGGTCCGTGTCAGGGGCCGTTGGCCTTGAAGGCCATGGGTCCAGGAACACCTGGCCACGTCCCCAGCAAGAGTGTCGGCGAAGCCGTTGCTCGTGGCATGCAAACGCTCCTGAGGGGAGAGGGCGTGGTCCTCGAGGTCGACGCGCGACGGGTACCACACAACTTGGACTTCGCCCTCTCCCCTCTCAGCCAAGGCGGCTCGGACACGAAATCAGAGGTCCGAGTTGGGCCCCTTACAGAACTCGTGCTTTCTGGACACCCACCCTCGATGCAGGGCCGCGCTGCCAGTGACAAATCGCAGCGGGCCAGAGAAACTGCGAAGCGCTAGATCAAACGCGCGAATCTCGGCTCTGGGCACCGTTTGAAGGCGACCTCCGAGGGACGTGGCAAAGCCACGGGTCCGAGTCCAGCCCCCCCGAGGCTGGCGCCAGCGAGATCGCAGCCGCGCCCACCCTACGGCGACGAGGATCACTACTAAACTGCCCGCCCGGGCCATCGCCGAAGACGAGAAGAAAGCCGTCCTCTCTGCAATCGAGGTCGGCTCCGTGCGCAACTTCCCCCCCCGCTCCACGCCCCCCCCCCCCGTCCCGAAAGTTGGGGCACGTGGAGCCCTCGCAGCCAGAGACTCGGGTTGGCCTCGTGGCCGACGCGGGCCTGGGAGACAAAATGCTCCGATTTAGAGCATAGGCGGGATCATCCTGATGGCACTGGCAGTCCCAAATCCGATGGAAAAAAGATCTCTTCTGGGGCCCCGCATCGCGGAAACTTCAATGAAACTAAATAACCCCGCTCGCGCTGCCTGTGATGAGGCCACTGGCCTCCAGACGCTGTGACTAACTGGCCGATCATATCGAATTCCTCCCGTTTCAGGAGGCGCTGGATCTGGGACCGAATGGCCGACACGTCAGCACCTGAGACCAAATCATCCCGGTGCTCATGTTTTGCCGCCTGCTGCTAGAGCTGGGCTCTGAGATCCCCTGCAAAATCGCTGACGAACTCTGCAATGTCGAAATCGCCTGCGACACGATCGGCGGCAATGTCAGGAAACTGCCAGGTTTCAAACGTGTCAGCCTCAATCGGCCTACGCCATTCCCCCGTCTCGAAGGGTGGCGACCACGGCCCATATAGGCCCATGGACTTTCAGCTACCGAAACTTGGGGTCGTGCCCGAGACGCGCGGCTACCAATGGCCAGGCTTTCACGATGCGAGGGTGGAGGGAGGGGCACTTGTCCCAGAGGCCGAGTCAGGAGCGGACCAGCTGGGTCCCCAGACTGATACCAGGATCCTTGTCCCCGAACCAAATCGCAAGAGTGGTGGTGAGGCATCGCCCTGGGCTCTTCACAGCTTGCCTTCTCACATGAAGAACAGATGATGGGGAGAATCCCATAGCTTGTGCCCGTACACCGACTGAGACAACGCCCCTTGCAACCACAAGCCTTTGGATGCCTTGGCGTGAGATGCGTGTTTCCTACGCTTCTTGATCCGAGCACCTCTGGAGCGGCCTTTGCGCAGACGCTGGTTGAGCTTGACGCACGAGCGACGAGAGCCCCCCGCCACATCGCACCCCAAGTCCACCGCAGTTGCGAGGAGGAGGAGGAGGAGGAGGAGGAGGAGGAGGAGGAGGAAACGGACGAGGAGGAGGCGGATGAGGAGGAGGAGGAGGAGGACGAGGGAGGGAGAGAGGAGGAGGAGGAGGAGGAGGAGGAGGAGGAGGAGCAGGGGGAAGGAGGGAGACACACGAGGGAATCGGATGAGACCAGTGGGGGCGGATGAGGAGCGGATGAGAGGATGATGATATGATGATGATGATGATGATGATGATGATGCATGAGAGAGGGAGGAGGAGGATGAGGAGGGGAGGAGGAGGAGGAGGAGGAGGAGGAGGAGGAGGAGGAGGGAGACGAGGAGGAGGGGCATGAGCAGGAGCAGGAGAGGAGAGGAGAAGGAGGAGGAGGGAGGAGGAGGAGGGAGAGGAGGAGGGAGGAGGAGGAAGAAGAGGAGGAGGAGGTGGAGGAGGAGGAAGAGGAGGAGGAGGAGGAGACGAGGAGGAGGGGAGCAGGAGCAGGAGGAGGAGGAGGTGAGGAGGAGGAGCAGGGAGGAGGAGGAGGGAGGAGGGGAGGGGGAAGGAGGAGCAGGAGGAGCAGGAGGAGCAGGAGGAGCAGGAGGAGCAAGGAGGAGCAGGAGGCGAGGAGGAGCCAGGAGGAGCAGGCAGGAAGAGGGAGGAGCAGGAAGGAGCAGGAGGAGCAGGAGCAGAGGAGGAGCAGGAGGAGCAGGGGGAGCAAGGGGGAGCAGGACGGAGGAAGGAGGGGAGGAGGAGGAGGAGGAGGATGAGACAGGAGAGGAGGAGGAGCAGAGAAGCAGGAGGAGCAGGAGGAGCAGGAGAAGCAGGGGAGCAGGAGGAGCAGGAGGAGGAGAAGGAGGAGGGAGGAGGAGGAGGAGAGGAGGAGGAGGAGGAGGAGGATGGATGAGGGGGAGGAGGGGGAGGAGGAGGAGGAGGAGGAGGAGGAGGTGGAGGAGGAGGAAAAGGAGGAAGAGGCGGAGGAGGAGGTGGAGAGGAAGGAGGACCACGGAGGAGAGAGGAACACGGAAAAGGGAACAGGGAGGCGGGGGCGCAGCCGCAGGCAGGATGATCCCGCGGCAGGGGCCCACGACTCCCCCCGCAGGCAAGCGGCGGCCCCTTCCGCGGCCTCTGGGAGGCCATCGGCGGTGGTGTGGCCTGCCTCTCGGCGGCGTGGCCTTCGGCGGCCCGCTTTCTGCGGCGAGAACAGCGGCCCTCGCCCAGCGTGCTTCAAGGACTCTATCTAAGGAGTGCGCGCCCAACCCGGCGCGGCTGAAAAAAAACGGAGGTGCCGCCCGCGGGTGTGCGGGATCAGAAATTGGCGGCGCGCACAAGCGGTTGGAGGGAAGGGGGGGGTTCTTAGAAGGACGCTGCTTCTTAGAATACGCCATTCTTACATCTGTAGGTAAGGCCCGCGCCTTCTAAGAAACAGGGGTGCTTCTAAGAAACCCTCCCCCCTCCCCCCACCCTCCTCTGCGCGTGGCTGAAGAAAGACCGCTACGCCGAAGAGTGAAGGCTGGGAGCCGAAAAGGGGGGGGGGGTTCTGGGCCAGGTCCGGAACAAAGCTCTGGACTCGACGACACGCCGCCGATATGACAGGTTGTGTTGGGATGGCGGGTGGGAGAAAGCTAGACGGCTTGCTACCTACGAGGGTGTCTTGATCACTGGCCCCCCATTAGTATACACCCCTTCCCCAGGCGACCAGCAGCCAACCAGGAACAATGAGGACACCATAAGGGCGACCATCCCTGACAAAAAACACAACATGCACCTCGCGGCTAAATGTGGAACGTGCGTGGCCACCCCGCGATCACTGCCAAGTGGTTTTTGACAGGGACGGCGGGGGTGTTGGCGCGTGGCCTGCTGCGCGCAGGCCCACCAGACACAATGATGGGCATTGGTTTTTGACAAGGATGGCGGGGGGCGAAATGTTTCCCGATGTGTGCTGTCACGTGCGTAGGCGCACCATGCGCACTTTGCGCGTGCCCCGAACGTGACGCACCTGGCGCGGCTGGAGTGTGCGGCGCACCTGGCGCAGTCGGAGCACGTGGCGCATCTGGCGCACCAAGCGTGCCTGGCAAGCTCGGGCCCCAGGGGTGCCTGGCACGCGTGGTTCCCCTGGCACGCGTGGCGCACCTCGCCCAAGCGTCGCGCACATGGGCTCGGTTTTGGTTCCCAGTAGCTGCCCATCCAAAGACGACCGCTGAACATGCTCAGGCTTGGGTGTTGCTTCTGTGTTGGGAGGGCGAGTGGGAGTGAGCTAGACGGCTTGCGGGCGGGTGGGTGGCTTGATCACTACTCCCTATTAATATACACCCCCCCCCAGGCGACTGGGAGCCAACCCGAGACCATGCGACCCCCCCCCCCAGCATCCCTTGTAAAACATATCAAAACACATTCTGCCTCCAAATTTGGAACACGCGCAGCGAACCCGATGCGGCCTCCCCCCACCATCCCTGTTAACATACAATACAGAGTACACTTGGCGGTGTCGGCGGCTGCGGCGGGGGCAGCGGCTGCGGCGGTTGCGGCAGTGGCGGCGGCGGCGGCGGCGGCGGCGGCGGGGGCGGCGGCGGCGGCGGCGGCTGCGGCGGCGGCGGCGGCAGCGGTGGCCGGCAGCGGCTGCGGCGCAGCGGCTGCGGCGGCGGCGGCGGCAGCGGCGGCGGCGGCGGCGGAGGCGGCGGCGATGGCAGGCGGCGGCGGCGGGGGCCACGGTGGCGGCGGCGGCGGCGGACAGCGGCGGCGGCGGCGGCGGCGGCGGCGCGACGGCGGCGGCGGCGGGCGGCGGCGGCGGCGGCGGAGGCGGCGGCGGCGGCGGATTCGCCCCCAGTAGCTGCCCATCCAAAGACGACTGCTGAATTTGCTGCGGCTCGGGCCAGGCTCGGGTGCTACGTATGTGTTGGGAGGGCGGGTGGGAGTGAGCGAGACGGCTTGCGGGCGGGGAAGGAGTCTTGACCCCTCCCCCTGCTCCCTCCCCCTGCGCCTGGGAAAGGGATGGGGAGGACGGAGCCGTCAGACCGTCCAAGATGGCCCCAAATGGCTCCAAGAAGGCCATCGGCAGCCCAAGACGGCCTCCAAGATGGCTCCAAATACATCAATATCGCTCAAGGTAGCCTCCGGTACGCCTCCAAGACTGCCCAAGACAGCTCTAAGACGGTTCCTAGTGCCCTTCGAGCCTCCCACGGCGCCCCCCAAGAAGCCAACATCCTTCAGCCATCTAAGGAGCATCAGTGATGTTTGGCTTCTGGCCTTCTCGCTTCCGATGGGCCTCTTGGCCCTCAGGATGGCCCCAAAGAGCCCCAAGAAAGGCCCCAGACAGCCCCAAGATGGGCCCAAGAGCGCTTCCGAGGAGACGCCCAAGAGCGGCCCAAGCGGGCCCCAAGTGGCCATCTTGAAGCCTCCGAGGGGGAGAGGCGAATCTCTGACCCCCCTTCTTCGATCGACCTCCTCCAAGATGGTCCCAAGAAAGCCCAAAATCGGCGGTGGACAAACCTCCCTTTAGTAGACCTCCCCTTAGTGAAAACGGCCTGGGACCGAAATCGACGGACCTGGACCCGCAAAAATGACGGCCGCGACGCCCTCTCGCGAAACGAAAACGGCCAATTCCTTAATCGACGTGTCAGGGCAGGAGGTCTGTCCACCCCCGACAAAGGGGCACCCAGCATGACCAGGGAGGCGCCCAGCATCACCGGGGAGGCCCCCAGGAGGCACCGCGAGAGACCGAAGAGGCTCCAAGAGGCCCCTCCGAGGTCTCAAATACATTCCAAGAGGCCGCAGGACTGTCAAGACCTCTCCTTCTTCTCCTCCTCCTCCTCCTCCTTCTTCTCCTCCTCCTCCTCCTCCTCCTTCTCTTCCTCCTCCTCCTCCTCCTCTTTCATCGGGGGCACTCTGATCTTATATTTTTCCAAACCCACTCGCAACAACATTGGCTACGAGTCACACATCCAGCGCCGCATGCATCATCCTCCCCCTCCTTTCTCTTCTCCTCCTCCTCCTCCTCCTCCTCCCTCCTCCTCCTCCTCCTCCTCCTCCCCCTCCTCCTCCTCCTCCTCCCCCCTACCCCTCCAACCTCCCCCTCCCTCTCTCTCTCCTCCTCCTCCTCCTCCTCCTCCTCCTCCCTCTCCTCCTCTCACGCTGTTCCTCCTCCTCCTCCTC
The DNA here is from genome assembly GCA_963575745.1 of Prorocentrum cordatum. NCBI lineage: Eukaryota > Dinophyceae > Prorocentrales > Prorocentraceae > Prorocentrum > Prorocentrum cordatum. Next base: position 15,092 of record CAUYUJ010010461.1, on the reverse strand, counting down.
CTCCTCCTCTTCCTCTTCCTCCTCTCTCATTCGGGACAACATGATCTGATGTTCTTCTAAACCAGTTCGGAAAAAAACGTTGGCAACATGGTGTTGCAGGAGCCCCTCCCCGATGACGTAACCGTGGCAGGTCACTGTGGAAGATGGAACTAACACAGCGCCAGGTCGACCTGTTCAATTTACTTTTTGACGACTCACACAGCTCATGTTCCCGCCCTCCCCGCCCCCCCGAAATGCATCCAAGGCGGCTGTCGCACAGCATGCTCCTACGCTGCCCTCATCAAGGGAACTCACCTGGCGATCGCGTCTGGATGGGCTGGTGGGGATCATTTTTTTTTTGTTCGGCGGCTCCAAGGACAGCTCCAGGAAGCGGGATTGACGTCTGGGGCACAAAACAAAATAATTGGCCGCAGAGGCACATAGGCCGCTGAGGCGAGTGCACATGCCAGGGACAACATTACCCTCACTGGGGACCGACGCAGGCAGCCCAGCGGATGGGGACACAAGCGTGGTACCGGCGGCGGCCAAATAGGAGCAGTCGCCCTCACGGCGCCAAGCTCCAGCCGAACCACACGCACGAAAAGGCGCGGAGCGACAGACCGCACAGTAGCGGCACGAGGCTGGTGGGGATACGCGAAGCGTCTATGATTTGTTCCCAGACCTTCGACGACTCGATGTGTCGGGCCACCAGTTCCCGAGGGAGGAAGGAGGACGACCATAAGCAGGAACGACCCCACTCTTCCCCCACATTATCATTATACTTCTGCGCTTCCATCCTGCTGTCATCCTTTCTCCTCCTCCTCATCCCCCCTCTTATTCTCCGTCATCCTCCCTCCGTCCGTTTTCCTTTCCTCCTCCCGCTCATCCCCCCATCCCCTCGTCCTCTGACTCCTCCTCCTCCTCCTCCTCCTCTTCCACTTCCCCTTCCTTTCTCCTGCCTCCTTCTCCTCCTGGCCCTTGGCGTGGGGGGAGGGACGGCCCCCGACGGCTTTTTTCCTGGCGACGCCAGCCAGGCACACCTGCTGCGCTGGGGTTCGGCCCCCACTGCCTGCGCACCGAGGCCCCCTCGAGTAATGAACAAATCATGACGGGAGGTGTTCGCCATTTTCAGCCTCTAGGGGACATCACCGGGCCTCGGGACCGTCAGAAAGCGACTGAGGAGAAACCGGTCCCGGGGAACAGGTCGAAACCTCTGGGGGTCGACGTACTGAAACAATCATGGCGTCGGGGGTCTGGGCACCTAATTACCTCGCTCCTGGGAGCGGATGGGCGAGACTGAGGTGCACTTCGCTTCGTGCAGCTCTTGCACGCACAGGTGGAAGTTCCGCGGGCGTGCGTTCTGCTCCCGCTGCAGTGCGACCCCATAGGGCCGAACGGGATGCCTTGGCGAGGGCCCGCAAGCGTGTGGCCTCCAGGCGGTGGGGCGAACGCCCAGCATGGAGGCCCGCCGCCGCCGCCCGGCCCGCCTGGCAGCTGGGCGCGGGGCGCGCCAGCGGGAGCCACGGTGCCGGCGCGCTCCTCGGCGCCTCCCCAGCGGGCCGCGCAAGTGCGGAATGAGGGAGTGTCGGCCCAGGACCTACTCGGCCAGCTGCGGATGTCGGCCAATGGGGGCCAGGGAGCGGGGGCGCTCGAGGCGTTGGAGGCCAAGGCTACCTCGGCACCCCCGCAGCGTCAGCTGCTCGAGGCCACCATTTCGGCCAAAGGGGTGGCATGCCGCCGCACCTAGGCCCAGCTGGGGGCCATGGTGCAGCGCGGGGCCGAGGCTGAGACGTGGTGCCACGAATGCAAGGGGGCCGCATCTGCGGCGCCGTGTGCAGCCTATGACGCGAAGGTGGCGCGGCAGCAGGAGCTGCAGCTCGAGTTGCGCAAGGCCAAGGGCTCGTCGCCGCCATCAGAGGGCTCAAGCAGCACCAAGCAGGCGTCGCGCATCAATCTCTCCGACATGCTGGCCGAAAGCGAGCTGGGCACTGCGGCTGAGATCATCGATGGCGACGGCCTCGGCCTGGGCGGCTTGGACGTCGAGGAGTCCGACCGCAAGCGCTGGGCGGGGCTCGAGCAGAGCGCGGCGAAGGAGGCCCGCGCGGCCGTCCGGGCGGCGAGCGGCCCGACGGCGGAGAACCGCCAGAGGCTGCGCGCTGAGGCCGCGGAGATGCATCGGCGCCTGACTTCCATGCGCCAGCGCCAGGACACGGAGCCAATGCAGGTCTCGGGTGCGGCGGGCAGCCCGGCTCCGCAGCCTGCTGCGGCCCCGGGCGCGCCGCGCCGCCAGCGGCGGCCTCGTCGGCGGCCCCTCTCAGCAGGCTCCGCGGCTGGGTCGGCGGCGGTGGGCGCGCGCCTGCTCCAGCTGACTGTCCCCGCGACCATGCGGGCATGCAGGCGGTGCTGGGCGCGGCCAAGATCGCCGCGGCGACCAGGCGGGAGTCCATGTGGCGGCACGGCGCGCGGCCTCGCCGTCGACGTCTGCGCGGAGTCTCTTTCTGTTGGTCAGAGCCGCCAGGGCAGGGCCACGCGTCGCCACCTGTTCGGAGCAGCTCGTGGTCAGGGCGGCCCTGCCCTGGCTCGCCGTCTGCAGGACCTCCCTTTTCGGCGTCGACTTCGCGCGGGTTCCAGCCATGGCCTCCCCCGAGGTGCCCCTCGAGCCTCTGGGGGTGAGCGTCGCCGCACTTTTTGCTCGGATCACGGTTCCAGACAGAGCCTCCCCCGAGGTGCTCCTCGAGCCTCGGGGGATCAGCGTCGCCGCACTTTTTTGTTCGGATCAGGATTCCAATCGGAGCTCCCCCCGAGATTCTGCTCGCGCCTCGGGGGCTCAGCGTCGCCGCACCTTTTGCTCGGATCAAGATCCTAGTCAGAGCTTCCCCCGAAATGCTCCTCGCGCCTCGGGGGATCAGCTACCCCACTCTTAATGCGCGGATCCGCTCCTGTGCATGTTCCTCGCCCGCAGCCGGCGCCCACGTCGGCGTCGCCAAGGGTATGCGCTCTGGCCACCTAGAATTCGAATTCCTGGCCGACGACAGCCAAGTGTTGAAATGGGCCAAATCTCATCAGCAGGTGGAATATGATGGAATGTGTTTTTTTTTGGTTTTGTCACGAGCATCGCCAGGTCCAGTCGGTGCTCAGCGGCCCCAAGATGTTCGCCTACATGGCGGGCTATTTCATGAGCATAGCGGCAGCTGCGCCAACGGGAGACGCGGCCAATGCCTCCTCTGCAGGAGCCGCTGCCACGAAGAAGCGAGATGGCGCGGCTGCCGACTGCCAGCACCACCCCACCTCGCACAGGATGGCTGCCCAGCGTGTGCAGCTGGTGGGCGCGATGCAGGTGCTCCTGGTCTCGGTGCAAGGCCGCGCCGAGATAGGGCTCGCAGGGGGCAACGTCACGTTTTAAAGCAGGTCAGCGGGCACGCCGCCAGTGCGGCAATCCCGCTCACCATCGCAGGCGACTGGAACATCGACGCGACGGCACTGCGCGACCAGGGCTGGACGGGCCACCTAGACGCCACCACCCTCCAGCCAGAGGGCGCGACGTGCAACGGCCGCGCCTCCGATTTCTTCGCGGCCAGCGCCTGCCTCGACTTCTACGCGCATCGGGTGAAAACTTTGTGGGGCACCCTTCTCGGCCCTCCACTTCTGTCACTTCAAGGCCTCGCTGGCCGAGTCCCCTCCAGCTTCCCCTCCTCAACCTCGATGCTGGCATTCCGCCGCGCGCAGGAGAGTGGCGATGCCCCCCTTTTGCCGACATGTCAGTCGAGCAGACAGCGTCGACCTGGTTTCACGCAGCTGGGGAGGTTGCGTGCGCGTAACGATCTCCCGTTCCGCGGTGACAGCAAGTGGCGCGGGCGCTCAGGAGGGCGCATGCTTCGACTGTTGCCGCTCCAGGCTGTCTGGGGACGAGACCTCCATGCCAGATCCAACCCAACCGCGAAGGGTGGCTCTCTGTGCGACGCCTAGCTATGATGTGCGCGAGGGATAAGGCTCCCCGACCCAAAATCGTAGCTCGAGCTGCGGCCTGGGACGAGCTTTTCCAACAGCTGTCACAGAATCCCTGCGAGGCCGCACGGCGGCTAAACTATCGGAGCGTCTGGATTGCGCAGACTCGAGAGCAGACGTCGTCTGCCAGACCCAAGGCGAAGTGGGCGCCCGTGTTGCGCAAGAGGCTTCTGAGGCCCGTGAGAAATGGAGGTCCTGGGCCCGGCGCCCCGTGGAGTCGGGGGGGGGGGCAAGTCGCTCGTCGTTTTTTTTGGTCCCCAAGGGGCCCCAGGGGCCGCCTCAGGGGATGCTCAAGGACTCGGAAGCGGAGTTCCCCATCCCATTAGTTGGCCAGGATTCGTTGGACCAACTTCTAGTAACGGACTGGGCCCCCACCTGGTGCAAGCCAGCCAGGGAGGATGGGGCCCACACTCGGACTTGGGGCGCGGGGTAGGAGGAGAACCTCTCCCGCTGGTCGCAGCTGAAGACGCGGTCGGCGCGGCCAAGGCATTCCCGCCGTCGACGCGGGCGTTGATTGGGATGCGTTCCACCCGCGCCTCGTGCTGCAATGGCCTGGTGATCTGATCGAGGCGTTCGTTCACTGACGCTTGGGGATGTAATTAACCCCAGGCAGGAGCAGACCACTTTTTGGCTACCCAACGCTCTTTGGGAACCATCAGAATTTCATCGGTTTATGTTAACAGAACTGGATCGTGAAGAATCTCTTGGATTTGTGTTTCATAACCACGAGGATTTCGGGCGCTTATGTTGGCGATCGGATAGTTTTTCCAACGCGATTCTTGAAACACATGTTATGTTTTGGCCAACAGCAGTTGGCAATAGCTCAACATAATAACGGCTTTCTTGAAATAAAAGGTTATGTTTTAGCCAAAAAATCGAGCGCGACAACCCAACATAGTTCAAATGCCAACGAATTTCTTGAAACACGTGGTACGTTTGAGAAACAATTCGATTGCAATGGTTCAACATGTTGGCGACGTGAACGCTAATGGGTTTCGATGTTTTGATCGGGCGCGCGTTGATTCGTGCGTGCGCTGTTAAATCTAAAGCGCTCGCCGCGCCGTTTTTGTAGATGTATCGTCAGGCGTGCGCGCGTTTCGTGTTTTTGTTTTGTGAGGTATGCTTGTGAAACACATGATATGCATGAAAAAACAATTCGATTGCAATTGTTCAAGACAGTTCACACACCAACGATATTTGGGTTGACATGGTAACATGATAACATATTGGCGTCGTGGGTCTTGATGTCTTGAGCGGGCGCTCGTTGATTCGTGCGTGCGTTGTTAGATTTGAAGCGTTCGCCGTGCCGTTTTTGTAGATGTATCGTCAGGCGTGCGCGCGTTTCGTGCGGTTGTTTTGCGAGGTGTGCTGGATTTTTGGGGAGCGCCATATTACTTGCAACATGTCTTTCTCAGACGTTTCGGTCGGTTCGCGTCCGGGAGGGTCGTCTGGGGCTCGTGGTCGGCGTCGTCGTCGTCATCGTCCGTCGTCGTCGTGGCCTTCCTTCGCTGGTCGCCGTCGTCGTCGTCGTCTGTCGTCGTCGCCTCGTCGCCGTCGCCATTGCTGTCGTCAGTTGCTCGTCGTCGTGTCGTCTTCTCGTCTTCTCGTCGTCTGTCGTCGTTGTCTCGCTGTCGTCGTCGTTGGCCCCAGCTGTTGCCGTCGCAGTAGTTGAAGTCGTTCGTCGTCGTCGTGGCCGTCGTGGCCCTCGCAGCTGTCGTCGCTGCGCCGCCGCGACTGCCGTGACTCGTGCCGTGCGGCCGCGCGGACTGATTTTCTCGAGCGCGCGGCCTCGCGCCGCTGCTGCGCGCTCGGGCGCTGCGGCGCCCCCGCGCCGCGATGGCGGCGGCGGCGGCGGCGGCCGCCGAGGAGGGCGCGGACGCCCCGAGGATCGCCGGAGGCGGTGCGAAGGGCAGGAGGGAAGGACGACGGGAGGACGGTGAGAGGAGGAGGAGCGGAGGAGCGGAGGAGGAGAGGAGGAGGAGGAGAGGAGGAGAGGAGGAGAGGAGGAGGAGGATGAGGCTTCTCTCCCGCAGGATCGCAGTTGCGATGTACGGTTACGCCTTCTCCCGCGCCGAGGGCGAGTTCCCGACTTGTTCTTTCCAGTCCTTGCGCCACGTCGTGGATTGCTGCGTGGACATCGGCGGGATTGATGCTCGTGACCGTGCGGAGGAGACTGCTCTCAGAGCCCAGGTCATAACGAAAGTGTCAAGTCTTCCACTCAGTGTATTGGGGGCGCCGTACGACACGTCCCACCTCCGTGCAGTTGTTGAGGATGCGCGTGGTGGGGAAGCCCGCCCCTCCTACCCTCCCTCCTACCCCTCCACTCCCTCCGCTGCTCCACTGATCCTAAGGCAAGTTGATTTTGTTCGGGCGTTCACTTTAGGGCTTTAAGGTTTTAGGGTGTTTGCTGGATTCCTGAGGACGTTTTCAACATTCACGGTGTCCCCTGGGAAGTCGTGGACAGAAGTGTGGGGCAACGTCTTCGCGCTCATGGCGCGACGGCGGCGTGCCTTGGACGACGCCTTGCCCGCCCTGCCCCCGTCCCCGCTCCCTGGAAAGGCAAAGGCGCTGGCCGTGGCAAGGGTCCAGTGGGTCCAGAGAAAGGCGGAAAGGTGTTGGCCGTGGCCGCAGAGCTCGCGGCCTCGGGAGGGCCCAGGCGTCCCAGGCAGCTCGACGACATTTCGGAAGAATGGTGCCGCTGGATATTTACATCTAGCCACATCCCCAGGATGAGGATGATGAGGAGCAGGAGGAGGAGGAGGAGGAGGAGGAGGAGGAGGAGGAGGGGGAGAGGAAGAATGCGGGCTTGTTTTCGCCATGAGGTATCAAGGAAAGCTCAGTTGAGTGACGTCCGGCGATCGTTGCGGCAGACTCGCAAACAGCTGACTGAGTGGAAGAAGAAGTGTTTCGAGCTTCGCGCCGAGGTCAAAGAGCTCAAGTTACATGTGTGGGAGCTGAAGCACGGCTCGGTCATTAGGTTAGGCAAGCACAGATCGAAGGCACGCACGCGGGTTCCATAGCGTAGTTGTGTCGGTTGTGTCGATCCCTACTCAGAGTTCCCCCCTATCAATGTTGAGCCCCCCCCCGCCCCCCCACCCCCCCACCCCCGCCAACTCACTATCCCGCCACCCCGCCACCCGCCTTTAGTTTCCGCTCAGGGCGCGAAGATCTATCGCATGTCCACTTGCGGAGGTTATTCGCTCGCCTTCAAGCGCAACAGGGGCCATGCTGGCTGCGAAGCTCTCTTGGCGCATATCGATGCGCCGCTCTCGAGATATTCTGTCCAAAGGTGGGAGCACTTGTTGGGGGCAGCTTGTGTAGTGAAGTCTCGTATATGGTTTGACTCGCACTACAAGTATTTATGCCATTTGGATTTCGCTTGCAGTGAGACGCTCCTACAGCAAGGTCTAAGGGCTGAAAGGAGGAGGGAGAGGGAGGATGAGAGGATGAGGAGGAGGAGGAGACTGAGGAGAGGAGGAGGGAGGAGGGGGCTGATGAGGAGATGAGGACGAGGGGGATGAGTAACGGCGTAACGGCGGCCTCCTCACGCGGCTGCGGCACCTGCGGCAGGGAGGTTGCAGGGGGGGTGGGGGTGGAAGGAGGGGAGG
>CAUYUJ010010461.1:0-2500 GCA_963575745.1 Prorocentrum cordatum | reverse complement strand
GGGCAGAAAAGCTTCGGCTCCACCCCTCTCGACCTCTCGACGTCAACTCGTCGCCCCGTCGCCCGGATGCGCGTCGCCGCGTCGACTCGACGCCATGCGTGGCCATCGGTCAATCGACTTGTCGACTTCGGATTCGCATTTGCTGCTGCGATTCGGGCGGAATGAGAGAGCTCCTACTCTTGCTAAACTTTTCACCACCCGTCCCCCCGCCCCCCCTCCGCCACCCTATCTGGCCCGTCCCTTCCTCGTCCCTCCCTGGGCCATCCTCCCCCCCATCGCCCCATCGCCCCCGCGCCCTCTTTCTCTCATTTGCCCTCCGCCATCCTTTCCGGGAGTCTCTGAGTCTCTTCGTCTCTTCCTCTCTTCCCGCCCGCCAAGAGAGAGATAGGGAGATAGGGAGAGGGAGGGAGGTGCGCTGACCGAGACTCCATCGACAGGTACATCGAGGAGTGCGCCATGGTGAACGATCTCGCCAAGGCGGCGCTTCAGTCATCGCGACCTCCACAAGGAGGGGCGCGGGGTGCGGCGCGGGCGCGCGAGCGCGCGCAGGGGAGGAGGGGTCGTGCAAGATGGTCGTCGTCGTGTCGTCGTCGGGTCGTCGGCGCTCAGTCGATTACTCGAATGCTCAGACTGTCGGGCTGTCGGGCTCCCACTGCCATGCTGCTGCGCCTGCCTCACTGCCCCACTGCTGCGAATCATCGCGCGGATTTGCCTTTGGACGGGCAGGGGGAGGGGGGGGCTTAGCGATGGCGACGAAGACCCAGACGCATCTGACCAACAAGCACACGACCAGCGGGCAAGGATCACCGCCATGCGAGGGAGGTGGGATGAAGTCTCCGCTGCTTCCTACCCCGCGCCTCCACAGCCGCCGCCTGTCCCTGATTTTCACGACCCCCTTGCGCACCGCGCTCGTTGCTGGGCTCGATTCCTGATCAAGTGTCGGCGTTCTTGTCGAAGCGGCGGTATCCTCGGCGATGTGCTTCGAGAATGGGGGCCGTCTAGCAAGGTGCCCAGATCCCATCAAACCGCTCACCCGCTCACCCGATCCCGCGACGACGCGACGACGACGAGATGAGACGGCAGCGACGAGACGAGACGGAGGACACGGAGGACGGCGATGGCGACCACTAGACCACGAGACGGAGGACACACGGAGGACGGCGATGGCGACCACTAGACCACGAGACGGAGGACACGGGGGACGTCGATGGCAACGACAGGAGATAGGAAATAGGATCAATAAGATGCCCATTCGTCCGTTCGTCCATTGAGCCATCGTCCATTGGGCTCGCCCGTCGTCGCCTCGTCGCCTCGCCACCGTCGTGAGTTGTTGTTCGATCGTTTCCATCGTTCCCAAGAGGTTGTGTTTTCCTGCAAAGCATTACGGCAACATCTGGATGGGACAGATATCGTATTGAAGGAAGCGTTTTTCTTCATGAGCATGACTTACTGCCAATCGCTCTGGATTTCGAGTGCCACCGTGACTTCTGACGTTGTGGAATCGTCGATGGAACCAGATTGCTCTTTGCCTGGCATTGGGTACGTCACTGTCGACCTTCCTTTGAAACATATGCCATTGTCGAAACTTATGTCTGAATTACACGATCTCGCGTGCATCTTCCCAGAGAAGGACCCGTCTTCCAGGACGCCGCGACCCCGCCCCCTCCTGCTCAAATTCAGCCTTTACAGCCGACCCGCCGACCCCTGACACCCTCGCACTTTCACGGTTCGGTTTAAAGGTTCATCGCCGCATCGTCGCATCGCCAATGCCGATGCATCGTCTCCTCGGGCCCTCGGGAACTGACTGGGCCCACGGACCGCAACCTGGCCCAGCCGCTCTCTTGCCCTCTTGCCCTCTTTCCCTCTTGCATGGCCCTTTGGCCCTTCCACCCTTCCACCCCCGCCCCTGCCCCGGAGGCTGGAGCTGACGGAGGAAGCAGGCAACGTCGTCGTCGAAGCGCACCTCGCGGAGTGGTGCTTGCACAGCACGAAGGTCGCCAAGCTCACGGACGTAGTCTTTGTCGGCGAGTTGGCCGCCTCGTGCAGGCGGGATGGAGGGGGGGGGGGGCAGTGGGGAGGCGCTGGAAAAGGAGACGGCGGGGGCACTTGGCGGCAAGAATATGGGCGCTGAGGTGCTGAGGTGCTGAGACTGCGACAAAGCCACCAAGTGCGGCGGAGCGGCGCGCGCGACAGATCGCGCAGCTCGCGACGCCGGCGACGAGACGTCGACGTCCAACGATGGCGCGACGGCGCGATGGCGACGTCGTCGATTCTTGCGACGGGATCGGGCCTCCGGGAGGTGTCGTGAACGTGGCAAGCTACGACGAGCTCATCGTGGTGGCGGTCGCCGCGGCGGAGGTGGAGCTGACGGCGGCGGTCGCGGCGGCGGCCCAGGGGGGGCCAGAGGAGGGCGAGGGCGAGGGCGAGGGCGAGGGCGAGGGCGAGGGCCAGCAGCACCGGACGCGGCGGCAACGTCATAGCCGCATAGCCCCTCGCGACC
>CAUYUJ010010460.1:0-28342 GCA_963575745.1 Prorocentrum cordatum | reverse complement strand
CTACAGGATGACGCTGGGGCAACGGACGGGTGTAGGAACCCCCCCCCCCCCCCAAAAACAAAACAAACAAAGCAAAACAACCCTTTTTGTTGCAATCCCTCGCGTGCCAACCGCCTCCTGCCTGGGAGGCGACCGCTGACGCCCTTGGTGCTTTTGCCATCTGTTTCTATGTGCGGCGTGCGCTCAGAGGAGCTTCGGATGGGTTCCAAGAGAGGCATTGGAGCAGGGGCGGGGAGGACACGAGGGAGAGCAGGGGAAGGGAGGATCGCGAGGAGGAGGAGGAGGCGGAGGAGTAGGAGGATGAGGAAGGAGGAGGGAGAGGAGGGAGTGTTGAGAATCGTGATGTTTAGAATGTAGTTCTTGCTTCCGTCAGCTTTCTCCATTCCGTTGACCGCGCAGCTCTGTATTTCAACCGTGGCATGTACAATCGGCCAACACTGTTCGTGTTCTAGGCTTAGCGAAAGAAAGAAAGAAAGAGGGATGAGGAGGAGGCGCAGAAGGAGCAGACGGATGGACGTGTCAGGAGTGCGGCGGGAGGAAGCAGGGGGAGAGAGAAGCGACGACGACGACGACGTCGTTATTGATGATGCTGTTGCTGATGATGAGGATGCTGATGGTGAGGACAATGACTGCGATGCTGCTGATAAGGTCATGATGGCGACATCGATGACAATCACTACGCTGATTATACTGATGCCGACGGTCATGATTGTAACGACGGCGGCGAGTATGATGATGGTGGTGATGATAAGGCTGGTGGCCGTGATGAGGATGACGCTGTCGCTGTCGTTATCATTGTAGTTGTCGGTGATCATGACGATGCTGCTGATGATGATGATGATGATGATGATGCTGATCGTGATGATGATGATGCTGATGCTGATGCTCTTGCTGCTGCTGATGATGATGATGACGACCATGATGATGATGATGATGATGATGATGATGATGATGATGCTGATGATGCTGATGATGATGATGATGATGACGATGATGACGCTGTTGCTTCCGCTGCTGCTGCTGATGATGATGATGATGATGATGGTGACGACGACCTTGCTGCGGCGGTTGATGAATGTTCCGTGTTGCTGGTAACGAATAGGGTCATGCCGAGTGACAAGACCGTTGATAATGATAACGAGGAGGAGCGGGATGGCGTAACAAAGGGAATAACGCTGATGCCGATGATGCCAACAAGAGGGATGTATGCCGATGTCGAGGACGAGCGGGATGGAGTAAACTGGGGGAGGACGATAAGGAACAGGAGGAGGGATGGTCGTGGTGGTGGTGGTGGTGGTGGTGGTGGCGGTGATGACGTTGACGATGACGATGACGATACTGATGACGGTGATGATGCTGATGCTGATGATGATGCTGATGATGATGATGGTGATGATGCTGATGATGATGATGCTGATGATGCTGTTGCTGATGATGATGATGATGATGATGTTGATGCTGCTGATGATGCTGATGATGGTGATGAGTATGATGATGGTGGTGATGCTGCTGCCGAGGATGATGATGATGATGATGAGGATGATGATGATGCTGCTGATAGTGATGATTGTGATGGCGATGTTGATGCTGATACTGATGAGGACGATGATGAGGATGAAGAGGATGCACCAGAGGAGGGATGGGTGGGGGGAGTCAGTGGTGGTGGCGATGATGAACATGCAGGTGAAGATGGTGACAACCACGCACACTAAGCCGAATCAGAAACATACAACGGCAACTACTACGACTGATACTAATAAGACGAATGATACGGATATTCGTACTACCATGAAAAATGATACGACTGCGAAGACGCATCGCAATATCATGCTACACGTTGCGACGACTATGTCTGACACTGATAAGACGCACATCAATAGTATCACGACCACCGCGACTAATAATAGTAATATCGCTACGCTGATGATGCTGATGATGATGAGGATGAGGAGGCGGGGTCCGAGGATGAGGAGGTGGAGGGAGAGGGGGACGAGGATGCTGCTGCTGCTGATGATGCTAACGATGCTGCTGCTGATGATGCTGATCCTGCTGCCGATGATGCTTATGCTGATGATGACGACGACGATGATGATGAGGATGATACTGATGATGGTGATGACGCTGATGAACACGATGATGCTGTTGATGATCATGATGATGCTGATTATGATGATGGTCATGAGGATCGTGATGCTGCTGATGCTGCTGCTGATGATGATGCCGCCGACGACGACGATTTTGATGGTGATGCTGATGATGATGTCGATGATGATGTCGTTGTTGTTGTTGATGATGATGATGATGGTGGTGCTGATGATGATGACGATGATGATGGCGATGATGATGGTGGTGGTGGTGATGGTGATGATGATTGTGATGATAATGCTGCTGACGATGCTGATGATGATGCTGATGATGATCATGATGCTGTTTCTGATGATGATGATGATGACGATGATGATGATTATGATGATGAAAAGCTGATGATGCTATGATGATGCTGATGATGATGACCAGGAGGAGGAGGAGGAGGAGAAGGAGGAGGCGGAGGAGGAGGAGGCGGAGGAGGATGCTCTTCCTCTCTCTCACGATCGTCGTCTGACAGGCTGACTTTTGCTGCAGGGTGTTGCGAAGCAAGAGAGGGGAGGGAAGAGACGGATTCGTGAAGATGCGGAAGGGGGATGAGGGAGAAGGAGGTACGAGCGGTGCAAGAAGGGCATGCGCAGCGTCCCAGTTGTGGCGAATGGGGCGCCCTCCCCCGCCTCGCCACCCTCGCCACCCCCCGTCCAGGGCTGCATTTGGTTGCGACGCCTTCCTTCACAACTCGCAGAGGAGGAACAACGAAGACGTCGGTGACCCGCAGAGGAGGACGCAGTGAGAAAGGGCGGGATGGAGGGAAGGAGGATGGGGAATGGGACGAGGACGAGGACTAGGAGAAGAAGGGAGGAGGAAGGATGAGGAGGGGGAGGAGGAGGAGGATGGGGATGATGATGAGGAGGACAAGTTTACACATACATGTATAGTGCGTATCTATGGTTGTATAGATGTATATCATGACCTTCGGCCCATCCCGCCACTGTGCCTGGGTAATTGGTATGAAGCCTATTGCGTGTTCGTTGGGATTTCGTGGGGGGCCTCTTGGGGGCCTCTTGGAGGCAGTTTGGACGCCTCTTGGGAGCTTTTGGGGGCCCTCTTGAGGCTTTTTTTGTGCCTCATGGGGGCCTCTTGGGGCCTCTTGGGAGCCTCTCGGGGGCCTGGTGGGGCCTTCTGGGCGCCTCTTGGGCCTCTTGGGGCGAAAGGCTCGGATTTTCGGTTCGTGTTCCCTCTTTTCGGCCCCTTGGGGGCCGTCTTGGGGCCCTCCTGGGCCGTTTTGGGCGCCTCTTGGGCCGTCTTGGAGCCCTCTTGGGCGGTTTTGGGGCCCACTTGGAGGCCTCGTGGGCCGTCTTGGGGCGGCTCTAGGGCTGTCTGGGAGCGTTGGGAAGCCAGAAAGGAGAAAGCGCCCAATCCTTCAAAAACCGAAGGACAATCAGTGATTTTGGCTTTTTGGGGCCCTCTTGGAAGGCCTCTTGGAGGCCTCTTCGGGCGTCTTGGAGGCCATCTTGGGCGCCTTGGAACGACCTTTCGGCGGCTCGGGGCCCTCTTGGGCTGTCTACGGGGCCTCTTGGGGCCCTCCTGGCCCGTCTTGGGGCCCTCGTGGGCCCGACAGTGTCACGCGACAAGACTTGCCCGAGCACCAGCGGGCACGCGGGAAGCCCCGGGGGGCACGCGCCAAGCCCCGCCAAATCTCGGACATTTGGGGTCCGGGTCTTGTAGAGGAGCGAGGACGGAGGCCGAGAGGACTCGGCAGAGAACACAGAGCCCCCTCCGTGCCCAGAGGCACGGTGGCGGATATACGGTGTTGTCTATGTCGTGCCGGAAACACATGGGGTGCAGGATGTGCTATGCGGCCAGGAGCGCCTGACAGCCCACGCAGCGGCCAAGACGCGACCACTGGCGCCCACCGCGCGAAAATCCTGAAGCGTCAGACAGCGCACGAGGTCGAGGCCCCACTGGGCGAGAACCTGGAAGCGCCAGCCAGCGGACGAGGCGGACCCGGGCGCTCGCTGGCGAAAGTCCAGTAATTTCAGCCAGCGCATAGGGCGCCCACGAGGCTGCCACTGGTGCCCACCAACCGAAAACCCAGAACCGCCAGCCAAATACCTTCACACCCAAGTAGGTACCCCCTAGGGCAAGCGCTAATTTGGGACACATGTTCTGGACCAAGCTTGTTCCACATCTCAAGTTCTGGTGCCAAGATGACTTCGGCCCAAACCACAGAGCGTAGCCGTTTTGGCTCAAGCCGTTCGGGCTCAAGGCGTCGAGGCTGAAGCCCGCAGCCGCGTTGGCTGCTTACTGCAACGAACACCCCACCCAAACTACCAGCGGGCTGTGTTGGCTGGTTGTCGGTGGACCCAGTCTTCACCACACACCAACCACAGTGTAAACGAATGGCTCCAGTCGACGATCCATGTCGATGGCATCCGAAGTGTCAGATGAGCGTAAGTGAGGTCGTCGAAGACATCGGATTCGGCAAGGCTCAGCTTCTGATGGTGGTCACGGGCGGGGCCGTGTTCTTTAACCGGGGCGTGCAGATGTGCCTCATGTCTATCTTGACGATTCCCATCGCTGCGGACCTCAGACTCACCACCACGCAGCAGGGCCTCTTGTCGACCGTTTTGTTCTTCGGCATGACCCTAGGCACGCTGGCCAGCGGCTGGAACGGAGACGGGGTTGGCCGTCGCTTCCCCGTCGTGGTCAGCAGCATCGCCACCATCGTCATCGGATGCCTCTCCGCGGCGTGCACCAGCTACCGCTGGCTCTTCTTTGCGCGGCTCTGTCTGGGCTTCGCGGTTGCCCTCGGCGACGTGCCCGTGACGGCGCTGCTGAGCGAGGTCACGCCCAAGCAGTGGCGCATCCCCGTGCGGGCTGCGGCCGAGGGGATCTTCGACGTGGGCTACACGTACGCGGCGTTCCTCGCCTCCTGCGGGGACCCCTACTTGATAGAGCTGGACTTCGCGAGTGGCGAACATCTCCGTATCCGCGCCCTCGCGGTCTGGATTCCGGGGCGCGATCCCGCGGATACGCGGCCGCACGGATACGTCCCGCGCGGTGCATGTGCGAGAAAACGCCCGCATCCGCGGGGGGTCGTGTCCAAGGGGCCCGATCCGCGAGGCCGCGGATACGGATATGCTTTTCGCCCACCCAGGACTGGCAGAGGCTGATGGTTGTCACCTGCATCCCTGGAGGGATTCTGGGCCTGTCCGCGGCCGCGTTCCTGCCGGAGTCGCCCGTGTGGCTCGCCAGCAGGGGCGACCGCGCAGAGGCCCTCGGGATCTTCGAGGGCCTCCGGCGGCTGAACGGCAAGCCACCCCGGAGCATCGAGCTGGAGGTGCCGGAGCCCGCGAAGGCGCAGGCGGACCAGTCGGAGCTCGCCGGAGCCCTGGGCGTCGTGTTCGGGCCGCGCCACCTGCTGACGACGTGCATCCTGGCCTACGTCGGGTTCGTGCTCAACGTCTTCTACTACGGCGGCATGTACGCTCAGCCGCAGGTGATGACGCAGGGGCGCGGCCTCGCTCCGGGCTGGGAGATGGTGCTCGGCGGTCCCTTCGACCTGATCGGCATTGCTGTGGCCACGGTGCTCGCTCAGGCGGCGCCTCGCAAGACGGTGCTGATGTTCACGATAGCGGCGGCGGCCGTCTCCATCAGCTGCTTCGGCTACGCGGGGTCGCTCCCGAGGCGAACGCCACTGCTCGAGGTGGTGTACCAGGTCGGCTTCTTCGGCTTCTACTGGGTGCCGGCCATGGGCTTCATCGTATTCGGGCAGCTGGCCGTGGAGAGCTACCCGACCCTGGTCGCCACCACGGGCGGCAGCGTCGTCTTCGGCATGGGCCGCTTCGGCGCGATGACCGCCCCGCTGCTGTTCGAGGGCATGCGCGACGTCAGCGGGCAGTGGGAGCTGTTCACCTACTTCACCTCGGTGCTGTGCGCCATGGGCATCGTCCTCCTGGGCTGGAAGCCAGGCGCGCAGGCTCAGGGGCAACGCTAGGGGCACGAGGCTCGAGGTTTCCGCGCGGTTGCGTGGGCTCCTGGGGAGGGAATCCCCTGCCCTCGGGATGCGTTCTGGCGGCGTTGCCTCGCCGAGAGCGTCCTTTGGGGGGTGCCCGGATCGCCCCGAGAGCCCGCCAGAAACCCGGGCTCCGACCCGAAAGCCAACGCTAGGGGGGGGGGGGGCGGACAGGCTCGGGAGGAGATGCATCGGCCCCCCCCCCGTATCGCCCACTCATCGCCGATAGGGGCCTGACAGCCCACCCCGCCTGGGAGTGTGCGGTTTCGCTGTCGAGAGCTTGTCGCCGATCAATCGGCGACGGGCAGTCGGCCCTGATTGGTTGGTCGACCATGCCAAATCGAGGGTACCCTCGTGTCCTGCCTAACCCGACCTGTGCAACCCGCACGTCCTGTGCTCTTTGCCGTTCTGGGGCCACGTTGCAGTCGCAAGGGTCTTGTGCCCTCTCGCGTGTCCTCTCCAAGCGAGTCCGACTGTATCGAGAGCTTATCGCCGATCAATCGGCGATGTATCGCCGATTCCAGGTCGATGCTCCCCCCCCCGTGGTCGGTCCCCCCCTGTCGTTGCCCCTCGCAGGCCCTGGATGCCCGGAAGCCCGCACGGTCGGTGTAGCTCTGCCCATGCCAGCGAGTGCCTCTCGCGAGGGCCGCGCACGGAAAGTGCCCGTCGCAGATGCTGGCCACACCCTCGCCGGCTGCGTTCGAGGGCGTCCTGTTGTCGCTCGCGCCGTTTGATCGGCCTCCAGGGCAGTAGTCAGGTGACGCATTCGGCACGCATGTCCGTCTTTGATCCGTCATCATCCCAAATACTGGGCGTGTCTGGACTCTCCGTTTTTTCATCCCCGTTCGTGCAAGGCGGACGCGTCTCTGCAAAATTTGACCTTACAATTTGACCTGTCGATATTTTTGTGTTCTATTAGAATGCTAGCGTTTCGGCCAAAAATGCCGACTGCAGCTGCCCGAATGATCTCACAGATCTCTGTACACCACCTTTCAGGCCGCAGTTCGTTGGGGAAGGAAAAAAGGCGCCCCAAAGGGCCCTCGAGAGGGTCCCAAGACGGCCTTGGACAACCCCACGAAGGCCCCATGGGGGCCGAAGCGGGCCCCAAGAGGCGTTCGATACGGCCACAGGGGAGGCAGGATCCAGGACGGCTCAAGAGCGACCCGAGATGTCGGGAGAAGTCTCCCCCGCTGCAAGCCAACCGAGTCCCAAAAGGATTCCCCGGCCGCGCGGGGCCCCACAGCAGCCCGAGGGAGGGGGAGGACGTGGATGCGGAGGAGCAGGAGCAGGAGCAGGAGGATATGGAGATGCAGGATGAGATGGAGGAGGTGGAGGAGATGGAGGAGATGAGATGGAGAAGCGGGACGAGCAGGAGGGCAGCAATAGATGGAGGAGTCTCTCTCCTCCGTCTCTTCCATGCACCTGCTCTCCTCCACATCCTGCGAGGAGCGGAGCAGCAAGAGACGGAGGAACGGGATGAGCAGGAGAGTTTTGTGCATGTTTGGGCTGTGTCGGGCACTTTTAGGAGATCAGGGCATACTGAGGGCTCTGGGGACAGCTTGGAGCCATCTAGATGGGTGCATATAGATAGATGCATGGATCGATGGATTAATGTTTGACCCAGTGGATCGTTGACGGGCGGATCGGTAGATGTGTGGTATCGGGTCGCCTAGATGCATGTGTGGATCGATGCCCACGTCATTGGATGTATGGATGGATGTCCGATTGGACTGGTGTATGGACGGACGGGGGACATAATGGAAGCGGGCTGGAATGTAAGCGCGCGCGCGCGCGGTTCTGGTCATAGTATCCTCATCCACCTTCTTTCTTCCCACTTCACCTCATTATCCTCCTTTTCGCCTCCTCCTCCTCGTCTTTGCTCCTCCTCCACCTCTATGCTTCTGCTGCTGCCCTTCCTTCTGCTCTTCACGTCTCTTCCCCCTCATCCGTGCCGCTCTGCTTCCCTCTAAGTATTGCGGATCCTCGTCATCCCCTTCCCCTTCTGCGCGTCCCTCTGTCTTTTTTCCTCCTCCTCCTCCTTCCTTCTCCCCTTCCCCCTCTCTATACCTCGTCCTGCCGGGTGCGGGAAGGTATGAGTAATGCGGGATGAGAGAGGAGGAGTGATTAGGGAAGGCCAGCAGTACGAGGGACGGCTGAATGGGTTCTGCTGAATGGGAAGGCCAGCAGGACGAGGTTCAGGCTTGGCGGTGTGTATAAGTGGGTGGCGCGATGGGGGTCGGGCTTCCAAGAAGGCGGCGGGCCTTCTAAGAAGGCAGGGCCCTTCGTAGTCTCCCGCCCAGGTTCTAGTAAGCCTTGTCAGCAAGCTTCAGGGCCTTCTAATCAGGCCCCTGCCTGCAAATGAGCTCCCCGCCTTCTTAAAGGACGAGGAGGAGGAGGAGGAGGAGGAGGAGGAGGAGGAGGAGGAGGAGGAGGAGGAGGAGGAGGAGGAGGAGGAGCATGAGCAGGAGGAGGGCAGGAGGAAGAGGCGGAAGGAGGCGGTAGGAGGCGTTGACAGAGCAGGAGGGAGAGAACAGGAAACATGAGGAGAAGGGAGGGGGGGGAGGAGGAGGAGGCGGAGGGAGGCGGAGGAGGAGGAGGAGGAGGAGGCGGAGGAGGGGAGAGAGGAGGCGGAGGCGGAGGAGGAGGCGGAGGGGAGGAGGAGGAGGAGGAGGAGAGGGAGGAGGGGAGGCGGAGGAGGAGGAGGAGGAGGAGGAGGAGGAGAAGGAGAGGAGTAGGAGAGGGGGGGGGGGGGAGGAGGGAGGAGGAGGAGGAGGAGGAGGAGGTGGAGGAGGAGGAGGAGGAGGAGGAGAGGAGTGAGGAGGCGGAGAGGAGGAGAGGAGGAGGAGGAGGAGGAGGTGGCGGTGGCGGTAGGAGGAGGAGGCGGAGGCGGAGGCGGAGGAGGAGGAGGCGGGGCGGAGGAGGAGGCGGAGGGGAGGAGGCGGCGGAGGAGGAGGCGGAGGAGGAGGAGGCGGAGGGAGTAGGAGGAGGAGGAGGCGGGGCGGAGGAGGAGGAGGAGGAGGAGGAGGAGGAGGAGGAGGAGGAGGCGGAGGAGGAGGAGAGGAAAGGGGAAGGAGAGGCGACTGAGAGGCGTCGGAGAAGCAGGAGGAGGGGGAGGCGGAGGCGGAGGAGGAGACAGAGGACGAGGAGGAGGAAGAGGAGGAGGAGGAAAAGGAGGAGGAGGAGAAAGAGGAGGAGGAGGAGGAAGAGGAGGAGGAGGAGGAACATGAAGAGGAGGAGGACGAAGAGGAACATGAGGAGGAAGGAAGAGGGATGGGGAAGGGAGGATGGAGAAAACTAGCATCCGCATCCTCCTTCTTCCGCTCTCGCTCGTGCTGCTGATGCTTCTCCGCCTTTTCGTCCTGCTCCTTCTCCACCTCTTCCTCCTCCTCCTCCTCCTCCTCTTCCCCGAGGCGACGTCATCACCTTCCGAGTCCAGCTGAGCCGTCTGGGGCAGCCGCGGGCCAAGGACATTCAGGCGCTCGGTAGCATGAAGGACTCCTGCGCGCGGGAGGCACATAAGGAGGATGAGGAGGAATACAGGGAGGGCGGAGGGAGGGAGGAGGATGAGAGGCGACGAGGGGGCACGGTTGATGCTGACGTTGCTGCTGCTGATGATGGTGATGACGACGATGTTGGTGTTGATGTAGATGTTGATGCTGTGATTGATAGTGAAGAGGATGGTGACGAGCATGACGATGCTGATGATGGTGATGATGACGACGATGGTGATGCTGCAGGTGCTGCTGACGATGGTGATGATGACACTGGTTATGATCATGGCGACGATCGATGATGCTGATGACGATGATGATGAGGGTGCTGATGACGATTACGATGGTGCTGATGATGGTCATACTGATGCTGATATGATGGTGGTGATGCTGATGATGCGGATGACGACAGTGACGATGACGATGACGATGATGACGGTGATCATGATGAGGAGGAGGAGGATGATGTTGCTGCTGATGATGCTGCTGATAATGAAGAAGAACACGGCGATGAGGATACTGTTGTTGATGATGATGCCGACGATGATGATGCTGATGATGATGACGACGATGCTGATGATGATGACGATGGCGACCATTATGATTGCGATGCTAATGATGATGTTGCTGCCGATGATAATGATGATGATTTGAACAATGCGACCGTCGTCGCAATGAATGGGCACTACTGTCAGCACTAGTGGCTAGTGGTAGTAACACCTTTTCGCTGAGTCGTGCGACTCCACTGGCAACACTGCATTCGCCACGCATGCGGTCATTAGGACCCTCGGAAGGGATGCGGAGCACGAGTAGGAGGAGCAGGAAACGGATAAGGAAAATGAGACGGCGGAAGGGTAATGAGGCAGATATGCTGATGAGGATGGTGATGGGGATTGTGATGATGATGATGGTGAGGATCATGATGCTGATCATGATGATGATAGCGACGATACTGATGCTGATACTGATGATGCTGCTGGTGATGCTGATGACGATGCTGCTGATGATGATGACGATGACGTTCAGGATTCTGATCATGATGAAGGGGGGGAGTGAGACGGGGGAGGAGGATACTGATGATGATGATGGTGATGATGATGAAGCTGATGATGATGATGATGGTGATGATGATGGTAAGGAGGTTGATGCTGCCGCTGATGATGCTGATGACGCTGCGGATGATGAGGATGACGCTGAGTCTGGTAATGCCATCGTATTCTCGCATGTGCGGTATGATGATGATGCCGATGACGATGACGATGAAGATGACGATGATGCTGATGCTGATGACGCTGATGATGCTGATGATGATGAGGATGATGATGATGAAGATGATGATGCCGATGGTGATGCTGATGGCGATGACGATGGTGATGATGACGATGATGACGATGCTGAGGCTGATGATGATGATGATGATGATGATGATGATGATGATGATGATGATGATGATGATGATGATGATGATGATGCGGTTGCTGGTAATGATATTTATGTCGATGATGATGATGGTGAGGATGATTAGGATGCTGATGCTGACGATGATAATCCTGATGATGCTGCTGATGGTGATGATGATGACGGTGATGCTGATGCTGAGGCTGAGGCTCATGATGATGGTGATATGAATCATAATGCTACTGATGATGCTGATGATGGTGATGATGATGCTGACGATGCTGCTGATGATGATGATGGTGATGAAGATCGCGATGACCCTGGTGACGATGATGATGACGTTTTTGTTGATGATGATGATGCTGATGAGGATTTTGTTGATGATGGTACTGATGATGATAAGGCTGAGGCTGAGGCTGAGGCTGAGGCTGATGATGATGATGATGGTGGTGGTGGTGGTGGTGGTGGTGATGCTGATGCTGATGCTGATGCTGATGCTGATGATATATGACGATGATGCGGATGCTGATGCTGATGACGCCCTGATGCTGATAATGAGGATGAAGATGCTGATTCTGCTTATGATGTCGATGATAATGATGTTTAGGATGATGGTGATGGTGACTATGATGATGATGATGATGGTTACTGTGCGCCGATGCTGCTGATGATGATGGAGCTTCTGCTGCTGCTGCTGATGATGATGATGATGATGATGATGATGATGACGATGATTACGATGATGACGATGCTGCTGCTGCTGATGATGATGATGATGACGACGACGACGACGATGATGATGATGATGATGATGATGATGGTGGTGGTGGTGGTGGTGGTGGTGTTAGTGGTGGTGGTGATGGTGATGATGATGGTGGTGGTGATGGTGGTGGTGGTGGTGAGGGTGAGGCTGATTCTGATGTGGAAGGCCATCTGGCCCTGGGCCCCCGAGCAACCCAAAGGGGGTACTAAGTACGTCGTTGTGGAGATACTGGTGGACAGCAGCTGCGCCGTCGACGACCAGTGCGATTACGGCCGCACCACTGACTACGAGTACGACGACGGCAGCTTTTTCGATAGCGATGTGTACACCTACGACGCCCAGGACTATTCCGGCTCCCAGAACGTGGAGCACTACGACTTGGCACCCGCCGACTCCGACTCGGACGTCGTGGACTACGAAAAGAGCGTGCCATCGGATATGCTACAGCCACCAGCAGAGCTACTAGGGCCGTCAGACGACCTTCGGGGACCACAAGCTGCACTACGAGGGCCACACGCACAGCTACGAGAATCACCAGAAGAACTTCAAAGTTCCACCTGCCGAGCTACGAGAACCACCAGCAGAGCCACGAAGGCCACAAGCTGGGCTACGAGGGCCGCGAGTTGAGCTACGAAAGTCAGGGTTACGAGGGCCACCTGGATAGCTACTTGGGCCACTACCTGAGCGTCGGGGGCAACGAGCAGAGCGACTACGGCCACCGGCAGAGGTACCAGGACCCCAGCGGCCCTTCGAGGATCACAAGCTGAGCTACGAGGACCACAGGCGCAGCTACGGGAGTCACCAGAAAAGCTTCAACAACTACCAACCGAGCTACGAGAGCCACCAGCAGAGCCGCGAGGGCCACGAGCTGAGCTGCGAGGAACGCAGGCTGAGCTACGGAAGCCACAAGCAGGACGACCGTGACCACCAGTTGAACAACCAGGGCCACTTGCTACGCTACGCGGGCCACCAGCTGAGCAACGTGGACTACCAGCTGAGCTACCAGAGGCACCAGCTGTTTTACGAGGATTGCCGACATAGCGACTGCGGGCACCAGCATACTACCAGGGCGCGGACCTGCTAGGTCCAAAAGCTCAGCTACGAGGGCCGAAGGCAAAGCTTCTACAGCCACCTGAAAAGCTACCGGGCCCCCAGCAGACCTTCGAGGAACACGAGCTGTGCTACGAGGCCCAGAGGCGCAGCTACGATAACCACTGGCAGCACCGCGAGGACTGCGAGCCAAGCTACGAGGACCACTGGCAGAGCTACGAGAGCTACGAGGGCCACCTGCTGAGCTACGAGGGCCACAACTAGAGCCACGCGGATTACAGGAAACACAATGAGAGCCTCCTGCTCACCTACTCGGGCGACGAGTTGAATTCAATAGACCAGCCGCGAGGACCACCTGCGGAGCCACGAGAGCCACAATTTAAGCTTCGCGGGTCACGAGCAGAGCTGCGAGAGCCTTCCGCAGGGCTGCCAGAGCGATCGGCTCAACTACGAGAGCCACGTGCAGAGCTTGGAGAGTCATCGTCAGAGGCGCGAGGTCCACCTGGAAAGCTGTGAGGGCCACGACCTGATCGTCGAGGGCAGTGATCAGGGCGACCGCATGCACGGCTACGCAACCAGGGCCCGCGGCAGACTGTCGAGGACCGCTGATTGAGCTACGAGGCCCAGAGGCACAGCTACGAGAGTCACCGGCGCAGTCACAAGGACTGCGAGCTGAGCTGCGTGGGTCGCGGGCGCAGCTGCGAGAGCCGCGAGGGCCACCTGCTGAGCTAAGATGGCCACGGCCGGGGCTTCGCGGGCTACAGGGAGGACTTCCAGAGCTTCCTGCTGAGCTACTAGGGCGACTTGCTGAACTGCACGGCCGAGAAGCAGAACTCCGAGCGGCGCGGGCTCAGCTGCAAGGGCCATCCGCGGATCTAAGAGGGCCGCGACTTGAGGTGCGCGGGCCAAAAGCTGCCAGGGCGACGAGCTGAACTGCAAGTGCTACGAGGGCAACCACCTTAGTGACGAGAGCCGTCGGCAGAACTAGCCGAAGGGGTACCAGCCAGAGTGATGGGGAGTGAAGGTCAGGCGCCGCAGCGGCCTCGATGGCTCCCCGGTTCCCTGGGCGCGTGGGGTGCCGCCGCCCTGAGCGACGGCGGCGCTGTCCTTCGTGTGGTTGCGCCGCGGCGCCCTGCCTGGGGCCCCTGCCCCCGGCCCCGTCGCCCCCTCGCACCCCCGTCGACGGGGGGGGTTCGGGGGCGTTTCTTTTGAGGCAGCTGGTCAGATTTTTTTGTGTTGTTGTTGTTGTTGTTGTTGTTGTTGTTGTTGTTGTTGTTGTTGTTGTTGTTGTTGTTGTTGTTGTTGTTGTTGTTGTTGTTGTTGTTGTTAGTGTGTGTGTGTGTGTGTGTGTGTGTGTGTGCGTGTGTTGTTGTTGTTGGTGGTGGTGGTGGCGTTGGTGTGTGTGTGTGTGTGTGTGTGCGGAAAATATGGTGCTTGCATAAACGAGTTTTGGCCGTGCAGAGTCTTGGGGGCTCCCGCGCGAGACTTCCCGCTTCGGAGAAGTTTATGTATGTGTATGAATGTGTGTATGTATGCATGTATGTATGTATGTTTGTATGTTTGTATGTATGTATATCTATGTGTGTGTGTGTGTGTGTGTGTGTGAAAATGGAGCTCTTTGAACATATTATTTGGTATTTGGTTTCGCCTGGTGCCTGGACTATGCTGTTGAGGTGGATCTAGACTCATCAGTGCGCGCCTGTTCGGAGCGGGCCGTGCGCTCCGTCCAAGGCTTCCTGCCAGCGCCTCCAAGGGCCGACGCGCCCCCCGGCTTTTGGCGGGTGGCGAGCGAACGGATATACGTGATGACGTGGAGAATTGGCCGCGTGTCAGCGCAGGGCAACGCCGAGTTCAAGCGCCGATGTGCCTTGCAGCAGCGCGCCGCCCGCTTGGTATTGCGCGGCGTTGTCGTGGGCTGACCGTCGATCAGTTTCCGTTTGAAGTGTGTGCGTCGTTTGGCGGTCTAGATAGTTTAATGTTTGCGTGGGGGGCAGGGGTCGCTTTGCGTGTGATCGTATGGCGAAGGCCAAAGGGGGGGCCCGCGGCGCTCGCCGCCCCCCGCGCTGCTGTGTGCCCACTTATCAGTGCGCGACTTGCTTTCTTCCCATTTATTGAATCGCTTCGCTCATTCCGCCGGCCCATTTCGCATGACTGATCCGCGCATATCCGCCGCCGCGCTTGTGGAAGACGCGTAGCTGGGCAGCAGCGGGGCGAGAGTGGCAAGATGGCCCGAGAGACCTCTGCAGACTTTCGAGATTAGCCGGGGTCTCTCAGGGGCCTCTTGAGGCCTCCTGGGGGCTTCTTAAGGCCGAGGGCTCGAAGTTTTGTTTTGTGTTCCCCCTTTGGGGCATCGCTTGGGGCCCTCTTGGGCCGTCTTGGATGCCTCTGGGGCCGTCTTGGAGCCCTCTTGGGCCATCTTGGGGCCTTCTTGGGAGCTTCTTGGGCCCTCTTGGGGCGATCTTGGGGGCCTCTTGGGCCGTCTTGGGGCGTCGGGAAGCCGAAAAGATGGACGCGCCCAAATCTGCCCAAAACCTAAGGAGAAATAACAAGTGGCACGCGTGCCCTGGCTCTTGCACAAAGGTGTCCGGGGCTCAGGGGGGCTGCCCTGGGAAGCCTGGGCGGGGGGGGGCAGAGGGGGGGGGGCAGGGGGACGAACGACACGACACGACACGACACGAAAATAAAAGTGGCCCAGGGGGGCTACCCTGGGAAGCGTGGACAGGGGGGGGTGGGGGGACGAACGACACGACGAACGACGAAAATAAAGGGTTCCGTGGCCCAGGGGGGCTACCCTGGGAAGCGTGGACAGGGGGGGGGGGGGCGAGGGGGACGAACGACACGACGAAACGAAAAATAAAGGTTCCGTTGGCCCAGCGGGGCTACCCTGGGAAGCAGTGGACAGGGGGGGGGGCGAGGAGGACGAACGACACGACGAACGACGAAAATAAAGGGTTCCGTGGCCCAGGGGGGCTACCCTGGGAAGCGTGGACAGGGGGGGGGGGCGAGGGGTACCCTGGGAAGCGTGGACAGGGGGGGGGGCGAGGGGGACGGGGGGGGGCGAGGGGGACGAACGACACGACGAACGACGAAAATAAAGGGTTCCGTGGCCCAGGGGGGCTACCCTGGGAAGCGTGGACAGGGGGGGGGCGAGGGGGACGAACGACACGACGAACGACGAAAATAAAGGGTTCCGTGGCCCAGGGGGGCTACCCTGGGAAGCGTGGAAGGGGGGGGGGCGGGGGTACCGTGGGAATCGTGGACAGGGGGGGGGGAGGGGGCGGGAGGCTACGAACGACACGACGGCGACTCGGGCCCAGGGGGGCTACCTGGGAGCGTGGGCAGGGGGGGGGGCGAGGGGTACCCTGGGAAGCGTGGACAGGGGGGGGGGCGAGGGGGATGGGGGGGGGGCGAGGAGGACGAACGACACGACGAACGACGAAAATAAAAGGTTCCGTGGCCCAGGGGGTCTACCCTGGGAAGCGTGGACAGGGGGGGGGCGAGGGGGACGAACGACACGACGAACGACGAAAATAAAGATGTCCGAGCTCTAGAGCACAGCTGTGCAAGAGAATGAATTTTGCCTCTTGGGGCCCTCTGGGGAGTGCTCTTGGAGGCCTCTTGGAGCGTCTGGGGGCCATCTTAGGCGTCTTGGGACGATCGTGTGGCATCTCGGAGCACTCTTGAACCATCTTGGAGGGCTCTTGGCGGCCTCGTGTCCGGGGGCCCCCAGGGGCCGCCCCGCGCGCGCGAAGTAGAAGTATTATTTAGCAGTTACCGGAGATCTTAGCACGCCTCTGGCCCGTTGGGCCGGCGAATTTGCGTCGCGCGACGGCGCGCGGCGGCGATCGCAGGCGCCGCGAAGTCCTGTCCGTCGCAAACCTGTTGGGGGGGCGGGCCTTGGAGTTGAAGGGGCTGGCGTCTCCCGTCTGTTCCGTGAGTCGTTGGCATTTTCGCGGGCGCGTTCGACTCGCGCGTGTCCTCGGGCCGCCCCCGCGCGTCGCGCAGTCTCGCTATGCCCGCGGCGCTGCTGGCCTTCGGGGGCGGCGGTGGCCGGGCAGGGGGAGGTCGCGAGTGGGCTCGGCGGGGGGGCGCCGCCAGAGAGATAGAACTCGAGGGCGTCGCCGTCGGGGGGTTCGGAGTCTTCCTGGTGCCCACTGCCAAGCAGCGCCTTCGGCGCGCGCATCAGACGCGCGGTCTCGGCGGGTGCCCGTTCCCAGACCCCCGACGTCGTGATTTTTTCATGACGTCGACCCCCAGAGGTCTGGACCATGTCCCGGGGACCGGTTTGTCATCCTGAATCGTTTTTTGACGCTCCCGCGGCCCGGTGAGGACCTCCAGAGGGCGAAAATAGTGAAAAACCTTCCGTCGTGATTTTTCCACGACGCGAGGGGGTCTGGGTTCGACGCTTTTTCCGTGCCCGTCGTCGGCGCCCGAGCTCGCGGAGCTGTCGGGGCGGGCTCGCCGGGCGGGGGGCGGCTCCGGCGCGGGGGCCCATCGCGCGCGGGCGCGCGCGGGCCTGCCCTGGGCGCTGAAGGGGCGGGGGGCCGCGCGGTCGGTCTTCAGGGCGCGAGGGCGTTTGCGGGCGTCCGCCAGTGGCGGGGGTCTCGCGCGTGGAAGCAAATGTGGAAATCATCGGGGCGTGCGTGGTGGGCAAGGCCTGCGACGGGGGCCAGGAGGTGATCGCGTTCGCGCCGCGCGACGAGTCGCGGATCCAGGCCGCGGTCGGAGCTCGAGCGCAGGTGGGGGAGTCTCGGCAGCAGGGCTGGGCTCCGGCGGGCTGCTTGGAACGCGAACTGCAGGATTACCGAGGCAACTTGCCGAGCGAGTGATGCTCGAGCCTCGCCCGTCGGCGCCTTCTCGCCCGCGTCTGCGCGCGGAGGGGGGCGTCGTGCAGTTTCGCGCGATCGAGGAAATTTCGCTGAGCGTGGGCGCGGGGCGGGGCACTGCTCGCAGGAATGCTTCGATTGCGAGCGAGAGGTTGCGGGAGCGTGTGTGCTCGAAGCGCTAGGGGCATTCCCCAGCTGGCCGTGGCCTCGCGACCCGGTCGGCGGGGCCGGCCGCGCAGGGAGTTTCGCCCTTCTGTGCGGCTCCATGCCCTGTTCTCATATGGGGCGCCTGGGTGTTGAGAAGCCGCGCGCCGCCTTTCAGATTTCGGGATCAGGAGTTTCGGGCGGGCGGGGGTGCCCGGTCACATTCTCTTGATGCGAGCAGTGCCGAGATCGTTTAGCGCGGGCGTCAGAGGCGACATCTCAAACGCATCGCAAACAGAGCGGGGGGTTTCATGGCGCTAATGAAACTGAATCCTCCTCAGTGCTGTCATCGTCGCCATCGAACTTCGCATTCGCATCGACTCCAACCTGAACATCAACAACAAGAAAGATGCCAACAGCAAGGCCAGCATCAGCATCGACTACGACGCAACCATCGTCATTGCCATCGTCGCCGCCATCATCGTCATCGTCGTCATCAGATCATCAGTGTCTCCGTCATGATCATCATTACCAGCAGCATCATCACCGTCACCGTCGTCGAAATCACCACCTCCAACTTCATCCGCATCTTCATCTCCGTCTGCATCTTCATCCTCATCTTCATCTTCGTCCTCATCAGCAGCCATTTCAGCACCATCGCCCACGTCATCGTCATCATCATAATCAGTATCGATCTTCCCCTTCTCATTGTCATCCTTTCTAATCCTCTTCCCCCTCCTCACCACCATCTTCTGCGGCATCGTCATCATCATCGCCGCCTTCCTCGTCATCATCGTCGTCATCACCATCATCATCATCATCATCATCATCATCATCATCATCATCATCATCATCATCATCATCATCATCATCATCAGCATTCTGGTCGATGTCGTCATCGTCGTCGTTGCCGTTGTCGTAGTCGTCGTCGTCGTCGTCGTCGTCGTCGTCGTCGTCGTCGTCGTCGTCGTCGTCGTCGTCGTCGTTGTCGTCGTCGTTCGCGTCCCAGCATCATCACATGCAGTCATTATTGTGATATGTGGCCCGCTTACCTCTCGAACAAAGCTCGCGCTTCCTCAGGTGCGCCCACGGGTCTTCCCCCAGAGCTCTTCGCGCATCTGGGCGCGCCAACGGCCCCCATGGAAGGGGGCCCTCGCTGCCTTTTAGAGGTTCCTATTGCCGCGCGATGAGGTTGCGCCTCAGATCACCAGCCCTATTCGTCACGCCGTGGGGCCCACCCTGTTGCGATGCACGTGCCGGGAGACTGCCGCAACGCCCTCGGAGTGCGCTTGCTCGTCGACATCATTTCGGCAGTGCGAAATTGGCATGGAGATGGGGAATGGGAAGCGCTTGCTTGCGATGGCGGGATGTGGAGTCATGCGGAATCTATGCGCACTCGCAGGCCCGAGCGAGGCGCCCTGGCGCGCCCGCCGTTGCCCGCGCGGGACGCCCTCCGGGCGACGTCGGCGCCGCTCCGCCCCGCGCCGCCGCGCCCCTCGAACCCGTCCAACCTGGCGCCGCCCATCTGTGGATCATGCTCGCGAAGCGGCGACGGCCGGCATGCGGCGCGGGCCATGACCGAGACCAGCGTCGACAAGGTCGGGTGTTGCTAGAAGCGCCCCTGGCCCGCGGCGCCCCCGGGATTTCCACGGCCCCCCCGCGGCCTCAATGGCGCCCTTCACGAGGCGCAGGGGCGGCCCAGGGGCTGCAACATTGAGCGAAAACTAGGGGCCCGCTGCCGGTCGCCGCTTGGATGCCGCCGCCGCCAGCGCCCCGGTCGTCGCGGGCCCGCCGGGGCTCTCTGGCGCCGCCGGCTCGGCTGGCGCTGTTGGCGCAACGGGAGATGGTTTTTTTCTGGGCCTGGCGACGACGCGGGTTTTCGGGCTTGCCCCCCCTCCCCCCCAGGATAACTCAACCTTGCCGGTTGTGTAGGTCTGGGGTGGGGGGGCGCGGGCAACGCCCCCGGGCACGTCGGCGCAGCCCGGGTGCGCCGTCCTGCTGGCGCCGCCAGCGCGGCCGGCGCCCCCTCGGCCGCCGTTGCCAGTGCCGTCGACGCCCCGTGGGCGGTCGGCGCCGCCGGCGCGGCTTGGCCGCCCGCCTCGGCCGGCAGCGCGGGCGCCGCCGGCGCTTGAAGGAGCGCTGGCGCGGACCGCGCCTTCCCGTGGGCCCCCGCGCCTCGCGCCGCTGGCGCCGCTGACGCTGCCGACGCCGCTGGCGTTAGCGCAGTCGGCGCCGCTGGCGCTCCAGGCGCGGCCGCCGCCGCCGCTGCGGGCGCCTGCGCTGCGGCCGCCGCTGCTGCTGTCCGCGCGGGCTTTGGCTGGTCGCGGCCAGGCTGGCGCTGGCCGCCGAGTCTGCGGCCGCTGACGTCGCGGCGCGCGCCGGCCCGCGCGCGGTGGAGGAGCGCGAGGAGGGCGCGGGGGGGAATTTTGGGCAGAGCGCGGGGGGGGCCGTTGCAGCGCGCGGGGAGGGCGACGCGTGGGGCGCTGCTCTGGCGACGCCTGCGTCCTCAACAGCATTGATGAGAGCATCGACGCAGGCGCCTGCGGAACCCCGGCAGCGCCGTCGTGGCCAGCCTGAGTGCCCGGCGGATTCGACGGTGGAGGGCGTCGAGGAGGGCGTCGAGGAGGGCGTCGAGGATGTGAGGGAGGTGCAGTGGGCGACGAGGGGCAGTTCGTCGACGCGGAGGCAGAGCAGGCGGAAGTGGAGGCGACGGGGGGCGGGGCCCAAGTCTTCGCCATGGACGCGGGCGATGTGGAGGGCGAGGCGGGGGGGTGGAGGAGGCCCGCGGAACCGCGGCTCCCGAGGAATCGATGTCCGCTTCTCCAGGACCTCCCCCGCGTTGCTTCCGCGCGGGCCCGACGTGCTGAATCGTTCAGTTTTCTTGTCCACTGCCGCACTTCGTGGCGCTGCGGGGAGGCGGGAAGGAGGAGTGGAGAGGGTCTCGGGGGGCCCCGTTCCTCGCGGCCACCCCTCGCCGACGTCGCGCCCGCGTGGGCCCGGCCGAGGTCAGGGCCGATTCTCTCATTGTTACTGCCACATTTCGCGGCGCCCCCTGCGCCCCCTGGGGGGGGGGGGCCGGGCCGCGGCGGCGATGGCGGTGACAGAAACCAGCGGGCTCCCCTGAGCCTCGCCAGGGCCCCGATGAATTTTCCGCGTGTCAGAGACCAGCGGGCCGAACCTGGTGGCGATGGCGCGGTCAGGGGCCAGCTAGCCCCCCGGGCCTCTCCAGGGCTCTGAGGGGATTTCCTTTGCTCCCGTTCTGGCCGCGTTCATGGTGCCCCTGAACCTGGCAGCACATTCGGTGTCAGAGACCAGCGGGCCGAACCTGGTAGCTCCGCGCCCGTTGTCGCGGCCTTCGCTGCGCTCTCAGATGTGACGCGTCGGAGTCTTGTGTCTGTTCACCTGGTTGCGTGCCCGGGGGCGCGGGGGGGGGCCTGGCGGTGTCGCAAACCAGCGGGCCGAACCTCGAAGAGATGGCGGAGTCAGAAACCTGCGGGCTTCCCCTGAGCCTCACCAGGGCTCGGGGGGGACCCCCATTTCTCCCGTGTTTGCCGCTGTCTGCGGCGCCCCTGGACAAGGCGACGACGGCGGCGCCAGGAACCAAGAAGCCCCTCCTGGCCCCTCGCAGGCCCCCGAGCGCGCGCCTGCAGCGGGCGATGCCGCCGCTGCTCGGGTCGCACCTGGTCAGGGCCCCGTCGCCGCGCTGAGGGCCCGCTGCGAAAGACCGCCGCCCGGGGGCGCGCGGGCCAGCGCGTCTGGCAGTGGCGCTCCCGGACCGCGAAGAGGTGCCCTGGCAGGCCAGAATCACTTGTCCAAGGCTGCGATGACACGCTGGCGCCAGAAGGGGCTGGGAAACCCTCGCCACCCTCTGGCGCCCCAAGTAGGGGGTCCCTGGCCCTTGGGATCGAGCGCGGACCGCGGGCGGCCGGGTCGACAGAAACCAGAATGCTCCAGGTGACGCGGTACCTGGACAGCCCTCTGGTCTCGAGGTGCCCCTCCCCAGTCCGCCCTGGAAGCCAGGGGGTCCTTCCCCCCCCGTTGTCGCGACGACCGCGCCTGGCGCTGCCGCTCGCCCTGGAGAACTCTCGTCGCCGCGGCCAGGTAGCAGGGCCCAGCGGCGCAGCCGTGAGCAGCGGGACGGGCGCCAGCAGCGCCATCGGGAACGGGGCGACGGACCCCCGCAGTGCGACCGCGAGCAGCAGGAAATACACCAGCAGCAACATCGCGAGCAGCGCGACGAACCCCAGAGCTCGACCGCGCGCAGTGCGAAGGGCTTCAGCACCGCGACTGCGAGCAGCCAGACGGGCTCCAGCATCGCGACCTCGGGCGGCCAGGCGGGCGCCGCTGGGCGGGCCGAGCTGACGACGGCGACGCCGAGCCCGACGCGCCTGGGCCCGACGCCTTACCCGACGCCATTGCTGGCGCCGAGCCTCGCACCCCTCTCGCCCTGCCCGCTGCCCCTTCCGACGCTCCTGCCCGCCCCTTGCCCGCCAGTCGGGGCGTTGCGTGGCCCCCGTCCTTGCGGCCCGCTGCGACAGCTGCTCGCGCCGACGCCTGGGTCATCGCGGGCCCGCCGTGCGTCGACCCATCGCCGGCCCCCGATATCTCCCGCGGCTCCCCGGCGACGACGGCCGTGGACTTTTCCAGCGCCGCGGGCAGCTTCAGCGCAAGCCCGCGGGGGGGGAGCGCCTCGGCTTGCGCGGCGCAACCTCCTGCTGCTCGTCGGGCGCGCCTAGGCCGCGGCGCCGGGCGCCCGTGGCCAATGGGACTCGTTCGCTTCGGACATAAGGTGGAAGGGCAAGGGGGCGGGCGCGCCCCGAGGATGTCCCAGCCCCTGTCCTGCTCGACTCCCTCGGCTCGAAGGGGGCCCTCGTGGCCCGGGTCAGGAGGGCGCTGCGGGCTGATGGTGGGAACGGGGCGGCCTGGCATAGATTTTGCGTTCGGCGTGGCGGTGGCGCCCGCGACCCTGGCCGGCGCCGCGCCACCTTCCTCCGCCGCTTCCTTCGCCAGCGTGAGCCAGTGTGAGCCGCCCGCGCGCCGCCGCCCCAGGTGGGCCCGCCCGCGCGGGCCAGCGGGCAGCGCGGCCGCCCCGCCGCCCGACCGGCGCGCCCCCGCCGCCCCCTTCCGCGCGCTCACGCCCCGGCGTGGCGAGCCTCCCGCCCGTGGCGTCCTGCCCTGCTGGCCCGCTGCCCAGGCGCCTCACTGCCCCCGCGCTCGTCGCGACCGCTGCCCCCCGCCGCGTTGGCGGATCCCTGCCCGTCGCTGCCCGCCCTGCCGGCCGACGCGCCCGCCCGCCCAGCCGGCGGTGGTTCCCCCCCCCCTTGTCTCCATGAGTCGTGTGGCCCTGTGGGCTGGGTGCCTCTCCGCGCCTGGCTTGGCACGTCGTCGGTGCCCTCCCTCGCCTCTCCACCTTGCGACGTGCCTCCCGTTTGGGGCGCGCGTCGCTCACCCGGGCCCATTGTCCCCCGCGCCACTTCGGTGCTTCTCTGCTTGCCCGGCTTGTGCGCCTGTCGGTTCTCCCCGCCGCCGCCCCCTCGCGACGTGCTTCCCGCGTAGGGCGCGCGTCGCTCACTCGCTGTCCCCTGAACCATTTCGGTGCTTTTCTGCTGCGCCGCGCTGGGCCGCCCACTGGGCCGCCCTGCGTTGCTACCCGGCTTCTGCACTTTTCGGTGCTCACTTCCTTCGCGGCAGCCCCGCGCTGCCTCCTCCCGTTGCGATGCTGTTCCGCCCCGCCGCCTGCGGGCGCCTGGGGCGCTTCGACCGCCGCCTCCTCCCCCGCCTTCCCAAGCCCCTTGGCCACCTGGCGCACCCCGTGCGGTCGCGCCGCAATGCCCCTGTCACTGCCAGCCTTCTGGCGTTGCCACCTCCTTCTGGCAGCCCCGCGCTTCTTTCTCCTGTTGCGATGCTGCTCCGCCCCGCCGCCTGCGGGCGCCTGGGACGCTTCGCCCGCCGCCTCCTGCCCCACCTCTCCCAGCCCCATGGCCATCTGGCGCGCCCCGGGCCGCAGCAATACCCGTGTTACTGCCTCTGCTTTGCTCCCGTTTCCGCACGGCTCAGTGCCGTGCCTTCTCCTCGGCGCGCCGCGGTACCTCTGCCGTTCGTGGTGTCCCACTGCGCCCGCCCGCCAGCTCCTTCAGCTGGCAGCCGCTCTCCCGCCCCCCTTGCCACCGTGATTCGCCATGGCCGCCCACCGCGCTCTGGTCCTGCGCGCCTGGCTGCCTCTGCCCCCCCCCCGGCTGCTCATCGTCGAAATCTTCGACGTCTGCGCGTCCTTTCTTCCTCTCGGCCGTCCCCCCCCTCTCCTTGCCCGCCGGCCCATTCGCTAGTTAATGTCCATGTCTAGCTTCTCGCTGGAGCACAGTTCGCCGCCTCGCCGCCGACTAAAAAGTTTGTCTTTGCATGCTCTCATCCTTCCCATCGAGACCCAGCACCGTCGGACACCTCGGGGCGCCCCCCCATCGGTGGTTCAAACATGGGGTCCTGAAGGATGGGGGCCTCAGGACGAGGTGCTTCAAACAACGTAAATCGACCCTTGGACCCCTTCCGAACTTTCCCTCAGGACCCCTTCCGAACCTTCCCAACCTTCCCCCCACCTTAGGCCCCCATCCCTCAGGACCCCATCGTTGAACCACCGATTCCCAACTCGTCGGCGCGCGCGGCCGGCGTGCCGCAGGACACCGGGGGCCGTGCTGACGCCGACCTGATGCTGCCCGCCCAGAGGAGTTGATCGTCGTCGTCGTCGTCGCCGCCGTCGCCGCCGTCGCCGTCGTTGCCGTCGTCGTCGTCATCGTTGTCGTCGTCGTCGTCGTCGTCGTCGTCGTCGTCGTCGTCGTCGTCGTCTTTTGTTGTCCGTTTTCGTCGTCGTCGTCGTCGCCGTCGCGCAGATCCATGCGCGTAGCCATGCAGAGGAGTAGTCACCTGTTGCCCCTCATTGTGCCGCGCAAAGGAGTGGTCACCTGTTGCCCTTCCTTGCGCAGTGTGAGGCTGACAGTTTGTTTCTGAGTTTTGATGCCCTCCTCGGGGCGGCTTGCTGCCTGGGCCCGTGCCAGGCGAGAGAGAGAGAGAGAGAGAACGAGTGAGAGAAGATCTAGTCTCCCCCAGGGGAGGGCGATCTGTCGTCCTCCTTCCTCCCTCAGCATGGTGGCCGAATTCGCCTAGCGCATCCCGCTTTGCTTTACTCGCCAGCGCAGTCCTTCTGCCTAGCCGCCGACGCAAGACGTGCCTTCGGAGATGCATCGTCAGGCTGCTCGTTCAAGGCCAGTGGCATCGCCTCCCTGGGCTGCGCGGCCAAAGCCTTCTGAGCAGAGGGCTCACCCACTGTACTTCGTCATAACAGCTGGGGCCGGTTGATTTCTGATGCCGACAAGGTCCGGGGGCCGCTAGGCTCCACTGGCAGAGGCATCACAGGGCTTTGGCCACAAAAAAAGAACTCCTCTCCATTTTGTCCGCGCCAGCAAGGCAGGCGTCGGTTGACTGGGGGAGTCGCCTGACACAATCGTGCGGGAGGGGTCGCCCTTGGAACCCCATCGTTGACATGGGCGTCTTTTCGCGTCCAAGCGTCATCGTCGACTTCGTCGCATCGTCGCCGAGGTCGCGTCGCGACGTGGACTGGGAGCGCAGCGTAGGCAGTCGCGCCCGCCGGCGTCCGACGAACAGTTGGAGCGAATGCGCCCCGCGAGGCGAGGCGCGCGACGAAATCCAGTAAAAATCATTGACGCTGCGCGCGCCTCCGCCCAGCCCGTCCAGAAGCGGTCCCCGCGCGAGTTGCCTTGGCCAGGGACGTGCAGCGGCATGTAGTCCAGCAGTAGTAAGCACATAAGAGTCAGAGTCAGAGGAGGAGGAGGATGAGGAGGAGGAGGAGGAGGAGGAGGAGGAGGAGGAGGAGGAGGGCGACCAGAAGTAAGAGGAAGTGGGGAGGGATGTCGCCCATCTAGGAACGATGTCCAGTGAAATAAGGAGGCGGATAATGGTGACACTTTGGCACCATGGAGCCTTTTGCCGCTCGCGCCAGGGCTCCCGGCGCTTCTGGCATTCGCCCAGGGGGGCCGTCGCGTGCTTTCGCGTCTTCGGCCTGTGCTGCTAGGCCGCCGCAGCGCATTGCGATTTTTCGGGCTCCACTTGCGTAGCCAACCCGACATGGCGCGCCGAGTTCCGAGTGCAAGGTTGGGCGGCATGCCAAAGATCGTTGCTGCTGCGCCCAGTGGCTTCGTCACCTGGCGGTTGCTCGCGCTCGCCGGGGGGCCCTGCTGTCGACGTGGCGCTCGGCAGTGTCGTTGTAGAATCTTCCTGGTGGCAGCGCTCCACGAATGGTTTGTGTGACGCCTGCGCGATGCTCTTTTGGGTTTTTGGGGGCCTCGTGCGCGTGCTGCGCGGGCCCTTCGTGAAGTGCGCGCAGAGTCCGCGCAGGGGTTTCGAGCGGGATTCGAGCGGCGTTCGAGGGATGTCCAGGGCAGGGTCCGTGCGAGATCTGCGCGGGCCTGTGGCTGGGATCCGCGGGGCTCCCGACGGATTCCCGCGCGGATCTGCGGGGCTCGCGGTGAGCTCGCGTTGCGCTTGCGCGGGACTCACGCGGGGACTTCGTGGGGCATTGCGTGGCCCGAGCAGGTTTCCGGGGGTTCCGCTGGGCACGTCGGGGGGTCCGTGGGGCTTGCGCAGCCTCGCGCGGGGCCTCCACCGGGCTCGCGCGGGTGTGCCTACCCGCGTGGGGTTCGAGCAGGGCTCGCGCGCGGTGTGCCTATGGCTCTCGCGGGGTCCGCGCTTGGTTCCACCTGGCTCGCGCGAGGCTTCGTTTGGGCCCGTCTTGCGATCGTAGAGGGCAAGCCCCGCGCTATTTGCAGGGTTTGCGCCAGGTTCGCGCTAAGCTCGGGATGGGGGGAGCAGGGCACGCGCGGGCCGGGCGCGGGCCGGAGCGGCTCGTTTCGCTCGGGGCACAGGCGTGCGCGACTCGGAGATGCGACAAGATTGCGCAGTACCGACGTGGGTTTTCCGTGTGCAGTCTTGTGAATTTGCCATGCTGTTAAGATGCGCAGCAAGGTTGGACATGGCCTGGCTTGCACATTGCAGAGCAATGCAAGTTCATCGACGTACCCAACATGTTGTACTCCGCAAGCGGTCCTGGGTCATTTGGATCCTCAGTTTTGGCTGTGGCGCAAGCGACAGCCCACTTGGCTCCAGCGCCGCCCGCCGTCGCACATCGAGCACGCACATACCGAAGCCGCGCGTCGCATCATCAACCTCCTCTCCCCTCCCGCTCCCTATGATCCTTGTGCCGTCTTTCACCCTTTGTGGGATTCTCTCTTGCGGCTGGCGTCCATCGCTCGCGGTGGGGACGCCTCACCTTGGTAGAGTCCCCTGCTCAACCGCCTGGTTCCGCGTCGTTGCTGCTTACCTTTGGGCCAAAGTTCGTGTGCCGATTTCGCCTCGCCTCCCCGCTGGCGCAAGGAGCCGTTTCGGCACGTGCTGTGCGCTGGCATCCCCCGCGCTGTCGCGGGGCTGCCGCTGGTGCCCCTCGTGCAGAGAGGTGCCGAGCTGGTCCAGTGAGGGGGCCCCCCCCACTCCCTCCCCAGTTCGACCGTCATCGGACTCATATTGGAGCTCCGCCGCCGCCGCCGCCGCTCCTCCCCCTCCTGCTCCTCCTCCTCCTCTTCTTTCTCCTCCTCCTCCTCCCTTGCCCTCCCCTCCCCCCTCCCCCCTTCTCTTGTTCCTCCTCCCCCTCCTCCTCCCCCTCCTGCTCTTCCACCCCTGCCGCCTCTCTCCCCCCTGGGCCCCATCTCGCGGCGAGGACCCCCGCCATCCTGCAGAGCCTCCCGCCGCCGCCGCCCCCCGGGCCGCCGCCCGGTGCCCCCGCTGCCGAGCTGGCGGCCGCCGGACATGCGCCGCCTGGTGCCCTGCAGGCGCGCGGCGCCCGTCGCCTGTCGACCGCCGCCTGTCGTCCGTCGCCCGTCGTCCGTCTTCCGTCTTCCGTTTTCCGTCTTGCGTCGTCCGCCGCCGCTGTCGTCGCTGTCGTCGTCGTCATCGTCGTCGTCAAAATCGTAATCGTAGTCGTAGTCGTAATCGTAATCGCAATCGCAATCGTAATCGTGATCGCGATCGTACTCGTAATCTCAATCGTGATCGTAATCGTAATCGTAATTGTCGTCGGCGTCGGCGTCGGCGGCGGCGGCGGCGGCGTCGGCGTTGTCGTCGTCGTCGTCGTCGTCGTCGTCGTCGTCGTCGTCGTCGTCGTCCGTTGTTGTCCGTTATCGTCGTCCGTTGTCGTCGTCGTTGTAGTCGTAGTCGTTGCCATCCTCCCTCCTCCTAGGAGGGATGGCTGGAGACGGTGGAAGATGACGATGATGATGATGCTGATGATGATGCTGCTGATGATGATGTGATTATGCTGATGCTGATGCTGATGATGCTGATGCTGATGATGATGATGATGATGATGATGATGATCATGATCATGATGATGATGATGATGACGATGATGATCATGATGATGATGATGATGATGATGATGATGATGATCATGATGATGATGATGATGATGATGATGACGACGACGACGATGACGATGACGATGACG